>CM057095.1:29762576-30355076 GCA_029959045.1 Taenioides sp. WSHXM2023 | reverse complement strand
TTTTAGACTGAGCTTTAAAACATGTTTTAATGCTGTTTCCTCATCACAGACATGGAGTTGTGTTTTGTTTCATTTACATGTTTGAGTAACGCTTTATTACTAGTCTGTCTACATCTCCAAACCTCAAAATGCTCTGTTCCACCTTATGATGTCATGAAGCGGTAGTTTTCAAGTTAACAGCTGCGTTTTACCTTTCGTTTTTAAGAGATCAGCAATTCCAGGGCTGAAATGATCCAAATGATTCAAGTGGAGGTGTATAGAATTTAAAAAAAATATGGAGCACTAGTTTTGTTTTTCACATTTTTAAGAAAATAAAAAACAGCGCTTTTAAAGGACCCATATTGCGTTATTTTCTGATCTGTTATAATGTTTCCTCTTAAAAAAAACCTGAAAAACTTCTTGGGTTCTTTTTTAAAGACGATACAGTAACGTGTATTTACCTTGGTGACATGTTTCGGCTGCTGCTGCTGCTGCATCTTCAGAACGAAATATAGAAAGAAATACACGTTACTGTCTTAAAAAAGAACCCAAGAAGTTCAAGTACATAAGAAGACAAAATGAAAATCTTTGGTTTAAACAGACCTGGAGTTGTGTTTTGTTTTGTTTCATTCACACAAACCCTGCAGATTTAGGCTGAGTTCTTCTCTCAAACGGAAAACACTCTGTTCCTCCTTGTGATGTCATGTGGTGATACGGGAAGTGCTCCATGCAGTGTTTTTAAACTCCATACACCTTCACTAGAATCATTTGGATTATTTCAGCTCTGGAATTGCCGATCTCCACCCCCACAGTGGAGTCCAACTTTTATTCAGGCTTTTACTCTCTGGCTTTTAACACCGCTGGAGTTGTGTGGTCCTCTGCGTCTTTTATTTGTTTTATTTATTTTACTTATTTATTGCTATTTTATGATTTTTACGGTTTTGCTTTTATTTGATTTTGACTGGTTTTATTGTTTTAGGACTGGTGTGATCACATTTTTAGCATTTTGCCTTTTGTTGTCTTCATTTTGTCTTCATTCTTCATCTCTGTGTAGCACTTTGGAAACTGCTTTGTTTGTAAAATGTGCTCTAGGAATAAAGTGGATGTGGAACTTTACCACTTCATGACATCACAAGGTGGAACAGAGCGTTTTGAGCTTTGGAGATGGAGACAGACTAATAATAAAGGGTTAATTGAACATGTGTGAATGAAACAAAACAAAACTCCAGGTCTATTTTTTGAGGTAGAAACATTATAACATGGATTAAAGCTCGAGTAAATTTAGTGTGATATTGTACCGTTAAATGTGACTAAAAACTCCCTTTACAATGTGCTGAAAATACAGCGAGTTACTCCACACATTTCCTCTGGCTGCTCGGGCTCTGTGGTGAAACAGCTCTCACAAAAATACTTCAGGAGCATGTCTTTTATTGGTGGTAGAAGCCAAAGTCCTAGACTCCACTCAGGTTTTGAGTTTTCCTAAAGATCACACTTTACTGAGGAGCACAGACGTCTTTTTGAGCCTTTTGGAAGACGGACGAACATCGCAAACCAGTAGAATCAACGTGTTACAGCTTTAGTTTATTATAAGTCATTTTGTATTATGTAAAATTGACTTTAAAGAGCTTTAAACCATATTATACTTGTTTCCCTTCTCATTTAACATCTTAAGTTGTATTTATTCAGTTCAAGTTTATTTATATAGCACATTTAAAACAACCTCAGCTGACCAAAGTGCTTCACATAAAAGTCAACAAAAACAGAAGAAACATATACAGATACAGATATACAGATAACACATGTGAAAACTACAATAAAACACCAAGATAACCTGACTAGCTCGTATTAAATGTCGGGAAGAAGAGGTGAGTTTTCAGTCTAGTCTTAAACTGCGTTACAAACTGAGAGGATCTGACAGGATCTGATTCAGAGCGATTCATGCATGTCTGAGTCCTTTTTTTCTGCCCCTGTTTTCACCTCTGACACGCCCACTGTGATGTACACACTTTGTTCTCCAATTTGATTTATTTCAGTTTGATTCTTCAGTATTACCATGGCAACTATCACAATATTGACTGTATATATAAATGGACACAGCTAACGTGCTAGCCGCCATGTTCCAAACAGGAAGTTCTCATGCGGCTCTTCCGGGTCCTTCTGACTCTGGCTCCCATTGACTTACATTGGAATATTGTGGCCCCTCTCTCTGTAACTGCTGCTGTAAGCCTCGTCATTTTGGTCTTAAAATGTTCGGATTAACCTGCTCTACATGATCCTGGTGTTTCGTTTAGTATTTTTTTCGCTATTTTGTCTGTCACAAAAAATCCTATTCATAATATAGAGCCTGGCTCCAAATTCTCCCCTGTAACTGTTAGCGAGCTTCATTTGAGTGGGGCTGAATGTGACGTCACGTTCGCTTAGTCCACGTTTTTATACAGTCTCTGATTTTGATTGTTTTGTATTAAAATGCATAAAAACTCCATCACTATAACGCATTTTACCTTGGCTTCGTAATCTTCCCTCTTCTCCTGCTTGAACTTGTCTAAAATATATCTAATGTATTTTTTAAAAAGACTAAAATGTCTAAAATGACATTTTAAATACTGAGAAATCTATGCTTTAGCTATATATCAGTATTTGGTATTGATCTACCCATCTACACATCATTTCTTTTATTAAGTTGTTTTAAGATCAATATTGTGATTTGAAATGCCCAAAATATAACATAATAACATAATATAATAAATAGATTATAACTCTATAACAGACAAAACACAAAGTTTTCTCTAAAGGGCCAATATGACACTATTTTCTGATCTTTATTCTAATGTTGTTTCCTCATCACAAACACACCTGGAGTTGTGTTTTTTGTTGTGAGTTCTTCTCTCAAACAGAAAACACACTGTTCCACCTTGTGATGTCATGCGGCAATACAGGAAGTGCTCCACTGTGTTTTTAAACTCCACACACCTTCACTAGAATCATTTGGATTATTTCAGCCCTGGAATTGCCAATCTCTACTGAACAAAAGGTAAAAGGAGCTGTTCACTTGAAAACTAAACTAACGCTTCATGACATCACAAGGTGGAGCGTTTTGATCTTTGGAGATGTAGACATAATAATAAAAAGTTACAAACAAACATGTGTGAATGAAACAAAACACAACTCCAAGTCTGTTTTTGATGAAGTAACAGCATTAGAACATGACTTAAAGCTCAATTTTGTGTGATATAAGACTTTTAAAATTCTATCTTTTGTCTTTCCACATTCAATCCCGTCACATTTTAATTCCTCCCCATGTCCCTGTTACCTTCAAGTGCTCAATAGTCCTCTAGTTTATTTGTATTTTTCCATCGGCCAAATGACTCCCAGGTTGATGTTGTTTTTCTCGATGATTGAAATGGGAGTGAAGGAGTGAAGAGGTGAGACGCGCTGCTCAAAAGACTCAATGGTGCGGATGTATTCAAGGCCACAGACAGAGACAGACGCAGAGACACGAGCGGGACCTGCTGATCTGCTAATGGAGCCAGCACACTCCCAAACACACACACACACACACACACACACACACACTGACCTCACACAGGCTCATCACCACTTCAACAAATCAATTTCATTTACAAATGGAGAAGAACACGGCATACGGTGGTTTCTATTAAAAAAGAGAGAGCGGTAATGGGTCTGATGAGAAACAAAGTGCTCAAAAAAACACAACAGATCTGCTCCTGATCTGTTCAATGAAAATGAGTACGGGAATTATACATACAAAAAAAAAAGATCAATTATATTCATACATTTTTCTATTTTGTACAGTTACTTTCCTATAGCAAACACTGTGAGACAAACTGTGGTAGCCTTCATCAAAAAACACAAAATCCTATGAAAATGGTTATACGTATATATACTAAAACTATATTCTAAATCACGTTTATTAGTAAAACCTCCTTAAAATATGAGGAATGACTTTAGACCACTGCTAACAGATTAAAATCTGAAATAAAAATACTTAAAGCTCCTATTCTGAGAGAAAGGTAATGGAACCAATGAGAAACAAGCTCTTGAGAAACACATCTGTTTTTGACCCTTTCTACACAAATGAGTATAATTATACATACAAAACAAATCAATTATATTCATACATTTTCCTATTTATGTACAATTACTTTCCTATAATAACAGCAAATACTGTGAGACTGTGAGACAAACTGTGGTAGACGTCATCAAAAAACACAAAATATTATGAAAAATGTAATGAAAATGGTTATACGCAGACATATTAAACTATTATAAATCACGTTTATTAGTAAAATTTGAAATAAAAACACTTAAAGCTCCTATATTGAGAGAAAGGTAATGGGTCTGATGAGAAACAAACTCTCGAGAAGCACAACAGATCTGTTTTTGACCTGTTCTACAAACATGAGAATGAGAATTAGAAAACAGCATGCATCTGTACTTTCTACTCCACTATATTTTAGATCTGGACTGAAAAGTAAAAAGTACTTTTCTTTATGCTTTGAGACCTGTTGAAAAAGCTGAGACTTACAGTATTTTTAGTATTGGAGTTAACGTCCCAACGTTGAGCAAACTAAAGACACGAAAACACAAAAACAGCTAGAAAAATTAAGAAATCAATCGAATCACTTAAAATAAACTAAATTCTTCATCAAAATCACCACATTTGATGCTTTAATTGTTCAAATCTGTGCACAATACTTTTACTTTTTACTCTTTAAGTACATTTTTAAACAGGTACTTTAAAGCTTTACTTTTTTCATATGATACTTTTACTTGAGTAATCTTTTGCCCCTGTACCTGTACTTTTACTTAAAGGTGCACTGTGTAACTTTTTGGTGGAGGAGGTACCTAACCTTCCTAACTATTGTAAATTATTGCTTTGCTGGGAATGTTCCACTGTATGGCATTACAATCCTTTATCTCCATGGAGAAACGCAGGTGGCACCACAAGGCCAAATTACTGGTCAGATCTGTGGAGAAGCCAGCCTGCTCACAGTAATAACCCAGAGGAAAGGGTATTTCAAAAAGAGATCTCAAAAGTAACTCATTTATTTCTCCTAGACAACTTTGAGCATTGTTTAAGACCAATCTGAGCCAACCGCTTATTGCTCCTGTTTCTCAGTTTTATCTCCTGAGCTAAAGAATGCACAAAATCTCAGATTAGACTCCTGCCGAGATGTAATAGAGATCTCACTTTGTTCTTAACCAAATCTGAAACTGTCACCACAGCTGCGTCTAACTTTTGTCTCAACCAGAGAAACTGGAGAGACTTCACATGAAACTGAAAGTTGTCTCACTTGAAGCTCATGTGTTCCTCATATTTTGTGCATGTTATTTCAGCAGTCTGCAACGATTAATTGACTAATCGTGACTAGTCAACTATAAAAAATAGTTGTCCAAATTTTTTGTAATCAATTAATCTTTATCTGTTCCATTCACAGCATAAAACAGATTATATCACAAGGTCAGAAGGATTATTGTATGAAAATGTCATAGAAAAACACACTTTTTGCAATATTTTTTAAAAATAAAGTCATTATTTAGATAATTTTTTCTATCCAGACACTCTCATTCATCTTATTTTACACTTTAAGATGATGGAAATTAGTAACTTGTACTCAAACATACTTAAAAGAGCATTATAAAATAATCGTTTGACTAGTCGGCTAATCTAAAAAATAATAATTTTTGACAGCCCTATTCAGCAGCAAAATTGATTGTTTAGACCTACTGGTCTTTCAGCAAAATGTATGTATGTATTCACAACAAAGACAAAAATATGGAGCCACACTCATGCATAACAAGCTATGAGCTAATTTATGATTGTACTAAAGAAAAGGAAATGTTCCCCAAAGACCTTTGGCAGTTACATAATATTGATTTGTTAAAAGGTTTATGATACCAATTTTAAGAAATTGTAGGAAGCAAAATCAATGACTGATTCTCTTTATTCATACATGATTTACTTATTTATTTATACATGATGGCAGCACATGGGATTGGGGAAAAGGATCCAACTCAAAAACTGTGTCTTTTTCATTCACATCCAGTCCATGTGTTGATTCTACAAAAAACAAAACAAAACATATACATATTATGAAATAGTAAAAATTTAAACAATTCGTTTGGTTTGCAGTGTCCAAAACATTCTATCATTATAATAGGCTGAAAACTGAACTCAACCTGATCTTCTGATCGGAATATGAGCCCCCACATTTTAATTCAGTGGAATTGCTGGTCTGTGCAAATGGCTTGTAAAACCACCACCAGTCACTCACCAGAGGCAGGTTGTACCCAAAAACATGAACTCAAATACATGTATTGATGAGACTGCTCAGTAACTGTACTTCTAGAACTCTTTCTTTCTAAGTGCACTGTTTACTCCTAGTTCAGTCATACTTACACCTACCATTGAGAGTCATGATTGTCACTATCTTCATATTGACATTTAAACAAAGTTTTAGTTTGTAATTTCCATCTTACAAAAATATTTATGTATCCAATTTTAAATCTAATTGGATTATTTGAATGATTTTCACTAAAATAACATCCTTGTTTTGCTTTGTTGATTAAATATTTTGACTCTACTACCTTACCCACCATTCATACAGCAAAATATTTCTTAGTGAACATGTACCTGGAGGGTCCTGCGACTGATGGCATCGCTGCATACATGGGGGGGGGGGGGAAATACATACATTACAATACATACAATATATACAGCTTCTCAACAAGTAGGTCTAGAGTCTCAATAACTTTTTTTTTTAATGAGTCAGTGATATGATCGCTACTTATAACAGGATGACTAATGCTAAAACAGACTTTGGAATTAAAAACAATTGATATGTTAAGTGGCATTTTTAAACTTTTTATATAAATATTTTTATTTACAGGATTATGAGGGCTACACTATTTGAGAACCACTATCATGGAATGTATAATTATTATCCCAATAACAAATACAGATTTCTTTAAATAAAACAATGAAATCTAATTAAGTAGAAAATACCTTTCTTCTGTATCTTTTAGAAGTATTTTCTTGTTCCTTATTTATTCTCCTCCAACGTGGATCTGGCAGCTTGTCCGCCATTACTGAAAGCAAGTGACTGAAAAAACAAACAAACAAAAAACATCAAAATCTATGAATGGGTCTATTTAGAATTTTAAAAGATCAGACCTGTCAGCACAACTACCATCTAATCTGCGTGTGGTCAGAAACCTGGCGTTACTATGGCTACACAACATGATGCTATCGTTTTATTTGAGATGTTTTTGTCATAAAATGGGACTGGTGTTGCACTATTAACTGTGCAACAGAAACAAATAAATGGGGTTCCGCCTAGACAGTAGAGTGAAATAGGTCAAATATCTTGTGTTTTTCCTTTTGCCTGGGTTAAAAACCCTGTTCCGTTTCATAGATGACACTATGAGTCCATTAAAAATAAACTGTCTAATATCCTGAAAACCGCAAACTAGATAAGACTTGACGGAGACATGATGCCCTGTTCTAAACAGGTGTGTTGAAAATCACGTATTTATTCAATATAAATTCTGTCACCTAGTGTGAATGAGGTATAAGAAAACAAAATCCGTACTCACCAGAAACGTTTGCAAACCCCATGAAACATAAGCAATCCAACAGTAAACTCGCATTGAACAAAATGAAATGCGATATCGTATCGCTCATTGGCTAAGCTGCTGTCTGCTTCAAATGCTGATCTATGATTGGGAGATTTTAAATTAAGCGCGATATTGTCGGTGTCAGTTTCAGATCAATCATTGGCTAAGCAAGCTGTCTGTTTCAGAGCTGGCCTCTGATTGGTTGTTTGGGAAATTAGCGGTCATCGGCAGATGCAAGATGCTAACAGTCGCCCGGGAAGAAAAAGCACAGGAAGAGGCAGCACGGAAAGAACCGAGAAAAGACGGTAAGTGGTGTGCTCATCCAGTTTTTTTCACTCTATGGTCCTTATTTTAAGATATTCTCTAATTTACTTTAGCAGTAGCTTGTACAAAACGACAATCTGAATGCGAAACTCATGCATGCATGCCACCTAGCTTTACAGCTAACAGCTAACTTAAGCTCAATGGTGTCCTCGCTTATACTTAGCTAATTCAGTGACCATTCGTCCGTATTTCGGCCGGACAGTCCGGTTTTAGAGCCTTCTGTCTGTTATGTGTCCTCATTTTTTACATTTTGTCCTCATTTCGGACCCTCGACCGCCACCGTTGCGCGCGGCGCATCACCACAAATCCACGCTCATGTTACACCTGCGATGCTACGATGGTCTGCGATACTAGTACTCGTTAAACACTTGCTGATACCACGCACCGATACCACTATTACACGACACATTACACAGTATTCCGGTTTCAGTACCCTGAATAAACCAATATCCCGGTTATGAGAAACCGGGAGCCAACATAAATAAAGCGACTGTAGTGACAGAAGTGAAAGAGCCGCGCTGCACACGTGTGAGCTCTGAAAATGTTTACATGAACCATAAACAACGCGATAGAAACACAGAACAGACTCACCTTCAGCAGTGCTCTGTCACAGAAAGAAAACATATATAATCCACTGAATGTGTCCTTTAGCAGATGCTGACAGCAGTTTTTTTTTTTTTCTCAGCGCAAATATATAATGCATAATTAGCCTTGTGGTTTTAAGTTTCGTTTCTCTAAGACTTAAAAAAAAAACAGTGCGCAAACTGCATTAAACACATTATAATTAAGATTCAAAAAGGTTCATATTCACATATGAATAAATGAAATAATGTTTCTCACTCTCAATCAAAGCTAAATGAAAGAACAATAATAAAAAGAAAGAAAAGTTCAAAATTATTAGGGAGACAGCCTGGTGGGTTGGTAAAGTATTGGTATTGGTGCTCGGTATCGGCAAGTACAGAAATCATTGTACTCGTGTCAGTTTTCAAAAAAGTGGTATCACTGCAGCCCTAATAATAAGTGTGATGATTATAATCATAATACTAATAAAATATAATAAATAATAATGATAATGATTCCAGTAGTGTCCTCACTTTTGGGCCTAAGTGTCCTAATTTTCAGAGTCATGCCAGTGGTCACCTATTATATTATATTATATCATATCATATCATATCCATTTCATATTAAACAAATGCTTAACATTTATTTTTTCATTCATCTTGATTTCAGAATACAGAGCCTGAAGAAGGAAATCCCCAAAAGGCTGCGCCTACCGCCCAAAAAAGATCACTGCTACCAAGCATATCCTGATTCCCCAAAAGATGGAATGGAGGGTAAGATTATTAGTTTTATTATTTATTAGTAGGGCTAAAACAACTCATCTCCCACAGACTTAATATTATGAACAAGTTTAACTGCTAAGAGCAGATCAGGCAGATTAAAGTCAGACAAACTTTAAAACAATTGCTACATAAATATAAATGATATAGGCCAAATTAAAATACAGATCAGTCAGTTCTAATAGATGAATGGAATAGAAGTGCTTCCTGCTGCAGTAGCCTTGTGTAAGCCTGAAACAAATGACCAAAGAATTTGACTGTGAGCATTTTTAGGAAAATTTGAAAGACCTGCAGTTTCTGTTAAGTTTACATCTATTAAAATGTATTTAAAATAAAATAAAAAAAATAAAAACATTTAAATCGTAATCGTCCACTCTGTGTAAAAAAAAATTAGATTTTATTTTTTGGCCAAATCGCCCAGCCCTACTTTCACAGTTATTCAGTAACACACTTACAATAATAAATGGGAAATTAGCTACATGTAATGCAATGTCATTTTATGAAATGCAGTGGGTTTTATGGTCTATACGAGTGGGGAGGTTGCAGCAGATGATCATTTAATTGTTCTTAATTTTACCCCTTTTTTTTCTACAGCCTACATCATGCATTGTTCGATGCTGCCTGGTTGGACTCCGGTGGAGAAGTCAAAGTTGAAGAAAGCGCTGATCAACAAATGCCGTGCGAGAGCCGTTAAAAGCATTGTGAATGCTTAAATGTTCAGTAATGGACTTTATTGAGAAGCCTCCATTTTAAATGAAAGATCCTGTTGGTGAAGGACTGAAACATTTGAGATGCTGTTTTTATTTCAAAGCAACATGTTGTAGGTGAAGACTGGATGTTTTTCTTTCATATTATTATTTTTTCTGTTTACATAAGAATGTGTATATCCTTTTTTTTTTAAGTTCAGCTGATATTTATTTTAAGAGGGAAAAATCCTTATCCCAACGCTATATAAATCTGAACCCTTGTTGTTATGGTGTTGAAATCTGTTGGATTATTGTATTGGAGGCAAAAGTTTAATAAAAGCCTATTTTGGAATTTAAAAAGTGTTACTATTGTTTCTCCTTGGTAGCTTATATGAGACTATTATTATTGTCTCACTGGTAGACATGAATGAGACATAAATAAGACATACCTTAACTGTTTCTCCTTGGTAGCTTATATGAGACTATTATTATTGTCTCATTGTTTCTCCTTGGTAGCTTATATGAGACTATTATTATTGTCTCACTGGTAGACATGAATGAGACATAAATGAGACATACCTTAACTGTTTCTCCTTAGTGTCTCCAGTATGTCTCATCCTCTTTGTCTCATCTATTGCTCCTAAAATTCACTAGGAGCAACAAATGAGAAACACTGAATTGTTTCTCCTGAGCTTAACACTAGCCATTATTGAGCAGCAAAATTTTCCTCTGGGAATGTATGGAATAAAATCACACATAATGAACTAAATTTAAGAAAGATATTTTTAATGCTCCTCTGTGGAACATTCCAGGCAGAGCAATTACATCTCCATGGAAACAAGCATGTATCCTCCCTTTGCCTGGAATTTGCCACAGTATGGTGCATTTCCATAAAAAAGAGCATGTGACGGCACCAAGCTAAGTTACAGGCCGGATCTCTGGAGAGGCGAGCCCGCTCACAGTAATGATGCATGCAATAAAATCACACATAATTAACTAAATTTAAGAAAGATGTTTTAATGCTATACTGTGGAACATTCCAGGCAGAGCAATTACATCTCCATGGAGACAAGCATGTATCCTATACCCTCAATCATAAATATTACGCAGTGCTCCTTTAACTAACAAAATGTAGTGACAATTTATGTATTTCAGGTTATTTCTGAGCAATAAAAACAACTTTAATTGAACGAATGTAAGATGGATAGGTTTAATGCTGTACTGTGGAACATACCTGTACTGTGGAACATACCTGACGATAACATTATCACAGACAAGCAGGTGGCGGAAAGTTACACAGTGCAGCTTTAAAGGTCCTATATTATGCAAAAGTGACTCTTGTGAGCTTTAAGTCATGTTCTAATGTTGTTTCCTCCGCAAAATAGCTGGGCAGTTTAGCCCATACATTAAGAAGAATTGTGCGTTTTGTGATACAAGCACTAAATTTGGCACACATGTACATTAAGATATTTCAAACATTTTCAGATATTGGGCCACTTGAAATTCTCTCTTTATATCCGCCATATTGGATTTCAAAATGGCTGTCATTTGAATTCTACTTTTGCCATTATCTGTGGGTTTACTGCTGCTATTGACGTGATGCTGGTGTCTAAATCTATGTTTCACTCTGTGAGGGGGGCATATAGATTGCCCTTGTCCGTCTGTGCGTCCGTCTGTGCGTCCGTCCGTCACCAAAATGTTGTGTCGCATGTAGCTCGAAATGTGTTTGAGCTAAAGTAAAGAAACTTTAAAGGAATATTGATCACCATGTGTTGTTGTGCACCTTAGTATTTTTATTGACCTTGACCTAATTTCAAGGTCACAGTGACACAGTGAGAGCATGCAACATCATCCCTATGTATGTTGGAAGTGGGGTCTCCTGTGCAACACTGCGCCTGACACAGGTGGATGATGTGGTGCCACGTGTTCGCTTGTGTTTGACGCTGTTAAACTTCAGTATTTGGGCTGCAGTAATTGCTGCAGGGTTAGTGTCTACCATCTGGTCCTTGATACTGGGTCCTTCTAGAATCATCCTGACTAGGGCAAGTAGCAAGGATGGTACAGATTCTTTTTGACATCCTTCTGGAAATCCTGTGAAGGGCTTAGCTTCTCCAAACATGTGACGGCGAACAATGTGTGCAGCACGGGCAAGATGGACTGCATCACTATCACTGTCTATCTCCAAGGCCTTGTCAATAGCAGCACCGATATCTTCTTCAAATGCCATCAGGATGTCTCTCCCCTTGGTGTGTGCCCGCATGTCAGGAAATTGAGATAACAGTCTCTGTTTCAGTCGTGTGGAGTGTAGTCTCGTGTCTAGCTTCACTCCAAGCTGTTCCATTCTGGACTGATAGAGGTGGACAAGGTCGGCCAATCTGAACACTGGTGCCGTCTCCTCATCTTGTCTGCATTCTTCAATGTAGAGGGTCAGTTCAGCAAAGACAACTGCAGACATTGCTCTCTCTTGGTCTGAGTCTTGTGGTCCTGTTGACTGGACCGTTCTTGTGCAGTTGTAAAGTCCTATCAAGCACTGTGGGTGATACTGGGCGTCCAACGCTACCATGTCCCCACCACTAAGACGGCCAAGCAGTTCAGTATCTCCAAGAAGGGTTGCACATGCACATACTCGTCTGTCCATTTTAAATGTTGCAGCTTTCCGAAGACTGTTAGCCCCAGCAGGTTGTCCACAGAAGAAACATGTTTCAGGGACCTTCTCTGTACTTGATGAACGCGAATGTGCCCTGGTGCGTTTGCTTACAGATTGCTCATCTTTCTGACCTTCCTTCTTGAGTGCTCTCTTTTGTGCCCTCTGTAGTTTGGTGCTGTTGTACTGGAGCCTGCATGTCTGGTGATATTGTGCACCATGCGCTACCATTGCAGCTTCAATGCTGTGACCATCATCTAGTCTTTCCAACTAAAATGATGCTGGAAGTTCTCCAAGTTCACTAAATTTGACCAAGTTCTCTGCGAGTGAACTGTACCCACTACCAATGTCTTTTCTCTTTGATTGATCAGGTTTGGTCAGTGCCTCGGTCGTGTCTTCTTGACATATTAGGCATAATCTCCAGTCAGTTGTGTTGAGGTGTGGTGACGGTGATGGTGATGTTAGCTCACCATGAGCTACTCTAAACCTCTTCATCATCAGCGATGAACCTGAAAAGACACAAATTATTGTAATCTACTACCACCACCACCAGAATCAAATCATTAGATCCTTAGATAATGACAATGTAGATCGAGACGCGTTCATGTAATATAAATAAGCCATTTTGAAATCCAAAATGGCGGGCTATTAGTAAACGTATGCAATGCAGATTGTTACCATTGGATTCCTTGGCCCTAAAAACATATATTTAGACACCAGAATCAAGTCAATAGCAGCATTAGACTCATAGATAATCGCAAAAGTAGAATTCAAATGGCCGCCATTTTGAAATCCAATATGGCGGACATCAAGAGATAATTTCAAGTGGCCCAATATCTGAAAATGACTGCAATATTTTAAAGTACATTTGTGCCAAATTTGGTGCTTGTATCACAAAATGCACAATAGGTTTGCTATGCTGCCCAGCTAAAAACACTGGACTTGTGTTTTGTTTCATTCACATGTTTGAGTAATCCTTTATTATTAGTCTGTCTACATCTGCAAAGTTCAGAATGTTCTGTTCCACCTTGTGATGCCATGAAGTGGAAGTTTTCAAGTTAACTGCTCCTTTTAACTTTTGTTCAGTAGAGATTGGCAATTCCAGCGCTGAAATCCTCCAAATGATTCTAGTGAAGGGGTTTAAAGGGAGTTTAAAAACACAATGGAGCACTTCCTGTATTACCACATGACATCACAACATGGACCCGGGTGTTTTCAGTTTGAGGGAAGAACGCAACCTTATAAATCTGCAGGGTTTGTGTGTTAAACATGTGTGAATCCAGGTGTGTTTGTGATGAGAAAACAACATTATAACGTAGATGAGAAAAAGGGTGTAATATGGGCACTTTAAGTAATACAATCTTGTACTTCCTCCACCACGGCCTACAGGCGCACACAGACACCACCTCCTCTATTTCTGTTTCCTCTTTTGCGGCGGTAATATTCAGGGCCACTTACGGTTTTCAAAGCTCTTAGCAACCAATTGTTACTCCTTCAGCTCCTCTCAAAGATGCAGGCTCCAGCACTTTGTAAAGCTAAGGCGAATTTTCCGCCAACAACGAAATCACACGCAAACAAGCGACGCGCAACACAAACACAGCGGATTCCTCGCACACGGGCTCTTATTAGCACACACTGACAGTTCTCTAGCAGTGCGAAAATTCCATTAGAGAAGCCTGAAGATTGGATTAATGTAGTAAACACAGGTCAGGGCTGCCAGTGGAGCGTCCCGTATGAATGCCGTTAGAATTGCTGACTGTGTTACACCAGCACGAGTATAACAAGCAAACCGAGCTCTCCTCTCACGTTAGCGAGAGATAGCAGCCACTTTCTCATTTGCCTCGGACATGTTTTAATAATAGCTGTGCATAAGTAATTTTGCGGAGGCCAGCCACAAGAGGAGGAGAGGGGGAAGGGGGAGGTGGGGGCGGAGCTGGAGAGGGAGAAGGAGAGAGGGAGAGAGGGAGAGGGGGAGAGAGAGAGGAGAGGACAGAGAAAGGAGAGAGGAGGGGAGAGAGAGAGAAAGAGAGAGGAGATGAGAGAGAGAGGAGAGAGAAATAGAGTTAGAGGAGAGGAGGAGGGGAAAGAGAAAGAAAGAGAGAGAAAGAAAGAGAGAGGAGAGGAGATGAGAGAAAGGAGAGAGAGAGAGAGAGGAGAGAAGAGAGGGCAAGGGAGAAAGCAAGAGAGAGGAGAGAGGGAGAGGAGAGAGAAAGAAAGAGAGAGGAGAGGAGATGAGAGCGAGAGAGAGAGAAAGGAAGAAAGAGGAGAGAGAAAGACAGAGAGGAGAGAGAAATAGAGGGAGAGAGGAGAGGAGAGAGAAAGAAAGAGAGAGGAGAGGAGATGAGAGAGAGGAGACTAGAGGAGAGAGAGAAAGGGAGAAAGAGAGAGAGGAGAGAGAGAGCAAGGGAGAAAGAGAGAGAGGGGAGGATAGAGAGAGGAGAGGAGAGAAGAGAGAAGTAGAGAGAAAGGAGAGAGAGAAAGGAAGAAAGAGGACAGAGAGAGAAAGAGAGAGGAGAGGAGAGAGAGAAATAGGAGAGGAGAGAGCGATGAGAGGCTAGAGAGAAAGGAGAGGAGGGAAGAGAGAAAGCGAGAGAGGGAGAAAGGAGACAAAACAGGAGAGAGAGGGGAGAGAGAGGAGAAAGGAGAGAGAGAAAGAGAGGGAGGAGAGAAGGAGAAAAAGAGGAGAGGGGATAGAGATGAGAGGATAGAGAGAGAGGAGAGGAGAAAGAGGAGAGGAGAGAGAGGAAGAAATAGAGAGAGAAAAAGAGGAGAGGAGAGAGAGATGAGAGAATAGAGAGAGAGGAGAGGAGAAAGAGGAGAGGAGAGAGAGGAAGAAATAGAGAGAGAAAAAGAGGAGAGGAGAGAGAGATGAGAGAATAGAGAGAGAGGAGGAGAGAGAGGAAGAAATAGAGAGAGAAAAAGAGGAGAGGAGAGAGAGATGAGAGGATAGAGAGAGAGGAGGAGAGAGGGGAAGAAATAGAGAGAGAGAGAAAAAGAGGAGAGGGGGCGATGGGGGCCACCGAATTAAAGTCATTTTTATCTGAGCGCAGGTGGACTCCTGTTTATCATTAACATGCATAGAATTTGCTCAATGCTTTTCCGCTACTGATGGAACGTCACCCAAATAATGTAAGAGGAGGTTCCACCAGCGCGTTTTCTTTCTTTTTTTTTTTTTTTCTTTTTTTTGCTTATGCCAGAGAGAGAGAGAGTGATAGATAAAACTAGTACAATTTTTTTTTTTCATGCAATTTTCCATAAACTAATTCTGCGAAGCTTCTTATTATTACGCAGCGGGCTCATTTGGCTTGCATTAAAGCGGGAGGACAGCTACGGCATTTCGGATTCCTGGCAGATTTGAAGAGATGGTTTAACACTCGCTCTTATATCGTTAAAGAGGCCCCTCCCCCTGCCCCCCCACCCCCCGAACTCGCCGCCACCCTCCACCCCCCGCACCCTCCGCGTTCACGCACACATCCACATTATCCAGCTTTTAACTTGCATTAAAATGGCCCCCGCTCATTACCGCCCCCCTTCCAATAATAAAACTGGAATAAATTTGACTTCCTGATTTAGATCCTATCAAAATATTGCAGTGTGGATGTGTCATTGTCAAAGGCGTGATATTGGAGGGAATAATTATAATATTCACAGCGGCGGATTCTTATGACTTTTTTTTTTTTTTCAAATGGTACTTTTTAATTTGTTTTGGCTGGGTAATCTTTTTTTGGTGCACTGGTGTGGAAGCTGTTATAGGCTTTAATCCAATACTAGAGACATGCTTCGTAATTTGGGGTTCTCAACTGGTGGGTCGGGGCCAAAAGTAGGTCGCAGGGAGAGTTTAAGTGGTGCAGTGGTGATTTCAAGTGTAAATGTTTGGTTTAATATGAAAAGATTATCAAATGTAATTAAATTTACATGAAAAACACCCAGAAATGTTCATGAAATTAGTTCAAGAGGGGCTATTTTACTTCGGTTGGGTATTAACGGCAAACACATCACATATTTAGAAACGTTTTGTAGTTTTGAAAGTGCTATATTCACTGAAAACAACGTATTAACATGTTTTCTTAGTTTCACTTTCGTTTTTGAAGCTCTTCCCTGTCTTTGCTCCCTGCGCTAAGTCACTCCCCCTTCAGAGCACTATCGCAACACAATCTAATGAAACTACCGCACATCTCATCAGGTTTTTCAAGCTGCTGTGTGCAATTTTGTGTCATGTTTTTGTGTATTTATGGAGAATTTGTCTTATAGGAGCATGGGCGACGTAAAGACCATTCAAGATCTCTAAATGACTCAAACATGCCTGGATGACATCTCAAACTTCTTCAGGCATGTTTTCGATGAGGAAACGTTATAATATGGGAGAAATAAATACATATTTTTTCATAATACCCCCCTCTTTAATTGCTAAATACTTTAATTGTAATAGTAAAATGAATTTCAGCTTCCTGTGGCAAATAGCCTGTGGAACACAATCGATAGCAGTAGGACCTATAGTCAGATGTGAACAGAGAAGTAAAAAGTTGGTGTTACTTCAAAATAATCTTACTAAAGTACTGGAAAAAGGAAATTACTCGATAAAGTAAACGACTCAAGTGAGACGTTTGTAAGAGTACCCCAACTGTCTGTAATATGATTTATGATTTAAAGTTTATCGAATCTTAAGAACAAAACACATTTTTTAAGGATAGAGAACAAAATTAAGAAAAACTAAAGCTTATTGAAGGCAGTACGCAAGAAACGCAAATGTTCAAATCATTTAATATAGCCAGCGTAAAGCTTTTGTAGTTTTTAGACTTAAAACTGAACTGAGAGAGTACCTGGTATTTACAGTACTCTCCCATGTGTGTACTAACCAGGCCCATCCACTAGAGTAAAAGCTTGGGGTCTGAAAAGTACTCTTGAGAAGTACAATTTTTAAGAGTTACTTCAGTAAATGTAACCGAGTAGTCACAGCGTTCAAACCTGCAAGCTTTTGGTTAGTGGTTTATCATATTCACCAACTGTACCACTGCTGTTTCTTTTCACATTTCTTTAGCTGTAGATGTAAACAATTTAATCTACAAAACTCAAGATCACAAAAAAATAAGGTTTAATCTGCAGATCTCAGCGTCACCCCTGCTCCCCTTCGCTGCGCCGTGCCTGTGCGTGTGGAGCTACATCAGTCAGGCTCTCCGCTGCACAGGAGGATCATGGGAGATGAGGAGGGGATTATAACAGGCGATTCACACCACTGTTTACCCATGACACATAACAGCCATGCTCTGACAGGCAGCCAAGCAGACAGGCTCCCCTCCATTGTTTCGTAATGTGTTTCACTCTGCCAAAGCTGATCCGAGCTGAAGTACTTACCACTCTATTGTCAGCTAAGTATGCTATTTTCTGGCTGGGCACCTCTGCAACCAGAATGGGCCCTCTTTTCGTTTTTCACTTCTTCTTTTTTTTATTCAAAGAGAGGTTTGTTACAGTCTCCGCCATGCTAATCCCTCTGTGATATGTATATGTGTCAACACTGAAGGAGAAATGTGGAGTCTAAACCCACGAGGCTGTATTGTACTGAGTGGCAGTGAGTGAGATAGGCAGAGGAGCCCCATTCACCCGCTCTGTGCAAACTGACACCAAATTACTGTTTATCAAAATACGTCTCCAGTGTAATAAGGAGAGTGTGCGGTGAAGGCGTTTGAATATGTACACAGATGTATGGTATTTCACTGTGATCATGGAGAGGAAAGAAGACGCACAAAACTCTTATTTGTACGGACTTATATTAGAGCTTTTGGGCAGATTTTTACCGTTTTCAAACAGTGAAAAGTCATAGTACTTAATAATAATGATACTAATGAACGAATACTTTATTAAGAATGATTCAAGCTTAGTAATTAATAAAAGGTGCTCTACCAAAAAAAAAGGTCAGAGGTGGTCGAGCCATCCTGGTCAGCACCCCCTTTAGGGTCAGAAAAAAAAAAGGGAAAATAATAAATAAATACATAAATAAATAAATAATTAACAAAGGATCAAAGGGGTAATGAAAGGAGAGGAGAGGAAGGAGAAGGAACAGGGAAAGAATGAAAAAAAAGAGAGAAAAAAAGAGATTTATTTATCATTAATTGCAAGAATCATTATTTTTTCCTTTTTCTTATTTTTCTTTTTTTGTTTTGTTTCCGTCCAGCCCTTACCCCCTTACACATACACACTCTCACACACTTGCCCTCCCATATAAGAACAGAAGCCATTCTTATGTCAAACCTTGATGTGTGCACTCCCTGTCCCGTCAAGTCAAAATGTCAAATGTCTTTTACAGTTTGCACCGTCTCTCACAATAAGAATAAATAAATTAATCAATAAATAAAAAAAGAAAGGTGCTCTACCAGATTCTTACTGTGTTAAAACGTGAAAAACAGACAAACTAGTTCATTTGAAACAGTTTGCAGTGGTCCAAAGTTGTTCCTCACTTCCCTTATGCATTCAGAACATCCTAATTATTCACGGTGATGAGTTTATAAGTGCTTTTCAGAATGGAGTTTTGCCATCACAGTAATAGCATGCGAACGGTGCACGATTCTTGATTACCAGACAATAAAACTCTTTATAATTAGATGCAGACAGCACACAGTAGACTTATTTTGACCTCAAAAGCTGTTTATACGATATATCAAGACTAATTTTGCTTAAATACATACAAATACAAGCCTGAATCATTAGAAACTATTTGTTAATTTTTAATTCAATCTTTGTTCATGTTTTATTAAGACAAATTAAGATGTAATTAGTAAAGTGGTACTGAAATCTTGTTTTTATGGTGCATTCATAGTTGCACATGGACCACATCAAAAGTAGGACTAAACTGGGATTAAATTTAGAACTAAACCTAGACTAGACCAGGACCAAAACAAGTCTACCATCAGGACGAAGTGTGGAGTCTAAACCCATAAGGCTGTTTTGTATCGAGTGGCAGTGAGTGAGACGCAGAACTGACACCAAATTACTGTTTATCAAAATATGTCTCCAGTGTAATAAGGAGAGTGTGTGGTGAAGGCGTTTGAATATGTACACAGATGTATGGTATTTCACTGTGATCGTGGAGAGGAAAGAAGACTCGCAAAACTCTTACTTGTACGGACTTATATTAGAGCTTTTTGGCAGATGTTTGCAGTGAAAAGTCATGGTAAAACTATATAAGACACTTTTAATAGTCTTTATAAAGCATGAACAAAGACTTAAATCACAATGAGCAAATTATTAAGTTTATTATGAATAATTCAGGCCTGGAAATCCTCTGCTCCTCCCAGTCTGACAAAGTGAACTAATGAACTTTTATCTTACAGAATTCCGGAGAAGATTCTGCACCGTGAGGGGGACACAACGGGACTTCGAGCAGATGTAGACTCTGAGAATACAGAGCAGGCTGTACTTTCTCAGAAAGCTGCAGTTCTTTAACATCTGCCAGAAGCTCCTGCTGATGTTCTGCAGACAGTTATCTCCAGTGTCCTCTTCAACGCTGTGGTCTGCTGGGGAGGAAGCCTGAAGAAGAAGGACGCCGTGCGGTTGGATGAGCTGGTGAGGAGGGCAGGATCTGGAGTGGAGCAGAGCTTGACTCACTCACATCTGCGGCTGAGCAGAGGGCCCTAAACAAGCTCCTGTACATCCTGGAGAACCCCAGCACGCCCTGCACAGCACCAGCACCAGACAGGAGAGCACCTTTAGGGACAGGCTGTTGTCCCTGTCCTGCTCCACCGACACAATTTGGAAGTCCTTTGTCCCACACACCACATGGCTAATGGCTATTCAACGCTTTATTGAATTGAAATACTGATGTTATTATGATTATGTATTGTTGCTGCCTGAAAAATGAATTTCCTTCGGGATAATAAAGTACTGTCTGTCTGTCCGTCCGTCCGTCCGTCCGTCCGTCTGTCTGTCTGTCTGTCCGTCTGTCCGTCCGTACGTACGTACGGACGTACGTACGGACGTCTGTCCTTTCTTGGACATGTTGATGAGACTTGACTGGGGTGACATGGGTTTTGTCTATTTTAGTTTTTGTTTTGTTAAATGTTTAATCAATTAAAAAAAGAATAATAAAGAATTCAGGTCTAGTAACTGCTTAATTAATACCCTAACTCTGTATCCTTACTCCTAATTAAGTAGTTCCTAAGCCTGAATCATTCTTAATAAACAATTTGTTCATCATTAATTAAGTCTTTTTATTTTAGATTTTAAAATATGTATATGCATGCATGCGTATAACTATTTTCATGAATTTTTTTTTAATAAAATGTTGTGTTTTTGTGTTTTGTCAGTAAATATTCTCCATCACACGTAGGCCCAAACTGTGCAAACATCTCATATTGACAGGTATTTGCAATAAACAACTAAATCAATTAATCAATCACGAAATAATAGTTTTTTACATTTCTAAATGGTCCCCAATATTATGATATTGTGTTCACACTTAAAAGCAGCAGAGTTGAGCGTAATCCTGTGTATGGTCCTCTCTCCATTGGTTTGTGTTTTTCCTTTGTTTATATAATTGCCCATTTAACTATATATATGTGTCTTTCAGTATAGTGTTTTTCAAGTGTTTATGTCTCATTTGGAGGCTGTCCGTGCACTTGTGACTGAGGCCGTGTCTGAGCAGAGAGCAGCCCTGAAAAACACTGCATTCAAAAATACACCAACACTAGCTCACATTTAAAGGTGCACTGCGCAACTTTTCTGGTGTGGATGTTATTGCTTTGCTAGGAATGTTTGCCTGGTATGTGCAATGTATGGAGTGTGCAATAATGGGAACTGTGCAATGTATGGAGTGTGCAATAATGGGAACTGTGCAATGTATGGAATGTACAATAATGGGAACTGTGCAATATATGGAGTGTGCAATAATGGGAACTGTGCATTGTATGGAGTGTGTAATAATGGGAACTGTGCAATAATGGGAACTATGCAATGTATGGAGTGTGCAATAATGGGAACTATGCAATGTATGGAGTGTGCAATAATGGGAACTGTGCAATGTATGGAGTGTGCAATAATGGGAACTGTGCAATGTATGGAGTGTGCAATAATGGGAACTGTGCAATGTATGGAGTGTGCAATAATGGGAACTGTGCAATGAGTGGTATTTTATTTGCTGTTTTTAATGTTGTGACCCCAGCCCTTTGGGACAACGGATGGAAATTAGCCTTAGGCTACAATCCGGTGTGTTTACATTCATGTTGTGTCATGATTGTCCATTAACATGCTCTGTCCCAATCAAATAAATAAATAAAATAAATAAAAATAAGTATGACTTTAAACATATCCATCTAGCATTTATTCATTACAGTTGTTTCTATTGCTCAAAAATCCAATCATTCCTTGTGTAAATAGGGGAGACTCTCCACAGATCTAACCTGTAATGTATCCCTAACCTGTACTGTGGAACATTCTAGTCAAAGCAATCCCAAATACACCCTTTATTTCTGCATTTCTGGCAGAAGTGTGCACACATCCCATTTTGTGCAGCATTAATAATAATCCTGATACAGAAACATATTTGAACCCCGGTGTCTGGTTAAGTAGATTATAAACTTTTATTATTAAACCATGTTATCGTAATATTCTCGGCAGCATATGGCTAAACTTGAGGACCACTTTCTCTGCGGCCGCAGTGGGAGATCATAGCTAATTCAGCCACGTTATGGTAATGTAGAGGTCCCTATCTGCCCCTGGATCATTTGTTAACAAGCTTAGCATAAACCCAGGCCGGGACGCTGGAAGCTTGGATTTCTCAAGTCTGACTTCAGCAAAAAACCTGGGGGCTTCCTCTGCTTAAAAAATTAGCGCTAGTGCATATATATATATTTTTGCTAGCGAAAGGAGGTTTTGGTAGCTTGTAAAAAATGCCCAGTATGTAGAAAATGTATTTTAAGTAACTGTGACTTCCACTTGAGCAGGCTAATCAGCTGGAAAGCCTGTAACACGCTTTAAGATTTGTACACACCGTGCAATAGGGAAGGACGTGAAATCGAAAATGAAGTGAAATCACAATTTAAATGGACACAATTCCCAATTAACAAATAGCCAATTACCATACATTTCTTCACAAACAAAATATCTAAAAATCTGCTAACTCTGTAGTTCAGATCAGTATGTGTTCTGAAACGTGATTCTTGTATTAGTTTGTTCATATTTCTAGGCTTTTTTGGTTGACTAAAGACATAGACAAAGACAAAAGTTCTCAAAATTCTTAAGTATCTCTGTCTCTGACCCAAACTGCACTCACAAGATTACACCTGTAGGGGGAGCACATGCAAAAACTACTATTTATGCAGAAAAAATACTAGGAAACAATGTATTTATATAAAGACAGATTCAACTTGTGATACTTCAGTTTAAAGGTGCGTTGTGTAACTTTTCTGGTGAAGGGTCCGTCAAACAGTTTTCTCCATGCTTTGTCTGGAATGTTTCACAGTATGGCATTAAACATGTCTATTCAGACCAAGTTACAGGTCAGATCTGTGGAGAGGCGACCCGCTCACAGTCAGAATGCCTGTTTTTCTAGGTATTTCTGAGCTATAAAACTATAAAATGTAATAAATGTAAGATATCTCTGTTTAATGTCATACTGTGGAACATTCTAAGCGATGACATATCCACAGAAGCAAGCAGGTGATGGACCCTCCACCAGAAAAGTTTCACAATGAACCTTTATTTTGCCTTTTTACATAGAAATGACAAAAAAATATTAAATCAACGTTCGGATCAGTGGAAGACTGAAATATGTAGGGCTTTAGTCGATTAATCGGTTGATGGTGCCTTAGTCAACGAAAATGGGGCAGCAGTAGCTCAGCTGTTAGAGCGTTTGTCCACTGATCAGAAGGTTGGCAGTTTGAATCCCGCTCTCGACATAAACATTAATGGTTGAGTGGCCAGATCCACTGACCCACAGGTTGGTGGTGAGATTCTAGCTCCCACAGCTATTGTTGTGTCCTTGGGCAAGACACTTAACCCACCTCGCCCCCAGTGTCTGCGTACACTGGTGTATGAATGTGTGTGTGAATGGGTGAGTGGTTCCTTGTTGTAAAGCACTTTGAGCCTGGAATAAAAATGTTATTCCAGGCTGCATAAAAATGTGACCATTTACCATGAAACAAAAAACATTCTTTCCTCGTAATATTTTCTGTTGTATTTACATGAGCTCCCCCTGCAGGTGTAGCCTTGTGAGTATAGTTTGGATCAGATACACAGAGATATGTAAAAGTTTTGAGAGATTTTGCCACTCACCCTTTTTAGTCAACCAATCGACAGCACACTTTTAATTGACTACAGCCCTGTTCTTCTTCTTGGGCTGAGTGTAAATCTTGAGTGTCGTAAGCATGTTATGTACCAGGCTCTCCTGCTGAACCATGGCATCCCGGACAGCAGTGCATTCTGGGAGTACATGCGAAATCCTGTTTGTGGACTGGTCTAATCTAAGCGGCAGAGACATGAGTGAAGTGTGTGAGCCGATGTGGAGCAGAGAGACAGCGTGTCAGGACCAATCATGGACTTGGACATGGACACAGCTTTATGGACAGACCTGTATCCTCATGGAAGTCGACCGTGGTGTGTCTCCTCCAAAAGTCTCCTCTCCAGAGACCTGTTCCTGGCCTCGTGGCATCTCTTGTCTCTATAGAGATACACAAGTTTAATGCCGTACCTTGGAATCTTCATGGAAACAGACTTTCCACCTGAAAAAATACTGTACATATTGCAACTGTAATTGTCTTTAGAATGCCTTTACGTTCTCATATGTTCTTATAACATCAAGTTAGGGTTAGGGTTGTTTTTTCAAATTTGATTTTAGTACTAAGGAATAGACTCAAGACTAGAGTGCAAACTAGAATAAAGACTATTGATTTATTGATTTGATTTAGACAATACACGTTCATAAAATCATACTTTCTTGAGTATTGATAGTTTTGATACTAGTTTTAGAATCAATTAGTATCTGATTATCGATTATGCTTATTGTTTTGGTTATTCTACATTCCACGACTACATTGCAACAGTCTTTGATAGTGTTGTCACAATACCAAAATGTGTTTTCAAAATTGGAAAATGGCTACTCTAAACAGATTCTGATAATACAATGACAAAAAAATAACACACTTTTTGTTTTTTGTTTTTTCTAGTGGTAATATACAGTACATGGACTAATTCCAATGTTCTGTGTGTGCAAAATAAAGCATAGGCAGAGTGTGTATGGAGTAAGGAAGCATTGTGCATTAAACGTTTATTCTCTGTTCTATAACATCAGTAACAGAAAAGAAATCTGGTTGAATTTGTGCTTTTCTTTTTGATAATTGTGTGATGGGGCCAAAACATCAAGGTTGAATGCATAATTGTTTTGTGTATTTTATTTTGTGAAACTGTATTGCTCCATCTCGCACAAAGTTTTAAAATTTTTGTTCAAATTTTTATTAAAATCTTCACTTTTTAAACCAAACTTTGCGTGGCATTTTATCTGCTCTTTTGTCCCTTCTCGTACAGTAAATGTTCTATATTTCTCTTATTCTCCGTTCTACAGCATCAGTAACAG
Organism: Taenioides sp. WSHXM2023; assembly: GCA_029959045.1. Lineage (NCBI taxonomy): Eukaryota > Metazoa > Chordata > Actinopteri > Gobiiformes > Gobiidae > Taenioides > Taenioides sp. WSHXM2023. Next base: position 30,329,906 of record CM057095.1, on the reverse strand, counting down.
AAAAGAAATCTGGTTGAGTTTGTATTTTATTCTTTTTGATAATTGCGAGATAGGGTCAAACACGTATGTAAGAATGTAATGCATGGTACACAACTCACATTTCCATAAACGTCTGATCATTTTAATCATAAAGTTTTACAGTTTTTGTTCGAATTATTATTAAAATCTTCACTTTTTAAGTCAAACTTTGCATAAGAAATCTGATTGAGTTTGTGTTTTATTGCAAGATAGGGCCAAAAGCATACAGAAGAGCGGTATGCATGGTACTTACTGTTTTGTGTATTCTTCCAGCCACACCTGAAACTGTATTGCTTCATCATAAACTTGTGATCTTTCGAACCATAAACTTTTACATCTTTTGCCCTTTGTTCAAATTATTATTCAAATCTTCACTTTTTAAGCCAAACTTTGGTGACATTTCACTCCCATTTGTCTTTCCTTTCTCTAAAATGATAATTCTACTCTACACATCACAGATCCGCCACTTGTAACAGGTCTGGTAAAAAAAAATAAATAAAAAAAAATAATAATGAATGCATACTCCAAGTGCTATCAAAATTATACATTTGTGTGAGTGGTGGTCGTCAGATAGGGAGAGAGGCCTGGTCTCATTAGCCGAGCTGCAAAGTGGAATTAGTCTGGATATAATAAAGGCCCACACTATCACATGTAAAAACAGCCTGTTTGCCTGGCCCATTCAGCAGCATAGTAATTAGTTTTGGCCCTAAAACTGTCACCCTTTACTCTGAGCAAAGCCAGGCGCGATTTGAGGTGCAATTTAATCTTGCTTTAATGAAGAACTAATGGATGCGTTGCAAATTACTTTTCTCTCACAGCCGCCCCTCCTGTGAGAGAGACAGGGAGAGAGAAAGAGAAAAAATCTATTTCCTGCGTTTTCAAAAGATCAAGAGTATCTTTGATAATGGCGAGAGCGTTACCGGCTGCTTCACCGCTCGGGGCTGGCAATTCAGAGGAGAGGGAGGCCACAATTAGCCACAATGGACCCCAAAGAAATACACGTGGCCTGGGTAGCGTAAGCCGCGGTCTCCCTTGTTAGGAACCGGGATGCTGGAGGTGTCACTCATGAACAATAAGGCATGATAAATTACCCCGGGCGAAAAAAGATGTTCTGCTAATTTTCAATTATACACCTACAATGTGTCCGCGAGTGGAGGAGGAAATTGGGCGCGTGTGTGAAAGAGAACACACACCATAGGCTCAATGCACGCTGTTTGTGACGGGAAGAGGCTGCAGTAGTCACCGACTATTAGCTGCAAATGACATGGTGCTTAATGCGAAATGTGGAAAATACAGCCAGGCGGAGTGTTTACGGAGAGAGGAGACAATGCTTTTCATATTGTTCACGCGGACGCAGCTAATTGAGACTAATTTCAAAATGGCGGTCATGTTTTGGATGGAAAAGAATGTAATAAGGATAACTACCTGGCAGAGTGGTTAGCTAAAGCTGGCTATAGACTTTGAAATGTGTTGGGCGTCTGAAGTTATTTTTTCCTTTGTAAAGTAGTTCTTGTTGTCATAATATTACAATTTCTTTTTTTATTTTAATTCAAAGAATGTTGTTGCTTGTTGTCATACTAGTACAGTTTTTGATCATTGCGAGACAGGGCCAAAAACGTATGTAAGAATGGAATGCATGGTACTTATAGTTTTGTGTGTTCATCCAGCCACAACTCACATTTCCATAAACGTATGATCTTTTTAACCGTAAAGTTTTACACTTTTTGTCCTTTATTATTCAAATCTTCACTTTTTAAACCAAACTTTACGTGATATTTTGATCTAATCTGGCCCTGATTGTACAGTAAATGTTTATTCTCTGTTCTATAGCATCAATAACACAAAAGATACAGATTTCTACAGCACAATGATAATATTTCTGACTTAGTATAGTAGTAGTATTTATAGTAGTGATATGTGGTTTAATACTAGTGTTTACGGAGAGAGGAGACAATGCTTTTCATATTGTTCACGCAGACGCAGCTAATTGAGACTAATTTCAAAATGACGATCATGTTTTGGATGGAAAAGAATGTAATAAGGATAACTACCTGGCAGAGTGGTTAGCTAAAGCTGGCTATAGACTTTGAAATGTGTTGAGTTGTAAATAAATTGTAGAAACTTGTTTTCACTACTAAGGAAATGGCTATTCTAAACAGATTTTGATAGGACAATGATAATAAAAAACACACTTTTTAACTATAGTAGTAGTATCTCTAGTAGTAAGACGTGGTATATTACTTACTGCAATGTTCTGTGGATGTAAAGTAAAGCTATAGGCGGAGTGTCTAATTGAGACTAATTTCAAAATGGTTGGATGGAAAAGAATGTAATCGGGCTAACTACCTGACACGGTGTAAAGTTTGTTTAGCATCTGAAGTTATTTTTTCTTTTGTAAAGTAGTTCTTGTTGTCATGATACTGCAATTACTTGATTTTACTACTAAGGATATAGCTAGATACAGATTTCTACAGCACAATGATAGTATTTCTGACTTAATACAGTAGTAGTCAGGGCCGGCCCAAGGCATAAGCGAACTAAGCGGCCGCTTAGGGCCCCCACGCCACCAGGGGGCCCCCAAGACCAGTTGGAATGGCCACCTGCTAAAATATTTTTAAATTAAAAAGCGTAATATCAATGATATGATATTGCAGAAACAAAAGAAACAAAAACAACGTTTTTTGTATCATTTTCATAGTTGTAGGTGTGTAGGTTAACCAATTCTTGCTGCTGGTTGCTGCCACTGCACTGCTGTGCAACTAAGCGCACATGACAGGAGTGATTGACTTTTAATGTCAGAAGATAGGCGGACTAGTTGAGACATGGCTGAAGTCATGTCTCAAAAACAAGGTTATTCGTCTGGAGCAGAGAAGAGAAAGAAGAAGAGACAAGAGGAAGAAAAAAAGCAGCAAGAACAAGGTAAAGTTGAATGTCCAATGTCCAAATCAAATTCTGCTTAGGGCCCCATAAAGGCTTGGGCCGGCCCTGATAGTAGTATCTCTAGTAGTAGTAGTATTTGGTTTATTACTAGCTTCAGTGTTCAGTCTGTGTGCAAAATACAGCCAGGGGGAGTTCAGTTTTATTGAACACAGACTCATGAAAATGTGCTGTTTAAATCCATTTTGTATGTTTTCGTTGAGTTTTCAGATAAATTTTAAACTTTTTTGTCATAACGTGATGTGACTGGAAAGTATCAATAGGAAAATCTGTCTCCTGCCCCCATCACCTCATTCTCGAATCTGAAAACCACAGTTTAAAACACGTACTTTTACTTCTGCTGCAGTTCATCAGAGGATCAGAAGTCATTATGTCCTCGTACTCCAAATAGTTTTTAATGGAAAACTACAGAGCTGGCTTCCTACGTCAAACTTTTGCATATTTTTTTCAGAAATCAAACGTGTTCTTTCTCATTACAGCCACAGCGTTTACACATACCTCTGAAGCACAAAACCGGAATGCAGCCAGCGCGTCTCATTTGGAGGATGGTGGATTCAAGGTTTGACGGAGCCTGAATACGAAATGGAACTTTTCACTGATCACTGGGCTTTGTTTGTGTACAGTATGAAATAAAATACAACAAAGATATAGCTGAAGGTTAAAACTGAAGTGTGTGTGAGACAAACTGAGAGATTAAGTCCTTTATTTGCAATTATACACAAACTGTGCAACACAATTAGATCAGATATTAAATACATGACTGAAGGATGAAGAATTAGCTCTAGTTTTATGTTTTACAAGTAGTTTAAACTCTTAAGGATAAAGATGCACTGTGTCATTTTTCTGGTGTAGGGTCTGCCAGATGCTTGTCTCCATGGAGATGTTATTGCTCTGGCTGTAATGTTCAACAGTATGGCATTAAGTGTATTAATCTCCACGGAGACGAGTTGGCGATGCAATGCCTCTACTAGAACAAGATAGAGGTCAGATCTGTGGAGAGGCAAGCCCGGCCATGCGCATATCTTTGAGTTGTAAGAATACTTGATTGAATAAATGCGAGCTGAATAAGATTAATGAGACACTGTGGAACTTTCTAGGTAAAGCAACGTAACATGGAGACAAGCAAGAGTGAGAAGAATGAAATCATGTGTAGTTACATTTTTGGATATAAATATAAATAAGAAAATAAAGGCTTCTTATTTTAAAAATGTAAAGCTCTTGTATCTTATTTTGTTTTTTACCGTGACAAAACAATAAAAACAGACATTATTACATTATATTTATACAAATAACAGAATTTCATATTGTTTTTACCAAGGTGCTGGAGGCAATCTTAATTCAACCTCTCTCTCTCTCTCGCTCTCTCTTTTCCTCTCTCTCTCTCTCTCTCTCTCTCTCTGTCTCTCTTTTCCTCTCTCTCTCTCTGTCTCTTTTCCTCTCTCTCTCTCTCTCTCTGATCTCTTTTCCTCTCTCTCTCTCTCTGTCTCTCTTTTCCTCTCTCTCTCTCTGTCTCTCTCTCTCTCTCTCTCTGATCTCTTTTCCCCTCTCTCTCTCTCTGTCTCTCTTTTCCTCTCTCTCTCTTTCTATGCCTTTGTCTTTCTCTCTCACTCATTCATTTAATTTTTTTCATTCCATTTCATATTATTTTCTACCAAGCTGAATTTGACCTCTCTTTCTCTCTGTCTTTCTTTTCCTCTTTTTCTCTGCCTTTCTCTCTCTTTCATTTCATTTTTTCATTCCATTTCACATTGTTTTCTACCAAGGTGCTGGAGGCGATCTGAATTCGACCTCTCTCTCTTTCTTTTCCTCTCTCCCTCTCTCTTTTCCTCTCTCTCTCTCTCTGTCTCTCTTTTCCTCTCTCTCTCTCTTCCTATGTCTTTCTCTTTCTCTCTTTCATTTCATTTTTTCATTCCATTTCATATTGTTTTTTTTACCAAGTTACTGGAGGCAATCTGAATTCGACCTCGCTCTCTCTCTCTTTCTCTCTCTCTCTCTTTCTCTCTCTCTCTCTCTCTCTCTCTCACGTGCTCTTTCTGTCTGTCTGTCTCTCTTTTCCCCTCTCTCTCTGTCTTTCTCTCTCTCTCTCTCTTTCATTTCATTTTTTCATTCCATTTTATATTGTTCTCTACCAAGGTGCTGGAAGCAATCTGAATTTGACCTCTCTCTGTCTCTGTCTCTCTTTTCCTCTTCTCTCTCTGTCTCTCTATTCCACTTTCTCTCTCTCTCTCTTTCTCTGTCTTTCTTTCTCTCTTTCATTTCATTTTTTCATTCCATTTCATATTGTTTTCTACCAAGATGCTGGAGGCGCTCTGAATGGGACCTTGAAAGAGCTTGAATTCGACCTCTCTCTGTCTCTCTCTCTTTCCCTCTTCTCTCTCTCTGCACAAACAGCAGCCTTGAATGTGTTTGTGTGTCTCTCCTCACCTCTCCCGCGGTGTCTCTGTCTGTGACACTGGCTCATCTCTGTCTGCTCACTCAGAGGCCGATGGGTGAAAGGTCCTTGGATAGAGTCTGTCTGTCTCTGTGTGGAGCTCTGACAGGCTACGGGGCAACTTACAGGCTATATGTTTTTATGTTTTTCTAATTATGACTTGATTTGGTGAGATTGTACCTGTGGTTAATAATCATCTTAGCTTTACATCAGTTAAGTGTCAGTTTGTGGAAAAAAAAAAGTTGAAAAGTACAAAAATACAGGAAGTAGTGGTCAGGTTTAAAATGGAATACTTCTTCTATGTCATCAACACAGAAATTTCCATCTAAAATACAAGGACAAGTTATGTGCAAGGAAGGCATTTTTCAGTTTATACATTTATTTAAAGCCATGGTATGTAACTTTTTTCACAATAAAATAGATTAAAAAAAATAAATAATAAATAACAGCATGCTTAATTTAGGTAGTATTACACTGAAAAATGTATCAAAACATGCATCCTTACTCTGAGCAGGCTTGCATCTCCACAAACCTGACTCTTATTTGACCTAGAAAAGGTTATTGTTTCTATGGCAATGTTGTTCCTTTGACTATAATCTTCCACAGTATGGCATAAAACATATCTATCTCCACAGAGAATGTTCCAAAGTGTGGTTTTAACTTTCTATTTCCGTGGAATCATGCAAGTGACGTTCCATTGTGTTATGTACAAAATAAAGGTGTTTTTATTTATTTTCTAATTATTAGTCTAATAGTAATTTCACTGGAACACTTCCTGTATTACCACATGACATCACCAGGGGGAACAGAGTGTTTTCTGTTTGAGAGAAGAACTCAGTCTAAATATACAGGGTTTGTGTGTTAAACATGTGTGAATGAAACAAAACACAACTCCAGGTGTGTTTGTGATGAGGAAACAACATTAAAATAACATAGATGAGAAAATAGCGTAACATGGGCCCTTTAACATTTGTCCCCTGCTTTAGTGCATTTGCCCGGGCCACACTTGTACTTAAATGGCTCTAAGCTTAACTCACACACACAGCTACATATCTGATTACAGCGCCAGTAATTTTCTCCTCTTAAATAAGGAAGAAATTGGATAGAATGAATGAAATTTGGCTGTCACGATGCTGTACCGGTGGAGAGGGGAGATTATGTGTTTCAGTATATCGCTGATCGTTTCCTTAGCAGTCACGGCTTAGCATAATGGAATTGGTAAACTGGTTTGGAGGACAGTCTATCTGCAGACAGGGAGGGCACTATAATGTCTTTAGACCATGCAGAATATTACACAGACTCGCAGTTAGCTCTACATGCTGTTCTCAAGGCGAAAGTGGGGGCTGTTTGGACGGTTGGTGCACTTAACACAGGAAAATACAGACCAATAAAAATAACTTGACTTTTTATAGCACAGTTTGCCTAAACAGATATTTTGGTGGAAACTGTTACTTTGTCTTCACTCCTAAAATAAATAAAAACTGTATAAGTAAATGTATATGCAATTTTCAGTTTTCATTTAAAGCCATGGTATGTAACTTTTTTTTTTTTTTTATTTGACTTGTACAGATTTTTATTTTTATTTTTTTTTACAAAATGTACATTATATCACAAATAGTAAAACAAATTCAAAAGGTATTCTGCAGAATCTCCTTTAATAACAAAATGACACTTACACAAAAAGAGCAAAAACAAATCAATAAATAAAAACGAGTTACCCATACTGACAATCCTCTCATACATTATGTGCCCAAATGAGATAAAAGATAATACTGAAGTGAAAGCCCATGAAACAAAATAGGTGTGTAACATAAATAGACAAAAATACACCAAAAAATACCAGCACTTCATTTGAGTCGTGTTTATTGCACTGAAAAATGTATCAAAACATGCGTCTTTACTGTGAGTGGGCTCGCATCTCCACAAACCTGACTCTTATTTGGCCGGGGAGACTGTTTAAATGTTGTTCCTTTGGCTATTCCACAATATGGCATACAGCTTTGAATAATAACTGTATAACTAATATATAACTAATGTATATGCAGTTTTCAATTTGGCTACACATGCAATAGAAGCGCATTTATCAGAAAAGTGTAACTGGCCTCCACATGTTATTGTTTCATTATTATTATTTAAAAAAAAAAAAAAAAAAAAAAAAAAAAGTTGGTCATTAAATATACAGCAAAATCACTGTTGACCTTAAAAAAAACAAAACAAAAATAAACGAGTACATTTTGAATTTTAAATTGCAAAATGTGTGTGTGATTTCAAAGTTCTTTCTTTAAAAAATAATCACAGAATGTTAATACACAACAGTACTTTTACTTTGCACAGGAAGATGAATTAACATGATGTTTGTGAGTTCACAGATCTTGAATAAAGAGTGCTGCACATCAGTCTGTCTGTGGAGTGGAGTGTGAAGGTGACACTTTGGCCACTAGGGGTCGCACTGGCTGTTTGGAAAGCACCTGCTTTTCTCTGATTCTAATGGCAATAATACTCTGTGAGAAGTGGAATCATGCGATGGGTGAATGTACAACTCTTTGTCTAATGAAAAAGGATTTATTCAGCCTCATATCCATCTCATGTTATTGCTCCAAACACTAACAGGCTCCTCACGTCATTGCTTTTCATTAAAACATTGTGAGATTTTGATACAATGCAGGCTAGAAGAACTCACAACAGAAGTCAAAACACAAAAATCAACTAACCAAACTTTTCATCTTACAGCTGGTTTTCAGATTCAAGAACGTGATGATGTTATACTGTCAGATAGAGGAAAGAGACAGTTTTCCCTCTTGAATACTTTGTACTATATCCAAAAGATAGTTTATGGCAAAATCTGGATTAAATAATATTGTCTTATAGAAATTTGTGATGACATCTGAAACCCATGTAATTGTCAAAGCTGTATTATAGGTCATCCTTAAAATAAAAATATGGACTATTGCTTTTTAACCAAATCTCAGCACTTCCTATATTCTTATTATTGTCTAGCCTATGTTATTCCATTGGGTATATGCTGTAAAAAGCATCACATTAATAACAAACTGTAGTCAGAGCTTTTTCACTTGAAAATTTAAATGAAAGAGGATTATCAGTCAGATTTAAAGTCATGGTGTCACAGATAGGATATAAGCTACAGATATGGTTTACGAATTTCCTATCCATCAATCAATCCATCTATCTACCTATATTTTATCCATAGGTTCTGTGAAGATTAGTATCTAAGCAATGCAAAATTAACTATTATTATATTTTATTGCAGAAAACATCCTCAAAAGTCCTTCAGAACAGGATGAAATCATGTGACTAGATATTGTATATTGGCCTAATTAAATCCCAACTATAAACAGCTGAATATATATAAAAAGAGCACACACTCATCATCCAAACAAGGGTTCAAGAGATGTTTCTGGTTGTGTTTTACAGATCTAGTCTAGATTTCATGCCAATTTCCTTGAACCTCAGCCACAACATGTAAAAGGTGCACAGGTGGCATCACATTTGAGACCTAACATCAGATAATCTATTCAAAAACATGTTAAGAACTGGCTAATAAGTCATCAAACCTGCGATCATTAGTTAACCGAGTGTGTGTCTTCTGTCTGTGTGCTCTAGTGTGTGTGTTATTTCTCAGTGTGTACATTGTGGTTCTGGTTGTTAGTGTCTGTTTGTATTCTCACTGCCTTTTAACTGAACTGTTATGTACAATTGCACTTTTTTGTACAATTCTTAGTTGTATTTTTTGGGTGACCATGTTTAGCATCTGTCCAGGGACTACAGATGAAAAATTGGTACATTTACAGAAATGTTGATTAATGTACACTCTCCCTACTAAAAAAAAACAAAAAAACCCCAACTGCCTTAATACCATCTGAATTGTATCAATTGTATATAGGATATTCCCCAAAAAATGGAACATAGACTACTCCTCTGCTGTGACAGCCAGTTCTATTGTCATTAATAATAATATTATAGTGAAATTTTACTGTAAAAAGTTTACATTTTAAGACCACAAAAATTAACAGCGGAACGCCAAAACAAACCTGCGGGATGTTTGTAACTTTGGCAACATTTGGTAGAGGGTCAGAGGAGCTCATTCTCCAACAGGCTCCTACAGTAACAGATAATACTCCCTACAACTGTACAACATCTCACCTTTATGTAACAGATAATACTCCCTACAACTGTACAACAACTCACCCTTATGTAACAGATAATACTCCCTACAACTGTACAAATCACCTTTATATAACAGATAATACTCCCTACAACTGTACAAATCACCTTTATATAACAGATAATACTCCCTACAACTGTACAACAATTCAGCTTTATGTAACAGATAATACTCCCTACAACTGTACAACAACTCACCCTTATGTGACAGATAATACTCCCTACAACACCTCAGCTTTATGTAACAGATAATGCTCCCTACAACTGTACAACAACTCACCCTTATGTAACAGATAATACTCCCTACAACTGTACAACAACTCACCCTTATGCAACAGATAATACTCCCTACAACTGTACAACAACTCACCCTTATGCAACAGATAATACTCCCTACAACTGTACAACTCACCCTTATGTAACAGATAATACTCCCTACAACTGTACAACAACTTACCCTTATGTAACAGATAATACTCCCTACAACTGTACAACTCACCCTTATGTAACAGATAATACTCCCTACAACTGTACAACAACTCACCCTTATGTAACAGATAATACTCCCTACAACTGTACAACTCACCCTTATGTAACAGATAATACTCCCTACAACTGTACAACAACTCACCCTTATGTAACAGATAATACTCCCTACAACTGTACAACAACTCACCCTTATGTAACAGATAATACTCCCTACAACTGTACAACAACTCACCCTTATGTAACAGATAATACTCCCTACAACTGTACAACAACTCACCCTTATGGACCAGATAAGCCAATGTCCTGTCAATCATCATATCATTTCTGCACTGTTTCCTTATGACCTCTTGTTTATAGCTGAGATTTTTTATAACTTTTTTTTCTATTTTACTTTGACTTGCACATATACATTTCTATAAATATGCAGTTTTGACACCAGGCTCTTTTTATTATCTGTTTTATTACCATTTTTGTATTTTTTACTATATTATAATATATTGTGATATGTGACCTACTGTATCCAAATAATTTCTCTTGTGGATCAATAAAGTTTGTCTAAATCTAACATCAGCCGGATAATCTCCATGGCAACCCGCTTCCAGAGAGCCTACCGGTTTACAGCGATGACTGCCGTAAAACCAACATTAAAAACAGCCTCATACCACAAACACGGACTCATTTAACCCGTTTAAACCATTGTTCTGGAATAATATAAGATGTATTCCGAGCACACATCGCAAACTAAGCTGTCACCGCGTTTCTTTTCCCAAACTTGAGCCTGCCTGAAGACGCACCTGTCGTCCCGAGATCCTTTGCGTGTCCAATATGGAAGAACTGGCGGTGGAGGTCCGTGGCTCCAACGGCGCTTATTACAAGGTAAAAGCGGCTTTATTACACCGCAACGACGGCGACAACCGGGCACGAAGCTCAGCTGTGTCCGCCGGAGGTCACGGGAGGAGCCGTGACCGCGTCGGTTTTTCGTTTCGGGCGTTCGCTTTTAGCTCGGAGCGGCGAAGCTAGCCGGGGTTAGCTGCTGTGCTAAGCTTGCTCCCAGCTCTTTCCCGACTTCCAGGCACTCCTCACGGACACTTCACCCTCCAGCACGCACGACACAACCCTTTTCTACATATAACTTTATGATTTTACGCAATTAAAGCCTTTATTTGTCCGAAAAGTCCCCATTTCGTCGTAATCGTTAGCCTGCGCGCTAGTTGACGTCAATAAGTTTCATTCACAGTTTTGTAACATGTCGCTTTTATCACACGCAGATCAGGGCGTAGTAATAACACAAAAACAGGACAAATTAAGCTGGATTTCAGTAGCTACTTACATATTTAGTTTAACCAGCCCTTTTGTCTATAAAGAATAAGCTTTTATACAGTTACACGTGATCATCTTTAAGACAAAACACAAGATTACCAAAATATCACGTCTTAATTCATAGCTGGGAAAATTGTAATTAATTGGTTATTATAAGTGAAATAGCATTTAAATGAAAACGTAAACGTGCAACAATTTGGTTAAAAAGCTGCTAAAATGTGCAATAGGTTAAATGTGGTTTTCATTTAGTTTTGTGGTTTTAAATTTCTGTTTCAACTTTTTTCAGTTTCTGTTTTAACTTTGTCTAAACAGAAACCAATCTGGATGCAGATTGTTCCCAATGCAATACTACAAGTATTTATCTGGTCAATGTGAAGACAATAAAAAAAGGAGTTTTACATTTTTATATAATGTCTGGACCCCATAGTTAGAAGTCAATGCGTTTTGTTTGAGTTTATTACTGTTTGGAGTTCTATTATTTGATATGTGATCATGGGTGAGTTATTTGAGAGGCAGGATGCGTTTGTGGCCCGGCTGTTGGTGTCACTCTGATCCAGTTGGCATGCCAGACTGATACTGTGGACTTATGGGTTATTTCTGGACCCGCTGTTGCCCCAAAGCAGGGTTGCCAGAGCTCACGAGAGAAACAAGTAGACAGGACTAGACAGGAGGAGGGAGAAATAGACTGGTTTGGTACTACTCTAGTCCTGATTTAGCTCATTATAGTGCTTTTATAGTCCCAGTTTAATCCTGGTTAAATCTATCCAGGTTTAGTTCTTTTATGGTCCCAGTTTAGTCCTGGTTTAGTCCTTTTATAGTCCCAGTTTTGTCCTGGTTAAGTCTAGTCCAGGTTTAGTTCTTTTATGGTCTCAGTTTAGTCCTGTTAAGTCTAGTCCAGGTTTAGTTCTTTTATGGTTTCAGTTTAGTCCTGGTTAAGTCTAGTCCAGATTTAGTTCTTTTACGGTTCCAGTTTTAGTCCTGGTTAAGTCTAGTCCAGGTTTAATCCTTTTCTAGTCCCAGTTTAGTCCTGGTTAAATCTAGTCCAGGTTTAGTTCTGTTTTGAATCCTAGTTTAGTCACAGTTTACACTTCAGACACAATAAGACTATAGTTGTCAACACATTTTTTTAAACTTCTAAATAGTACTTCTTCTTTAACTAATTGTGAGACAGATGAAGACTATTCTCATACGGCTCGATTCTCAGTATCTATACTAAAATTTCAAACTCGATTTTGATACCACATTGACAATAAAAACACGCTTTCTTTAGACAATAGAATGTCCTTATATGTGTGTAATCCCTCAGTGGTCCTGTAGGTTCCATAGTGGTCCATGGGTGCATACTAGTCTTTGTGCTCTTATACTGGTTCTGAAACAGCTCAAGATCATTCTAAATCTTCAGGAAAGCTTCATTTCTGTCCTGTGACTGTTACTTTATTCAGTATCAATACCTGCTCAAATGAGTATCTAGTTTCAATATTTTAGTATCTGATTTTCGATACTTCTGACAACCCTAAACCCTAATGTGGAAGTGAGAACGTACCCAAAAAGGAGACAATGTTTTTCTGTTGTATGTTATTCCATCAAATCATCTTTAATTGTGCTGTATGTCATAATAATCATGTTATTTATATCATGCTATTCTGACAAATACTTGGAAAAATAAATGATTTTACTAAACATAGTCAGACATAAATTCTCACAAAATGGCAGCTGGAAATAGAAGTCTCCTGTATTTGTTTACGAGCCTGAAGATGCTTTAAATTGTGTACTTACTTGGCAACCCCAGCCTCTCATTTGCTCCACTACTACTGCCCTCCCCTTTCATTTCTCAGAATAGATGACATTTCTCAGTCTCAGGCAGTTCTCTCTCCATGTGCTTTATTTAACATTGTTTATCAGTACTTGGATGGCAGTTTACTATCACTATTGGGACATATACATTATAACGCATTGAATATATGGACTTTTTAATAATTGTCCAAATTTTGAATGAATGAAAACTCACGTGTGATTGGCTGTCGATGCCTATGATCTCTTTCTTTTTCTATTTTGATTCAGTCAGTTCAGTTTTATTAAGTTTTAAAGTAACTCTCTTAATGTATTGTCCGGAAAAGGGGGCTCTTCTTTCTGCTCCTTTTTCATTCATTTGTTGTATGTTTATTTACACACTGTTTATGTCTTTTTATAATTTAGGAATAAATAAACAAACAAACAAAATAAATAAATAAATCAACCAACCAAATAAATAACATAACATAACAGAATAACATAAAATAAAATCACATAACAGAAAATAACATAACATAACATAACATAAATAAAGCCAGAAGCCAGTTGTTGTGTTGTGGTTGCAATAGTATCTTACCACCACCGAGTGTATTGAGTTGTAAAGCGTATTTGTTATTATTAAATTCAGATGGAGATCTTTGTGTTTGCCACTACACTTTAGGGAGTTTGACCAAACATTTTCATCAACAAAAGTTCTTAGTTTCCCTTCCAGTTTCAATGGATTTCAGTGGATTAAATCAAATTAAATGTTACACAAATTCCATAGTATTTATACAATGTAATAATTTTTCATTTCAATCATTTCATAAAGTAAATGAATATTACTGATTAGTTGGGTCACCTCCTAACAGCACCTGTCAGAGAAATATTTCTGACTCTGTGACAGGAGCATATCTCTGGTACTTTCCCGGTAATTTGTTGTTGTTTTATGGTGTGTTGGTTGCTGGGGTGGTTGTGAATCAATGAAGCTGGTCGTCTGCGCCAGGAGGAGTTTGTGTTTTGTTTCATTCACACATGTTTTAACACACACCCTGCATTTTTGGACTGAGTTTTTCTCTCAAACTGAAAACACTCTGTTCCACCTTGTGATGTCATACAGGAAGTGCGTCACTGTGTTTTTAAACTCCACACACCTTCACTAGAATCATTTGGATAATTTCAGCCCTGGAATTGCCAATCTCTACTGAACTAAAGGTAAAGCTGTTAACTTGAAAACTACCACTTCATGACATCACAAGGTGGAACAGAGCATTTTGAGCTTTGGAGATGTAGACAGACTAATAATAAAAAAGTAACATGTAAATGAAACAAAACACAACTCCAGATATTTTTTTTGATGAGGTGACAATGTTCTAACATGACTTAAAAGCTCACAAAAGTCAATTTTGTGTAATATTGGACCTTTAAGCAGAAAATAAATCCCAAATGAATTACTGCTATTATTAACAGGTGATCATACAAACAGTAATTTAACTGTGTTTGTAATAAAATACTGTAGTTAATGGAAAAAAATATGGCTGAAAGATGAAGTCAGAATTTGAATCGACACAAAAACAAATGGTGAAGGTACCATAATCTCCTCCACAAACAAAATTCCCTGTCTTATTTTCTAAACATGTTCTGAAATGTGATTCTTATATTAGTTCCTCAGTTTGTATTTCAGTCTTTTTGTCAATTCTAATCACATTTTTGTCAGAAAAATCACAACAAATGTCATGTGTTGTAACTAAAAATTAAAATTGTTCTTCTGTTACAAAATAAATAAATGTGACCTATAGTTGTCACAGCCCATTTACAAGGAAATATTTAAAGCCTGAGCAGCTGTGACCCTTGTGCTGAGTCAAATATCTGGGCCTCCTGAGTGAAGACTCTTATAGTTCACTGTGTCACTTTAAATTGACCCAAATTTGAGTAAAAAATAAACAAACTGCTATATAAATAAACACTGATTTATTGATGAGTCACTCTCAAGGTTCTATATTACGCAGAATTTACTCTTGTAGGCTTTAAGTCATGTTATAATGTTATTACCGCCTCAAAAACAGACCTGGAGTTGTGTTTTGTTTCATTCACACATGTTTGAGTAACACTTTATTATTAGTCTGTCAAAATGCTCTGTTCCACCTTCTGATGTCATTAAGATGTAGTTTTCAAATTAACAGCTCCTTTTACCTTTAGTTCAGTTGAGATTTTCATGTCCAGGGCTGAAATTATCCAAATAATTCTAGTGAAGGTGTGTGGGGTTTAAAAACACAGTGGAGCACTTCCTGTATTACCACATGACATCACAAGACAGAACAGAGTGTTTTCTATTTGAGAGAAGAACTAAAGAACCTAAATCTGCAGGGTTAAACATTTGTGAATGAAACAAACTCCAGGTCTGTTTGCGATGAGAAAACAACATTATAACATACATCAGAAAATAGGGCACTTTAAATAACAAATACTGTCACAGGATTGGCTTGGAAGACCTGTCATTTAAAAAAATCCCACATTGATCATTGACCATCTGATTAAAAAAAAAAAAAAAAAAGCACAATTTGAGTAAAATTGGTCTAAGCGTAAATGTAAACACACCCTTTCTCTTCTTTAATCTCAAATATTATTCCTAATCTTTGCCTTTTTTTGTCTCTTTCAGGGCTTTGTTAAAGATATCCACGATGACTCTCTCACCATTGCCTTTGAGAATAAGTGAGTTTATTTTGGCTTTATTCTATGATTTCTGAGCTTGTCTTGACTCAAGTATACTCAAGTATAAGCTACAGAGAATAAAAAAAAAAAAATCACTATAAACGGTTATATATTGAAACTACTTCATGCCACTGACATAATAGAAATAAAGCAGAATAATCCCAGTAAACCTTTTTTAAATAGACAGAATCATTAAAAGGTTTGAGCTGCAACCAGGCTGAACCAAGCAATAATCATCTATAGAAGTAACTTATTCAACCATACACAGCTCAGATCATGTCATATTAGGAAAAAAAAAAAAAAAAAAAACCTGTGGTGGAAGAGGTGCTCCATTTTGTTACTTAGGTAAAAGTACCAGAGCAAAAAATACTCAAAAGTAAAACATATCACATGAGAAAGTCTACTTAAAGGTGCATTGTGTAACTATGCTAAGGTGAGTGCTTTTCCTGGAATGTATCACAGTTTGGCATTAAACTTGCTTATTATTTAATTATAGGTGTTTTCCACAATAAAACAATACCTTGAAAAATATGCATTCTGCTGTAAGCGGGCCCACCTCTCCACTGATTGGATCTGTAAATTGGTATGATGCTTGTCTCTGTGGAAATAGTTAAATTTAATATTATACTGTGAAAAATTCCAGGCAACGCAACAACATCTCCATGGTGACGGACCTTCCACCAGAAAGTAAAAGTATTAAAGTACCTGTTTAAAAACGTAATAAAAGAGTAAAGAGTAAAAGTATTTCGTGCAGATTTTGAGATCTAATGAAGCTTCAAATGTAGTGATTTTAATAAAGACTTGTGTTGAATTTTGTTCAACAGAAACAGTTGAATCGATCTTTTTATTCTAGCTTTTTTATTTGTTTATTTGTTGTTATATTTTTGTTTGCTTAAACTACAAATGTGTTAAAAATAAACCCATCAGGCTTTACCTCGGGTTTACTTTTCAGTCCTGTTCAAAAATGTAGTGGAGTAGAAAGTACAGATACAGATGCTTTCAAATGTAGTGAAGTAAAAGTAAAAAGTATCCACTTTAAATATTTTATAGTATGGTATTAAACCGTTATAACTTCATGGAGACCAAACCAGACCAAGTTACAGGTCAGATCTATGGAGAGGCGACCTCACTCACAGTCTGAATGTCTGTTTTTTCTAGGTATTTTTGAGCTATAAAACCACCTTTAAATGAGTAAATGTAAAGTAGAGCTGTTTAAACAACATTCCAGGCAGAGCAATGACATCTCCATAGAAACAAGAAGGTGACGGACCCCCAACCAAAAAGTTACATAGTGGACCTTGTATAGTACAGTACTTTACTACTTTTACTTCAAAATAACAAAACATTGAAAAGAAACCGTACACAGCATAAATACTGACCACCAAAATATTGTTCTATCATTTATTGAACCAGTTTATATAGTAATTCTTATAAAAGGTCTACTGATTTCAGATGAGTTCAGTGTTTGTTCCACAATGTTCCACAGTATGACATTAAACAGCTCTACTTTACATTTATTCAATTACAGATGGGTTTAGAGCTCAAAATACCTAGAATAACAGGCATTCTGACTGTGAGCGGGGTCGCCTCTCCACAGATCACACCTGTAACTTGGTCTGGTTTGGTCTCCATGAAGATAGAAAGGTTTAACGCCACACTGTGAAACATTCCAGACAAAGCAATAACATCTCCATTTAGAAAATCATTTTATTTCACTTTTAACGTTTCCTTTCTGTTTTTTTTTTTTTTTTTTTACAATTTTGAAATTAAGCACAAACAAAAATAAAAATAGCTAATAAAAACAAAACAAAAACACTCCCACACCCCACCCGTCTGTCCACACTCAATACACAAAACTCTAAGTACACAAACCGTCAGTCAAGTCCAGTCCTGTCAAAATGTTCAAAAACTGTGTCATAACATTTCCTTTGTCTCTGATGCTGCAGCTGGCAGCCAGAACGCCAGGTGCCCTTCAGTGACGTCAGGTTGCCCCCACCCGCAGACGCCAAGAAGGAGATCGGAGAGGGGGATGAGGTGGAGGTGGGTGGAGGTGTAGATTCTTCTGTTTTATCTTCTGTTTCTGTGTTTGAATACTCACTGTCATTCTGCTCCGTCAGATCTTCTCCAGAGCCAACGACCAGGAGCCCTGTGGATGGTGGCTGGCCAAAGTGCGCATGATGAAAGGAGATGTAAGTACTAATGTTAAAGATGCACTGTGTAACTTTTCTGGTGGTCTTGACTCCTGCTCATGTTATTACTTTGCCCAGTATTTTTAACGTAATGATATTAAACTCATATTAACCTATATCAAGCATTTATTCAATTACAGATGCTTTACTTTTCAAAAATAGAGAAAGTTAAAGCTATGGTGAAAAGCTGCAATGAAGAGGCTGATCTTTTTCTTTTTTTTTTTACTTTTTTTTAAATAAAATAAAATAAACCACCCCTTTCTCCACTCTGCAAATTTTTCTTTTTTTTTTTTTTACTAAGCTGGTTTAGATACAATTTAACTGAACACAATGTAAAATAATAGTCCATGTATGCATATCCTCTTTAGACTACAAAAATAATTGTTAGTTGCAGCTCCTATTTTGAGTCACAAAAGACTTAAAGGTTCATTGTGTAACCTTTCTTGTGAAGGGTCCGTCAAATGCTTTTCTCCATGGAGATGTTATTGCTTTGTCTGGAATGTTTCACAGTATGGTATTAAGCCTTTCTAACTTCATGGAGACCAAACCACACCAAGTTACAGGTCCGATCTGTGGAGAGGCGACCCCGCTCTCATTCACAGTCAGAATACCTGTTTTTCTAGGTATTTTTGAGCTATAAAACCACCTGTAATTGAATAAATGTAAAGTAGAGCTGTTTAAGTTCATACTGTGGAAGTATGACAGAGGCAGAGCAATGACGTATCCATAGAAACAAGCAGGTGACGGAGCCCCTTCCATAAAGTTACACAGTGCACCTTTAAGATGAACTAATATAACACAGCTTAGCCTTATAGTAGTTTAATCTTAAATAATATAAACAAATTCTGCTTGTTAATTGTCCGTCTTCTCTCTTCAGTTCTATGTGATCGAGTACGCCGCCTGTGACGCCACGTATAATGAGATCGTGACCTTTGAGCGCCTGCGTCCGGTGAACACAAACACAGCCATCACCAAGAACTCCTTCACCAAATGCACCGTCCCTGTGCCCCAGGACCTGGTACACGCGTAAGGATCTGCAAATATTCAGGATGCTGATGTCGACTAAGGACTAGGGTTTTTTATGTTTTTATGTCCAAATTTAAAGGTCCTATATTAGGCAAAATTTACTCTTGTGCGCTTTAATACATGTTAGAATGTTGTTACTTCATCAAAAACAGACCTGGAGTTGTGTTTTGTTTCATTTACACATGTTTGAGTAATCCTTTATTATTAGTCTGTCTATACTCCAAAGCTCAAAATGCTTTGTTCCACCTTGTGATGTCATGTAGTGGTAGTTTTCATGTTTAACAGCTCTTTTTACCTTTAGTTCAGTAGAGATTGGCAATTCCAGGTCTGAAATGATCCAAATGATTCCTATGTATTGAGTGTTTTCAGTTTGAGAGAAGAATGCAGCCTAAATATGCAACACGTGTGAATGAAACAAAACAGACAGGCATGTTTCTGATGAGGAAGCATTATACACATTATAACATAGATCAGAAAAAAAACCAAAAAAACACAATGTGAACCCTTTAATCTGATACTAGTGTTGAGAGTAAATACACATTTTTAGGTACCTCTGACTACTTTCAGAATGGTCTTGAAATCTTCAAAGTGTGAAAGAGTGTTTTTAATTCTCACCGAGGTCTCAAAATCAGTTCCTTAATTTTGGATTCAGTTCTTTTCTGAAACAATTAAAAAAGGCTTTCAAAGTTTATTTCCTGAACATATTACAATCCAGACTTTTAAACATCATTATTTAACACAAAAAAAAAATTATCTGATTTCTTCCACCAAAGTCTGAACTCTGCTCCAAACCACACCTCTCCTTTAAAAATACTCAAGCTAATAACTGACATTTAGAAATCATTGAAATGAACTAAAATTTGTTTAATTGCACAGCCTAGATATCCAGTATCAAGCCCTTTTTCTTAATATCGAAATCAAGTTTTAAATTTCAGTACCGTGACAGCTCCACTAAGCTCCTTCCATCTGTTTCTGTCCTTCAGGTGTCAGAATGAGAACGCCCATAAGGATTTCAAAAAAGCTGTGGGAGCCTGTCACATCTCCTTCTGCCCTGAGTCCAGCCAGCTGCTCATCGTGGTGTGTGTTTAACTCTTTACATCAACTTGAAAAGGTGTACTATGAAACTTTTCCGGTGGATGGTCTGGGACCTGCTCGTCTCCTTGTAGATGTTGTTGATTTGCCTAGAATGTTTCACGGTATGGCATTAAACTATAGATCTTCATGAAGTCAAACGGGTGATACTCCATGGCTTGTTACAGATCTGTGGAGAGGCAGTACCCTCATAATGAGATAAATGCTCAGTAGATAAGTTTAATGCCATACTGCAGAACATTCAAGTCAAAGCAACCGTATCTCCATGGAGACAAGAAATTGGCAGCTACTCCCATCGGAAAAAAGTTACATGCTGCACCTTTATGTTTACTGAAAATTTGGTCTGATAGTATTTAAAACAAAACAAAAAAAAGTAACTAAGCTTTTTTCTTTTCCATTTTCCAGTCGACAAATGAGGCCACAGTGAAGCGTGTGTCTCTGCTCAGCGACATGCATCTGAGGAGCATCAGGACAAAACTGATGCTGATGTCTCGCAACCAGGAAGCCACCAAACACCTGGAGGTCAGTGTGAAATTTCTCAAGTAAGATAAAACATTTATTTTGGAGAGGCTGAATAATGCTCAATATATTTTCAAAGGCACAAAAAGTTAATATTGTTGCTTGTAGACTCACAATGGGAAGAGCAACCAAAACTTTTAAGTACCATTACTTAAAGGTGCATTGTGAAACGTTTCTGGTGGAAGGTCCGTCACCTGCTTGTTTCTATGGAGATGTCATTGCTCTGCCTGGAATGTTCCACAGTATGACATTGAACAGCTCTACCTTACATTTATTCAATTACAGTGGTTTTACTTCTCAAAAATACCTAGAAAAACAGGCATTCTGACTGTGAGCGGGGTTGCCTCTCCACAGATCTGACGTGTAACTTGGTTTGTTTTGGTCTTCGTGATGATAGAAAGGTTTAATGCCATACTGTGAAACATTCCAGACAAAGCAAATAACATTTCTATGGAGAAAAGCATTTGACGGACTCTCCACCAGGAAAGTTACACAATGCACCTTTAAATAAAAACTAATATTTAAGTAGGAGTGCTTGAAAACTACTCACAGAAGTACAGTTTCTATGAGGTTCTTGAGCAAATACTATTGTGTAAAAGTAAGTAAGACTACCTCTGTAAATTATCTTTTAGCTACTGTACTGTAATATCTGTACTGTATTTTGTGCAGAGCTCCAGGCAGCTGGTGTCTTCGTTCCAGGAGGAGTTCACTGTGAGACCGGACCTGATGGGACTGGCCATCGGGAGCCACGGCAACAACATCCAACAGGCTCGAAAAGTCCTAGGGGTCACTGCCATCGAACTGGACGAGGAGACGGGCACGTTCAGGATCTATGGAGAGGTGTGTATGAATGTGTATATATATATGGAACACTCTGGTTTGTTAAGAATTATTTTATATCTCCACACATCTCCGGTTGTTTTATATTACTGTACTTTCTGATCTATGTTATAATGTAATTTCCTCATCACAAACATACCTAGAGTTTTGTTTCATTCATATTTAACATACAAACCCTCCATATTTAGAGTTCTTCTCTGAAACAGAAAACATGTGATAATACAAGAAATTCTCTACTGTGTTTTTAAACTCCATACACTTTCACTAGAATCATTTGGATAATTTCCAGCCTGGAATTGCAAATATCTACTGAACTAAATTTAAAATGTAGATGTTAACATGAAAAATATAACTTAATGACAAGGTGGAACAGCGCATCAGAGTTTTAGAGCTATAGACAGACTAATAATAAAGGGTTACTCAAACATGTGTGAACAAAACAAAACACAGCTCCACATATGTTTTTGAGGAGGTAACAGCATTCTAACATGTCTTAAAGCTCACAAGAGTCAATTTTCTATAATATAGGATCTTTAAACATTTATGAAGGAAAATTCGCTATTGTAAGTTAACTTCTTTGCTATCATAACACTAGGCACTTCAGACTTTCAAACATGGACTTTGCACTGGTAAACTCATTTACATTTCAGATACTTGGTGAGTGAACGCTGTTTTCTTTCAGACTGCAGAAGCGGTGAAGAAGGCCAGAGGATTCTTAGAGTTTGTGGAGGACTCTGTGCAAGTACCAAGGAACCTTGTAGGTAAGAAAAACACAAAGAGACTTGAGAAGATGCACAGGTACAAAACACACTATAGTAACACAACCAACTTTACCAACAGCCTGGACTAGATGTATGTAAAATCCCTCAGTCGTCCAGGTAGAATCCATGGCAAAAAAAGGAGAAAATTTAATTTGTCAACTGGACGTAGTTTATTTGGTTGAATACGTTTCGCAGCTCATCCAAGCTGCTTCCTCAGTTCTGGTCAGATGCTGGCGGACACTGCTTTATATCTGCAGGAAGGGAGGAGCTTAATTACAATGAATGTACAATGTAATTAAGCTCCTCCCTTCCTGCAGATATAAAGCAGTGTCCGCCAGCATCTGACCAGAACTGAGGAAGCAGCTTGGATGAGCTGCGAAACGTATTCAACCAAATAAACTATGTCCAGTTGACAAATTAAATTTTCTCCTTTTTTTGCCAGCCTGGACTAGAGTTTAGTGACGGAAAAGTATTCAAAAGTGAGCGGAAAGACAACAACTTTGTTTAACAGTGTTTACCACAGCGCAGGTAATTACATTTTAGGTGTAATCTAGAGTTAAAGATGCATTGTGTAACTTTCGGTGGAGGGTCCGTCAAATGCTTTTCTCCATGGAGATCTTATTGCTTTGTCTGGAATGTTCCACAGTATAGCATTAAACCTTTCTATTTTCATGGAGACCAAACCAAACCAAGTTACAGGTAGGGCTGAACGATTTTAAGAAAAAATTGAATTGCGATTTTTCTGGCAGATATCGCGATTTCGATTTCATTCACGATTTTTTTCAATGCACATGAACATTCGCAAGCATCACAGAAACTTACATCATACCATTCAAACACTAAATTCCATAACTGTAATGCAAGAATGAAAACTAAAGTCAGGAATTTATTTCAAATGTCCTATTTATTAAAAAGAAACATGCTATACATAGGGTACTTTGAGCGCTTGAGCAACAGCAGTTCTTACAACTGAAGAACCAAAAGAGCCGTCTGTGGCTCAACTTAAGTAGAGCAAAGAAATACGGCTCAGTCGTTCTGCTTGACCACCGATCAGTAGTTGTGGCAAAATACTCCACATTTTCCAGCTCTTTCACCACCTTTTCTTTACATTCTGTGCACAGAATAGATTTTTATTTCCTACGAGGAGGACTCAAATAATAATGTGTTTAATGCGGCTTTGCGCACATTTGTTTACGTTTTACAGAAGCGAAACTTAAAACCACATGGCTAATTTGCATAAACTAGAAGCGCTAAAAAAAACGGCCTGCTCCTTGTGCTGCTGATGCGTCAGCTTCTGTCGGACTAAAGGGCAGGACTCAGTGGAATATGCGTGTTCTTTCTGTGACTGAGGGATGTTCTGCCTATGGTGAGTCTGTTCTGTGCTTATATCGCGTTGGAGATGTTCATGTTAAACTTTTCAGAGATTATACGTGTGCAGGTCGTACGTGTGCAGCGCAGTTCTTTATTTAACAGCAGTCATTTCACTCATGCACTTTATTTATGGTGCTACTGTTCTGATGAAAAGACTGAAAGGTGTAAATAATTCTCTTAAGACTCGCGCTTATGAGCTGTAGTGGAGGATGGTGTGCTTGTTGTTCTCTGGGAGTTGTAGTTTTGCCTGTAGTTCCCTTGCTGGTTAGCGCTGGTTGTCAAAAGGGTTTTGTGGCTCCGGGTGTTTTTTCTGTGGGAGACGGTCCGAATGGCTCTTTGCGCTAGACGTTTCTCTGGACTTTCTCGCCGTGCACTCGTCATGCAAATGCGCGTATGGCAGTATAAATTGGTCGTGTTTCCACTGTATGTGGCAACTTTAGCACGACATGTTTTGCACAGCACCTGTTTCTGATGTTCGTCTGCAGCCTCAAACCCGAAATACAGAAAAATGACCGACGTGCTGTTTTTCTTTGGGTTCAAAACCCCAGACTCCACTTCTGGTCCCGCTAAAGTCATTTCTGAAATTGATGACCAGCTACACTGACTGGAGTCGAGAACACGTGACCTGTGCTGCTGTTTCTGATTGGTGAGCTGGAGTCGAGAACACGTGACCTGTGCTGCCGTTTCTGATTGGTGAGCTGGAGTCGAGAACACGTGACCTGTGCTGCCGTTTCTGATTGGTGAGCTGGAGTCGAGAACACGTGACCTGTGCTGCCGTTTCTGATTGGTGAGCTGGAGTCGAGAACACGTGACCTATGCTGCCGCTTCTGATTGGTGAGTTCAGCAGCGCGGCAAGGAGGCGACGTACATGTGTGAAATAGTTGACGAAACAAAACCTGGGTCAGTTAGGAGCGCTGCAAAAAACCGTGGCTTTAACGATCCCAAAATCATGTTGTCTGAGATCGCGATTTTCAGTCTAAAACGATAGATCGTTCAGCCCTAGTTACAGGTCAGATCTGTGGAGAGGCGACCCCGCTCACAGTCTGAATGCCTGTTTTTCTAGGTATTTTTGAGCCATAAAACTACCTGGAATTTAATAAATGTAAAATAGATCTGTTGTCACATCTCATGTCACATTGTGGAACATTTGAAGCAGAGCAATGACACATCCATAGAAACAAGTAGGCGACAGACCCCCAAACAAAAAGTTACATAGTGCACCTTTAAAAGTGAGTGGAAAGACAATGGGATTCTGCAAAACAACAGTGCGTACCATAGAGCTGTGCAATTAATTAAATTTTAGTTGTAATCCAGATTGGAATAATAAATGAGCATCTTGGGTCTTTTTAACTGCGAGGTCTTCAGCCAATCCTGTGTCAGAAAAAGCATGTGGTTTGGAGCAGAGTTCAGACATTGGAGGAAGAAATTAGATACTTTCATGCGCTAAAGCTTGTCTTGTTGAAATTAGGGCTGTGCCAAAAATCATAAGACCGATAGATGGCGATTTCTGCTTTGGTCGATCTCGAGGAACAAGCAGCCTGAGCCACAGCGTTTCTCTTTATGTCTCCTCACCTCTTCACAAGTTTGGACTTAAATCTACACAATTTGATTATTTTCCCACTGTTTATGAGTGAAACTTAAGACCTCATTTAGCGCACAGACATCGCACGTGTTCCTGTTGAAACCTAAAAGCGTTACCGTTACCGTATTGTACAAACTCATTCCAAACTTTTTAAATGTGGATTTCTCAGGAATTATTGCACCTATCAACACGAAATAAAAACTGTAGTGATTCTGACACCCTGCTTCATATGCCTGAAGTCCACGTGTCTGTTTTTAAGAAGATGGAAGAAGACTGAATCGAAAATCCAGATCAATCAATTTCCATTTCAGTCCAGATCGATTTGGGGGAAAAAAATCGTGATTCTTTTTTTTTTCCCATATTGTCCAGCCCTAGTTGAAATTAATATTGAAAGTTATTATTATTTTTTTATTTATTAAAAAAAAAAAAAAAAAAAAAAAAAAAAAAACAATATGAGAATTAATTAATAGCCCTGGTGTTCCAAATACTTTAAAATATAAGTAATTAGGGAAAAGTACCAGCAGATCAGAATCAGAATCAGAAAAGAATCAGAAAAGCTTTTATTAGGCCCGAGCGCCAAGGCGTAGGGCCTATTGTAACTGTTCAGCAGTGCGAAGCACTGCTGCGCTGCGTGCGCGCAGCGCACGCAAACAGAGCGCGAAGCGCTCTCCCCTTTCCAAACACAGTGGCACTCATGTCAGTGACTGGTGCCCGCTGACATGGCACGGTGGCACCGCCATGGCCGCGACAGCGGCCTAATTGTAATTGTTCACCCCAAAACGTAGGGCGCACTTGACATGGTGCACGAAGTGCACCATGTCAAGTGCGCCCGCAAAAACAGAGCGCGAAGCGCTCTCCCCTTATCAAACACTCAATGCCACTCAATAGTGACACTCATGGCATCCAATAGTACAGACTGGCATTGCCCATTGCCGCGACAGCGGCATAATTGTAATCGTTCTCCCCGGTAAACACCAAAAATGTGCATTGGACAAGTGAGTAATCGATGAGGTCAATGACGAGCGCAACGCGCTCGTCATTGACAATTGACCCCACGGGTGCGTTACTGGACGCGAGCACTTTCCAATGATATATATATGTGCCCCCAAAGCTGGCGCTATATTGTTATTGTTCTGGTTTTTCTTATTCTTATTAGGCCCGAGCGCCAAGGCGTAGGGCCTATTGTAACTGTTCAGCAGTGCGAAGCACTGCTGCGCTGCGTGCGCGCAGCGCACGCAAACAGAGCGCGAAGCGCTCTCCCCTTTCCAAACACAGTGGCACTCATGTCAGTGACTGGTGCCCGCTGACATGGCACGGTGGCACCGCCATGGCCGCGACAGCGGCCTAATTGTAATTGTTCACCCCAAAACGTAGGGCGCACTTGACATGGTGCACGAAGTGCACCATGTCAAGTGCGCCCGCAAAAACAGAGCGCGAAGCGCTCTCCCCTGTTCAAACACTCAATGCCACTCAATAGTGACACTCATGGCATCCAATAGTACAGACTGGCATTGCCCATTGCCGCGACAGCGGCATAATTGTAATCGTTCTCCCCGGTAAACACCAAAAATGTGCATTGGACAAGTGAGTAATCGATGAGGTCAATGACGAGCGCAACGCGCTCGTCATTGACAATGGACCCCACGGGTGCGTTACTGGACGCGAGCACTTTCCAATGATATATATATGTGCCCCCAAAGCTGGCGCTATATTGTTATTGTTCTGGTTTTTCTTATTCTTATTATTATTATTTTCCTATACACTTTTTTCAAGGTTCGGTAACTTCCCGCCGACGAAAAGTCACCAAATTTGGAACAAAATTCAAGAACGCCAAAATAGGAATTTACAAATAATCTGTATTACAAAATCTAAAAAAATGGCTCGACAGCGCCCCCTGGAAAATCAAAATACATTGCGCCTATGGCTATACCCGAAAAATAAACTTTGTCGTACACAAACGAAATTCGGGTGGTGGATAGGTCATGTCGTTCCAAGCCAAAAAATATATTACGCGGTTGCTAGGCAACCAACAGGAAGTCGGCCATTTTGGACTGATCGCGTGATGTGGCGCCGAAGGCGCCATTTCTTGTCCTCGTACTTTAACGAACTCGTCCTAGGGTTTTTGACCCAGCCTCACCAAAATCGTTCTGTGTCATCTAGACGAGTGGGACATTAAAAGTTGTTAAAAGCTCGCTATAATATTGAACGGTGTTTCCGTGACAACGGCAGGAATTTCAGGTTCGTTTTTGCGCCTCGCCATCAAACTTCGACGAGTGATAATTCGCACAATTTTTGGTCGATTTCACTCAAACTTTAATCGTTGGTGGACGCCCCGACCCTGAACAGATTGATATAAGAAAATCTGAAATGACCGCAATAGCGCCCCCTAGGAAGATTGCATGGAAGTGCAAAATTTTACTTTGTCGTACGCATACCAAATTTGGTACACAGATTTGTGACATGGTCTCGATCAAAAAACTCAATGACGCCCCCACGCCATCTCCCATCATGTTGCCATGGCAACAGGCCAAACATCTGTCCTCGCCAATAGGGCGCCCGACCAAAAACTTTGGCGTAGACAAACCAAATTTGGTACACAGATGCATCATGGGAATAGGAACAAAAAAGTATATTACGCCGTTGCTAGGCAACCAACAGGAAGTCAACCATATTGGATAGACCATGTGACCTGGTTGTGAAGGCGCCATTCCCTGTCCTCGTACTTTAACGAACTCGTCTTAGGGTTTTTGACCGAGCCTCACCAAAATCGTTCTGTGTCATCTAGACGAGTGGGACATTAAAAGTTGTTAAAAGCTCGCTATAATATTGAACGGTGTTTCCGTGACAACGGCACAAATTTCGGGTTTGTGTTTTTGCGGCTCGCCATCAAACTTCGACGAGTGATAATTTGCGCATCCTTTGGTCGATTTCACTCAAACTTTAATCGTTGGTGGACACCCCGACCCTGAACAGATTGATATAAGAAAATCTGAAATGGCTGCAATAGCGCCCCCTAGGGAGATTGCATGGAAGTGCAAAATTTTACTTTGTAGTAGACATACCAAATTTGGATCATACATTCGTGACATGGTCTCGATCAAAAAACTCAATGACGCCCCTATGCCATCTCCCATTGTGTTGCCATGGCAACTGGCCAAACATCTGTCCTCGCCCGACAAAAACTTTGGCATAGCCAAACCAAATTTGGTACACAGATGCATCATGGGAATAGGAACAAAAAAGTATATTACGCCGTTGCTAGGCAACCAACAGGAAGCCAGCCATATTGGATAGACCATGTGACCTGATGGCGAAGGCGCCATTTCCTGTCCTCGTACTTTAACGAACTCGTCCTAGGGTTTTTGACCGAGCCTCACCAAAATCGTTCTGTGTCATCTAGACGAGTGGGACATTAAAAGTTGTTAAAAGTTTGCTATAATATTGAACGGTGTTTCCATGACAACGGTACAAATTTCGGTTTCGTTTTGCGTCTCGCCATCAAACTTCGACGAGTGATAATTCGCACAAACTTTGACCGATTTCACTCAAACTTTAATCATTGGTGGACACCCCGGCCCTAAACAGATTGATATAAGAAAATCTAAAATGGCTGCAATAGCGCCCCCTGGGGAGATTGCATAGAAGAGCAAAATTTTACTTTGTTCTAGACATACAAGATTTGGTACACATATTCGTGGCATGTTGTGGATGAAAAAAGTCAATGACACCCACGTGCCATCTCCCATCGTGTTGCCATGGCAACAGGCCAAAAATCTGCCATTGCCAATGTGACGTCCTGACAAAAACTTTGGTGTAGCCAAAACAAATTTGTGGCAAAAGGAGAAATTCAATTTGTCGACTGGACTAAAGGCCCACCTAACTAACAGAAACTGTTAAACAAATAGGTGTGGGAGTCTCAGAATAATTTTACTGTAGTTAGCGCCCCCTTCAGGCAGATATAAGGCAGTGTCCACCAGCGTCTGACCAGAACTGAAGAAGCAGCTTGGATGAGCTGAGAAACGTTTTTGACCAAATAAACTTTTGTCCAGTTGACAAATTTAATTTCTCCTTTTGCCATGGATTCTACCTGGACGACTGAGGGACTCTACACACAAACCAAATTTGGTACACAGATTCATCATGGGAAAAGGAACAAAAAATATATTGTGACCACGGCCCCTGTGCATACCCAATGTGGGCGGAAGTACCCGATGTGGGCTCTGTGTGTACTGCACATGCGCACAGTGACGTATAATGACGTATCAGGAAACAGGACATGACGTATCAGGAAGAAGGAGGGTTTTCCTGCCCGATTCGGGCTTTTTTTGGGATTATTTATTTTATTTACGACAGAGACATATTTTGACAACGAAGGCAATTTTCGGCATTTTGGATAGATAGATAGATAGATAGATAGATAGATAGATAGATGGACAGATGGATATAGATGGATAGATATAGATGGATAGATAGATGGATAGATAGATATAGATAGATAGATGGATAAATGGACAGATAGGCAGATAGACAGATAGACAGATAGATAGATAGATATAGATGGATGGATAGATGGATGATAGATGGATAGATATAGATAGATGGATGGATAGATGGATGGATAGATAGATGTAGTCCAGCAGTGCAGCATAGAATTGAAAATCCTCGCTCATCGCCATCGCGTACAGTAAAACCGACGACAACCACCCTGAGGTAATATGCAGACAGAGCCGTAAACAAACTGCAAGAGCCGTAAACCAACTGCAAGGGACGAATCGGGCACTGTCGTGAAACCCGTACAACAATACACAAACTGCACATGCGCGAACACAGAGCCCACATCAGGTACTCCCGCCCACATTGGGTACTTACAGCCCCTCCTAAACCAAAGTCCGCCATCTTGGATTAATCATGTGACAAATGTCATAATGTGATCCTATGTAGACATTTAATTCTGCCGTATTTTCATTTGTGAAAGTTTTAAAACAGCCACAACCTCAAACGTGGAAACATTTTCAAAAAGGTGTGTTAGCGCCACCAACTGGATAAAAGTTGAGACACACATAAAATTCTAATAGACACACATAAAATTCTAATGGACAAAATAAAGCTGTCCAAAAAGAGAACAGTTTGCGTGCGACAGCACACCACAGGCCAACTGGCCTAGAAAGAAGGGGAGGAATAGGGCGCGTTAGCGCCCCCACCCTGCGAGTGCAAGCGAGGGCCGGTCATTGCCGCTTGCGGCTATATTTCTTATTATTAGGCCCGAGCGCCAAGGCGTAGGGCCTATTGTAACTGTTCAGCAGTGCGAAGCACTGCTGCGCTGCGTGCGCGCAGCGCACGCAAACAGAGCGCGAAGCGCTCTCCCCTTTCCAAACACAGTGGCACTCATGTCAGTGACTGGTGCCCGCTGACATGGCACGGTGGCACCGCCATGGCCGCGACAGCGGCCTAATTGTAATTGTTCACCCCAAAACGTAGGGCGCACTTGACATGGTGCACTTCGTGCACCATGTCAAGTGCGCCCGCAAAAACAGAGCGCGAAGCGCTCTCCCCTGTTCAAACACTCAATGCCACTCAATAGTGACACTCATGGCATCCAATAGTACAGACTGGCATTGCCCATTGCCGCGACAGCGGCATAATTGTAATCGTTCTCCCCGGTAAACACCAAAAATGTGCATTGGACAAGTGAGTAATCGATGAGGTCAATGACGAGCGCAACGCGCTCGTCATTGACAATGGACCCCACGGGTGCGTTACTGGACGCGAGCACTTTCCAATGATATATATATGTGCCCCCAAAGCTGGCGCTATATTGTTATTGTTCTGGTTTTTCTTATTCTTATTAGGCCCGAGCGCCAAGGCGTAGGGCCTATTGTAACTGTTCAGCAGTGCGAAGCACTGCTGCGCTGCGTGCGCATAGCGCACGCAAACAGAGCGCGAAGCGCTCTCCCCTTTCTAAACACAGTGGCACTCATGTCAGTGACTGGTGCCCGCTGACATGGCACGGTGGCACCGCCATGGCCGCGACAGCGGCCTAATTGTAATTGTTCACCCTAAAACGTAGGGCGCACTTGACATGGTGCACGAAGTGCACCATGTCAAGTGCGCCCGCAAAAACAGAGCGCGAAGCGCTCTCCCCTTATCAAACACTCAATGCCACTCAATAGTGACACTCATGGCATCCAATAGTACAGACTGGCATTGCCCATTGCCGCGAAAGCGGCATAATTGTAATCGTTCTCCCCGGTAAACACCAAAAATGTGCATTGGACAAGTGAGTAATCGATGAGGTCAATGACGAGCGCAACGCGCTCGTCATTGACAATTGACCCCACGGGTGCGTTACTGGACGCGAGCACTTTCCAATGATATATATATGTGCCCCCAAAGCTGGCGCTATATTGTTATTGTTCTGGTTTTTCTTATTCTTATTATTATTATTTTCCTATACACTTTTTTCAAGGTTCGGTAACTTCCCGCCGACGAAAAGTCACCAAATTTGGAACAAAATTCAAGAACGCCAAAATAGGAATTTACAAATAATCTGTATTACAAAATCTAAAAAAATGGCTCGACAGCGCCCCCTGGAAAATCAAAATACATTGCGCCTATGGCTATACCCGAAAAATGAACTTTGTCGTAGACAAACGAAATTCGGGTGGTGGATAGGTCATGTCGTTCCAAGCCAAAAAATATATTACGCGGTTGCTAGGCAACCAACAGGAAGTTGGCCATTTTGGACCGATAGCGTGACGTGGCGCCGAAGGCGAATTTTCCTGTCCTCGTACTTTAACGAACTTGTCCTAGGGTTTTTGACCCAGCCTCACCAAAATCGTTCTGTATCATGTAGACGAGTGGGACATTAAAAGTTGTTAAAAGCTCGCTATAATATTGAACGGTGTTTCCGTGACAATGACACGAATTTCGGGTTCGTTTTTGCGCCTCGCCATCAAACTTCGACGAGTGATAATTCGCACAATGTTTGGTCGATTTCACTCAAACTTTAATCGTTGGTGGACACCCCGACCCTGAACAGATTGATATAAGAAAATCTGAAATGACCGCAATAGCGCCCCCTAGGAAGATTGCATGGAAGTGCAAAATTTTACTTTGTCGTACGCATACCAAATTTGGTACACAGATTTGTGACATGGTCTCGATCAAAAAACTCAATGACGCCCCCACACCATCTCCCATCATGTTGCCATGGCAACAGGCCAAACATCTGTCCTCGCCAATAGGGCGCCCGACCAAAAACTTTGGCGTAGACAAACCAAATTTGGTACACAGATGCATCATGGGAATAGGAACAAAAAAGTATATTACACCGGTGCTAGGCAACCAACAGGAAGTCAACCATATTGGATAGACCATGTGACCTGGTTGTGAAGGCGCCATTCCCTGTCCTCGTACTTTGACGAACTCGTCCTAGGGTTTTTGACCGAGCCTCACCAAAATCGTTCTGTGTCATCTAGACGAGTGGGACATTAAAAGTTGTTAAAAGCTCGCTATAATATTGAACGGTGTTTCCGTGACAACGGCACAAATTTCGGGTTTGTGTTTTTGCGGCTCGCCATCAAACTTCGACGAGTGATAATTTGCGCATCCTTTGGTCGATTTCACTCAAACTTTAATCGTTGGTGGACACCCCGACCCTGAACAGATTGATATAAGAAAATCTGAAATGGCTGCAATAGCGCCCCCTAGGTAGATTGCATGGAAGTGCAAAATTTTACTTTGTAGTAGACATACCAAATTTGGATCATACATTCGTGACATGGTCTCGATCAAAAAACTCAATGACGCCCCTATGCCATCTCCCATTGTGTTGCCATGGCAACTGGCCAAACATATGTCCTCGCCCGACAAAAACTTTGGCATAGCCAAACCAAATTTGGTACACAGATGCATCATGGGAATAGGAACAAAAAAGTATATTACGCCGTTGCTAGGCAACCAACAGGAAGCCAGCCATATTGGATAGACCATGTGACCTGATGGCGAAGGCGCCATTTCCTGTCCTCGTACTTTAACGAACTCGTCCTAGGGTTTTTGACCGAGCCTCACCAAAATCGTTCTGTATCATCTAGACGAGTGGGACATTAAAAGTTGTTAAAAGCTCGCTATAATATTGAACGGTGTTTCCGTGACAACGGCACAAATTTCGGGTTTGTGTTTTTGCGGCTCGCCATCAAACTTCGACGAGTGATAATTTGCGCATCCTTTGGTCGATTTCACTCAAACTTTAATCATTGGTGGACACCCCGACCCTGAACAGATTGATATAAGAAAATCTGAAATGGCTGCAATAGCGCCCCCTAGGTAGATTGCATGGAAGTGCAAAATTTTACTTTGTAGTAGACATACCAAATTTGGATCATACATTCGTGACATGGTCTCGATCAAAAAACTCAATGACGCCCCTATGCCATCTCCCATTGTGTTGCCATGGCAACAGGCCAAACATCTGTCCTCGCCCGACAAAAACTTTGGCATAGCCAAACCAAATTTGGTACACAGATGCATGATGGGGATAGGAACAAAAAAGTATATTACGCCGTTGCTAGGCAACCAACAGGAAGCCAGCCATATTGGATAGACCATGTGACCTGATGGCGAAGGCGCCATTTCCTGTCCTCGTACTTTAACGAACTCGTCCTAGGGCTTTTGACCGAGCCTCACCAAAATCATTCTGTATCATCTAGACGAGTGGGACATTAAAAGTTGTTAAAAGCTCGCTATAATATTGAACGCTGTTTCCGTGGCAACAGCACAAATTTCGGGTTCGTTTTTGCGGCTCGCCATCAAACTTCAACGAGTGATAATTTGTGCAAACTTTGACCGATTTCACTCAAACTTTAATCGTTGGTGGACACCCCGGCCCTAAACAGATTGATATAGGAAAATCTAAAATGGCTGCAATAGCGCCCCCTGGGGAGATTGCATGGAAGTGCAAAATTTTACTTTGTCCTAGACATATAAGATTTGGTACACATATTTGTGGCATGTTGTCGATGAAAAAACTCAATGACACCCACGTGCCATCTCCCATCGTGTTGCCATGGCAACAGGCCAAATATCTGCCATTACCAATGTGACGTCCTGACAAAAACTTTGGTGTAGCTAAACCAAATTTGTAGCAAAAGGAGAAATTCAATTTGTCGACTGGACTAAAGGCCCACCTAACTAACAGAAACTCTAAACAAATAGGTGTGGGAGTCTCAGAATAATTTTACTGTAGTTAGCGCCCCCTTCAGGCAGATATAAGGCAGTGTCCACCAGCGTCTGACCAGAACTGAAGAAGCAGCTTGGATGAGCTGCGAAACGTTTTTGACCAAATAAACTTTTGTCCAGTTGACAAATTGAATTTCTCCTTTTGCCGTGGATTCTACCTGGACGACTGAGGGACTCTACACACAAACCAAATTTGGTACACAGATTCATCATGGGAAAAGGAACAAAAAATATATTGTGACCATGGCCCCTGTGCGTACCCAATGTGGGCGGAAGTACCCGATGTGGGCTCTGTGTGTACTGCACATGCGCACAGTGACGTATAATGACGTATCAGGAAACAGGACATGACGTATCAGGAAGAAGGAGGGTTTTCCTGCCCGATTCGGGCTTTTTTTTTTTATTATTTATTTTATTTACGACAGAGACGTATTTTGACAACGAAGGCAATTTTCGGCATTTTGAATTGATAGATAGATGGACAGATGGACAGATGGATAGATGGATAGATAGATAGATAGATAGATGATAGATAGATGGATGATAGATAGATGGATGGATAGATGTAGTCCAGCAGTGCAGCATAAAATTGAAAATCCTCGCTCATCGCCATCGCGTACAGTAAAACCGACGACAACCACCCTGAGGTAATATGCAGACAGAGCCGTAAACAAACTCCAAGAGCCGTAAACCAACTGCAAGGGACGAATCGGGCACTGTCGTGAAACCCGTACAACAATACACAAACTGCACATGCGCGAACACAGAGCCCACATCAGGTACTTCCCGCCCACATTGGGTACTTACAGCCCCTCCTAAACCAAAGTCCGCCATCTTGGATTAATCATGTGACAAATGTCATAATGTGATCCTATGTAGACATTTAATTCTGCCGTATTTTCATTTGTGAAAGTTTTAAAGCAGCCACAACCTCAAACGTGGAAACATCTTCAAAAAGGTGTGTTAGCGCCACCAACTGGTTAAAAGTTTAGACACACATAAAATTATAATGGACAAAATAAAGCTGCCCAAAAAGAGAACAGTTTGTGTGCGACAGCACACCACAGGCCAACTGGCCTAGAAAGAAGGGGAGGAATAGGGCGCGTTAGCGCCCCCACCCTGCGAGTGCAAGCGAGGGCCGATCATTGCCGCTTGCGGCTATATTTAGGCCCGAGCGCCAAGGCGTAGGGCCTATTGTAACTGTTCAGCAGTGCGAAGCACTGCTGCGCTGCGTGCGCATAGCGCACGCAAACAGAGCGCGAAGCGCTCTCCCCTTTCTAAACACAGTGGCACTCATGTCAGTGACTGGTGCCCGCTGACATGGCACGGTGGCACCGCCATGGCCGCGACAGCGGCCTAATTGTAATTGTTCACCCTAAAACGTAGGGCGCACTTGACATGGTGCACGAAGTGCACCATGTCAAGTGCGCCCGCAAAAACAGAGCGCGAAGCGCTCTCCCCTTATCAAACACTCAATGCCACTCAATAGTGACACTCATGGCATCCAATAGTACAGACTGGCATTGCCCATTGCCGCGAAAGCGGCATAATTGTAATCGTTCTCCCCGGTAAACACCAAAAATGTGCATTGGACAAGTGAGTAATCGATGAGGTCAATGACGAGCGCAACGCGCTCGTCATTGACAATTGACCCCACGGGTGCGTTACTGGACGCGAGCACTTTCCAATGATATATATATGTGCCCCCAAAGCTGGCGCTATATTGTTATTGTTCTGGTTTTTCTTATTCTTATTATTATTATTTTCCTATACACTTTTTTCAAGGTTCGGTAACTTCCCGCCGACGAAAAGTCACCAAATTTGGAACAAAATTCAAGAACGCCAAAATAGGAATTTACAAATAATCTGTATTACAAAATCTAAAAAAATGGCTCGACAGCGCCCCCTGGAAAATCAAAATACATTGCGCCTATGGCTATACCCGAAAAATGAACTTTGTCGTAGACAAACGAAATTCGGGTGGTGGATAGGTCATGTCGTTCCAAGCCAAAAAATATATTACGCGGTTGCTAGGCAACCAACAGGAAGTTGGCCATTTTGGACCGATAGCGTGACGTGGCGCCGAAGGCGAATTTTCCTGTCCTCGTACTTTAACGAACTTGTCCTAGGGTTTTTGACCCAGCCTCACCAAAATCGTTCTGTATCATGTAGACGAGTGGGACATTAAAAGTTGTTAAAAGCTCGCTATAATATTGAACGGTGTTTCCGTGACAATGACACGAATTTCGGGTTCGTTTTTGCGCCTCGCCATCAAACTTCGACGAGTGATAATTCGCACAATGTTTGGTCGATTTCACTCAAACTTTAATCGTTGGTGGACACCCCGACCCTGAACAGATTGATATAAGAAAATCTGAAATGACCGCAATAGCGCCCCCTAGGAAGATTGCACGGAAGTGCAAAATTTTACTTTGTCGTACGCATACCAAATTTGGTACACAGATTTGTGACATGGTCTCGATCAAAAAACTCAATGACGCCCCCACACCATCTCCCATCATGTTGCCATGGCAACAGGCCAAACATCTGTCCTCGCCAATAGGGCGCCCGACCAAAAACTTTGGCGTAGACAAACCAAATTTGGTACACAGATGCATCATGGGAATAGGAACAAAAAAGTATATTACACCGTTGCTAGGCAACCAACAGGAAGTCAACCATATTGGATAGACCATGTGACCTGGTTGTGAAGGCGCCATTCCCTGTCCTCGTACTTTGACGAACTCGTCCTAGGGTTTTTGACCGAGCCTCACCAAAATCGTTCTGTGTCATCTAGACGAGTGGGACATTAAAAGTTGTTAAAAGCTCGCTATAATATTGAACGGTGTTTCCGTGACAACGGCACAAATTTCGGGTTTGTGTTTTTGCGGCTCGCCATCAAACTTCGACGAGTGATAATTTGCGCATCCTTTGGTCGATTTCACTCAAACTTTAATCGTTGGTGGACACCCCGACCCTGAACAGATTGATATAAGAAAATCTGAAATGGCTGCAATAGCGCCCCCTAGGTAGATTGCATGGAAGTGCAAAATTTTACTTTGTAGTAGACATACCAAATTTGGATCATACATTCGTGACATGGTCTCGATCAAAAAACTCAATGACGCCCCTATGCCATCTCCCATTGTGTTGCCATGGCAACTGGCCAAACATATGTCCTCGCCCGACAAAAACTTTGGCATAGCCAAACCAAATTTGGTACACAGATGCATCATGGGAATAGGAACAAAAAAGTATATTACGCCGTTGCTAGGCAACCAACAGGAAGCCAGCCATATTGGATAGACCATGTGACCTGATGGCGAAGGCGCCATTTCCTGTCCTCGTACTTTAACGAACTCGTCCTAGGGTTTTTGACCGAGCCTCACCAAAATCGTTCTGTATCATCTAGACGAGTGGGACATTAAAAGTTGTTAAAAGCTCGCTATAATATTGAACGGTGTTTCCGTGACAACGGCACAAATTTCGGGTTTGTGTTTTTGCGGCTCGCCATCAAACTTCGACGAGTGATAATTTGCGCATCCTTTGGTCGATTTCACTCAAACTTTAATCATTGGTGGACACCCCGACCCTGAACAGATTGATATAAGAAAATCTGAAATGGCTGCAATAGCGCCCCCTAGGTAGATTGCATGGAAGTGCAAAATTTTACTTTGTAGTAGACATACCAAATTTGGATCATACATTCGTGACATGGTCTCGATCAAAAAACTCAATGACGCCCCTATGCCATCTCCCATTGTGTTGCCATGGCAACAGGCCAAACATCTGTCCTCGCCCGACAAAAACTTTGGCATAGCCAAACCAAATTTGGTACACAGATGCATGATGGGGATAGGAACAAAAAAGTATATTACGCCGTTGCTAGGCAACCAACAGGAAGCCAGCCATATTGGATAGACCATGTGACCTGATGGCGAAGGCGCCATTTCCTGTCCTCGTACTTTAACGAACTCGTCCTAGGGCTTTTGACCGAGCCTCACCAAAATCATTCTGTATCATCTAGACGAGTGGGACATTAAAAGTTGTTAAAAGCTCGCTATAATATTGAACGCTGTTTCCGTGGCAACAGCACAAATTTCGGGTTCGTTTTTGCGGCTCGCCATCAAACTTCAACGAGTGATAATTTGTGCAAACTTTGACCGATTTCACTCAAACTTTAATCGTTGGTGGACACCCCGGCCCTAAACAGATTGATATAGGAAAATCTAAAATGGCTGCAATAGCGCCCCCTGGGGAGATTGCATGGAAGTGCAAAATTTTACTTTGTCCTAGACATATAAGATTTGGTACACATATTTGTGGCATGTTGTCGATGAAAAAACTCAATGACACCCACGTGCCATCTCCCATCGTGTTGCCATGGCAACAGGCCAAATATCTGCCATTACCAATGTGACGTCCTGACAAAAACTTTGGTGTAGCTAAACCAAATTTGTAGCAAAAGGAGAAAT
The DNA here is from genome assembly GCA_029959045.1 of Taenioides sp. WSHXM2023. NCBI lineage: Eukaryota > Metazoa > Chordata > Actinopteri > Gobiiformes > Gobiidae > Taenioides > Taenioides sp. WSHXM2023. The sequence goes on along the minus strand of CM057095.1, from coordinate 30,290,955 downwards.
TCAATTTGTCGACTGGACTAAAGGCCCACCTAACTAACAGAAACTCTAAACAAATAGGTGTGGGAGTCTCAGAATAATTTTACTGTAGTTAGCGCCCCCTTCAGGCAGATATAAGGCAGTGTCCACCAGCGTCTGACCAGAACTGAAGAAGCAGCTTGGATGAGCTGCGAAACGTTTTTGACCAAATAAACTTTTGTCCAGTTGACAAATTGAATTTCTCCTTTTGCCGTGGATTCTACCTGGACGACTGAGGGACTCTACACACAAACCAAATTTGGTACACAGATTCATCATGGGAAAAGGAACAAAAAATATATTGTGACCATGGCCCCTGTGCGTACCCAATGTGGGCGGAAGTACCCGATGTGGGCTCTGTGTGTACTGCACATGCGCACAGTGACGTATAATGACGTATCAGGAAACAGGACATGACGTATCAGGAAGAAGGAGGGTTTTCCTGCCCGATTCGGGCTTTTTTTTTTTATTATTTATTTTATTTACGACAGAGACGTATTTTGACAACGAAGGCAATTTTCGGCATTTTGAATTGATAGATAGATGGACAGATGGACAGATGGATAGATGGATAGATAGATAGATAGATAGATGATAGATAGATGGATGATAGATAGATGGATGGATAGATGTAGTCCAGCAGTGCAGCATAAAATTGAAAATCCTCGCTCATCGCCATCGCGTACAGTAAAACCGACGACAACCACCCTGAGGTAATATGCAGACAGAGCCGTAAACAAACTCCAAGAGCCGTAAACCAACTGCAAGGGACGAATCGGGCACTGTCGTGAAACCCGTACAACAATACACAAACTGCACATGCGCGAACACAGAGCCCACATCAGGTACTTCCCGCCCACATTGGGTACTTACAGCCCCTCCTAAACCAAAGTCCGCCATCTTGGATTAATCATGTGACAAATGTCATAATGTGATCCTATGTAGACATTTAATTCTGCCGTATTTTCATTTGTGAAAGTTTTAAAGCAGCCACAACCTCAAACGTGGAAACATCTTCAAAAAGGTGTGTTAGCGCCACCAACTGGTTAAAAGTTTAGACACACATAAAATTATAATGGACAAAATAAAGCTGCCCAAAAAGAGAACAGTTTGTGTGCGACAGCACACCACAGGCCAACTGGCCTAGAAAGAAGGGGAGGAATAGGGCGCGTTAGCGCCCCCACCCTGCGAGTGCAAGCGAGGGCCGATCATTGCCGCTTGCGGCTATATTTAGGCCCGAGCGCCAAGGCGTAGGGCCTATTGTAACTGTTCAGCAGTGCGAAGCACTGCTGCGCTGCGTGCGCGTAGCGCACGCAAACAGAGCGCGAAGCGCTCTCCCCTTTCCAAACACAGTGGCACTCATGTCAGTGACTGGTGCCCGCTGACATGGCATGGTGCCACCGCCATGGCCGCGACAGCGGCCTAATTGTAATTGTTCACCCCAAAACGTAGGGCGCACTTGACATGGTGCACGAAGTGCACCATGTCAAGTGTGCCCGCAAAAACAGAGCGCGAAGCGCTCTCCCCTTATCAAACACTCAATGCCACTCAATAGTGACACTCATGGCATCCAATGGTACAGACTGGCATTGCCCATTGCCGCGAAAGCGGCATAATTGTAATCGTTCTCCCCGGTAAACACCAAAAATGTGCATTGGACAAGTGAGTAATCGATGAGGTCAATGACGAGCGCAACGCGCTCGTCATTGACAATGGACCGCACGGGTGCGTTACTGGACGCGAGCACTTTCCAATGATATATATATGTGCCCCCAAAGCTGGCGCTATATTGTTATTGTTCTGGTTTTTCTTATTCTTATTATTATTATTTTCCTATACACTTTTTTCAAGGTTCGGTAACTTCCCGCCGACGAAAAGTCACCAAATTTGGAACAAAATTCAAGAACGCCAAAATAGGAATTTACAAATAATCTGTATTACAAAATCTAAAAAAATGGCTCGACAGCGCCCCCTGGAAAATCAAAATACATTGCGCCTATGGCTATACCCGAAAAATGAACTTTGTCGTACACAAACGAAATTCGGGTGGTGGATAGGTCATGTCGTTCCAAGCCAAAAAATATATTACGCGGTTGCTAGGCAACCAACAGGAAGTCGGCCAATTTGGACCGATCGCGTGATGTGGCGCCGAAGGCGCCATTTCTTGTCCTCGCACTTTAACGAACTCGTCCTAGGGTTTTTGACCCAGCCTCACCAAAATCGTTCTGTGTCATCTAGACGAGTGGGACATTAAAAGTTGTTAAAAGCTCGCTATAATATTGAACGGTGTTTCCGTGACAACGGCAGGAATTTCAGGTTCGTTTTTGCGCCTCGCCATCAAACTTCGACGAGTGATAATTCGCACAATTTTTGGTCGATTTCACTCAAACTTTAATCGTTATTGGACGCCCCGACCCTGAACAGATTGATATAAGAAAATCTGAAATGACCGCAATAGCGCCCCCTAGGAAGATTGCATGGAAGTGCAAAATTTTACTTTGTCCTAGACATATAAGATTTGGTACACATATTTGTGGCATGTTGTCGATGAAAAAAGTCAATGACACCCATGTGCCATCTCCCATCGTGTTGCCATGGCAACAGGCCAAATATCTGCCATTGCCAATGTGACGTCCTGACAAAAACTTTGGTGTAGCTAAACCAAATTTGTGGCAAAAGGAGAAATTCAATTTGTCGACTGGACTAAAGGCTCACCTAACTAACAGAAACTGTAAACAAATAGGTGTGGGAGTCTCAGAATAATTTTACTGTAGTTAGCGCCCCCTTCAGGCAGATATAAGGCAGTGTCCACCAGCGTCTGACCAGAACTGAAGAAGCAGCTTGGATGAGCTGCGAAACGTTTTTGACCAAATAAACTTTTGTCCAGTTGACAAATTGAATTTCTCCTTTTGCCGTGGATTCTACCTGGACGACTGAGGGACTCTACACACAAACCAAATTTGGTACACAGATGCATCATGGGAAAAGGAACAAAAAATATATTGTGACCACGGCCCCTGTGCGTACCCAATGTGGACGGAAGTACCCGATGTGGGCTCTGTGTGTACTGCACATGCGCACAGTGACGTATAATGACGTATCAGGAAACAGGACATGACGTATCAGGAAGAAGGAGGGTTTTCCTGCCCGATTCGGGCTTTTTTTTTTGATTATTTATTTTATTTACGACAGAGACGTATTTTGACAACGAAGGCAATTTTCGGCATTTTGGATAGATAGATGGATAGATGGCTAGATAGATAGATAGATAGATAGATAGATAGATGGATGGATGGATGGATGGATGGATGGATGGATGGATGGATGGATGGATGGATGGATGGATGGATAGATGGATGGATGGATGGATGGATAGATAGATGGATGGATAGATGGATAGATAGATATAGATGGATAGATAGATGGATAGATATAGATGGATAGATATCGATGGATGGATATAGATGGATGGATATAGATGGATAGATAGATAGATAGATAGATAGATAGATAGATAGATAGATAGATAGATAGATAGATGGATAGATATAGATGGATAGATAGATGGATAGATAGATATCGATGGATGATAGATATAGATGGATAGATATCGATGGATGGATATAGATGATAGATAGATATAGATGGATAGATATAGATGGATAGATATAGATAGATGGATGGATAGATGGATAGATGGATAGATAGATAGATATTGATGGATGGATATAGATGGATGATAGATAGATGATAGATGGATAGATGTAGTCCAGCAGTGCAGCATAGAATTGAAAATCCTCGCTCATCGCCATCGCGTACAGTAAAACCGACGACAACCACCCTGAGGTAATATGCAGACAGAGCCGTAAACAAACTGCAAGAGCCGTAAACCAACTGCAAGGGACGAATCGGGCACTGTCGTGAAACCCGTACAACAATACACAAACTGCACATGCGCGAACACAGAGCCCACATCAGGTACTTCCGCCCACATTGGGTACTTACAGCCCCTCCTAAACCAAAGTCCGCCATCTTGGATTAATCATGTGACAAATGTCATAATGTGATCCTATGTAGACATTTAATTCTGCCGTATTTTCATTTGTGAAAGTTTTAAAACAGCCACAACCTCAAACGTGGAAACATTTTCAAAAAGGTGTGTTAGCGCCACCAACTGGATAAAAGTTGAGACACACATAAAATTCAAATGGACAAAATAAAGCTGCCCAAAAAGAGAACAGTTTGTGTGCGACAGCACACCACAGGCCAACTGGCCTAGAAAGAAGGGGAGGAATAGGGCGCGTTAGCGCCCCCACCCTGCGAGTGCAAGCGAGGGCCGATCATTGCCGCTTGCGGCTATATTTCTTATTAGGCCCGAGCGCCAAGGCGTAGGGCCTATTGTAACTGTTCAGCAGTGCGAAGCACTGCTGCGCTGCGTGCGCACAGCGCACGCAAACAGAGCGCGAAGCGCTCTCCCCTTTCCAAACACAGTGGCACTCATGTCAGTGACTGGTGCCCGCTGACATGGCATGGTGCCACCGCCATGGCCGCGACAGCGGCCTAATTGTAATTGTTCACCCCAAAACGTAGGGCGCACTTGACATGGTGCACGAAGTGCACCATGTCAAGTGTGCCCGCAAAAACAGAGCGCGAAGCGCTCTCCCCTTATCAAACACTCAATGCCACTCAATAGTGACACTCATGGCATCCAATGGTACAGACTGGCATTGCCCATTGCCGCGAAAGCGGCATAATTGTAATCGTTCTCCCCGGTAAACACCAAAAATGTGCATTGGACAAGTGAGTAATCGATGAGGTCAATGACGAGCGCAACGCGCTCGTCATTGACAATGGACCGCACGGGTGCGTTACTGGACGCGAGCACTTTCCAATGATATATATATGTGCCCCCAAAGCTGGCGCTATATTGTTATTGTTCTGGTTTTTCTTATTCTTATTATTATTATTTTCCTATACACTTTTTTCAAGGTTCGGTAACTTCCCGCCGACGAAAAGTCACCAAATTTGGAACAAAATTCAAGAACGCCAAAATAGGAATTTACAAATAATCTGTATTACAAAATCTAAAAAAATGGCTCGACAGCGCCCCCTGGAAAATCAAAATACATTGCGCCTATGGCTATACCCGAAAAATGAACTTTGTCGTAGACAAACGAAATTCGGGTGGTGGATAGGTCATGTCGTTCCAAGCCAAAAAATATATTACGCGGTTGCTAGGCAACCAACAGGAAGTTGGCCATTTTGGACCGATAGCGTGACGTGGCGCCGAAGGCGAATTTTCCTGTCCTCGTACTTTAACGAACTTGTCCTAGGGTTTTTGACCCAGCCTCACCAAAATCGTTCTGTATCATCTAGACGAGTGGGACATTAAAAGTTGTTAAAAGCTCGCTATAATATTGAACGGTGTTTCCGTGACAATGACACGAATTTCGGGTTCGTTTTTGCGCCTCGCCATCAAACTTCGACGAGTGATAATTCGCACAATGTTTGGTCGATTTCACTCAAACTTTAATCGTTGGTGGACACCCCGACCCTGAACAGATTGATATAAGAAAATCTGAAATGACCGCAATAGCGCCCCCTAGGAAGATTGCATGGAAGTGCAAAATTTTACTTTGTCGTACGCATACCAAATTTGGTACACAGATTTGTGACATGGTCTCGATCAAAAAACTCAATGACGCCCCCACACCATCTCCCATCATGTTGCCATGGCAACAGGCCAAACATCTGTCCTCGCCAATAGGGCGCCCGACCAAAAACTTTGGCGTAGACAAACCAAATTTGGTACACAGATGCATCATGGGAATAGGAACAAAAAAGTATATTACACCGTTGCTAGGCAACCAACAGGAAGTCAACCATATTGGATAGACCATGTGACCTGGTTGTGAAGGCGCCATTCCCTGTCCTCGTACTTTAACGAACTCGTCCTAGGGTTTTTGACCGAGCCTCACCAAAATCGTTCTGTGTCATCTAGACGAGTGGGACATTAAAAGTTGTTAAAAGCTCGCTATAATATTGAACGGTGTTTCCGTGACAACGGCACAAATTTCGGGTTTGTGTTTTTGCGGCTCGCCATCAAACTTCGACGAGTGATAATTTGCGCATCCTTTGGTCGATTTCACTCAAACTTTAATCGTTGGTGGACACCCCGACCCTGAACAGATTGATATAAGAAAATCTGAAATGGCTGCAATAGCGCCCCCTAGGTAGATTGCATGGAAGTGCAAAATTTTACTTTGTAGTAGACATACCAAATTTGGATCATACATTCGTGACATGGTCTCGATCAAAAAACTCAATGACGCCCCTATGCCATCTCCCATTGTGTTGCCATGGCAACTGGCCAAACATCTGTCCTCGCCCGACAAAAACTTTGGCATAGCCAAACCAAATTTGGTACACAGATGCATCATGGGAATAGGAACAAAAAAGTATATTACGCCGTTGCTAGGCAACCAACAGGAAGCCAGCCATATTGGATAGACCATGTGACCTGATGGCGAAGGCGCCATTTCCTGTCCTCGTACTTTAACGAACTCGTCCTAGGGTTTTTGACCGAGCCTCACCAAAATCGTTCTGTATCATCTAGACGAGTGGGACATTAAAAGTTGTTAAAAGCTCGCTATAATATTGAACGGTGTTTCCGTGACAACGGCACAAATTTCGGGTTTGTGTTTTTGCGGCTCGCCATCAAACTTCGACGAGTGATAATTTGCGCATCCTTTGGTCGATTTCACTCAAACTTTAATCATTGGTGGACACCCCGACCCTGAACAGATTGATATAAGAAAATCTGAAATGGCTGCAATAGCGCCCCCTAGGTAGATTGCATGGAAGTGCAAAATTTTACTTTGTAGTAGACATACCAAATTTGGATCATACATTCGTGACATGGTCTCGATCAAAAAACTCAATGACGCCCCTATGCCATCTCCCATTGTGTTGCCATGGCAACTGGCCAAACATCTGTCCTCGCCCGACAAAAACTTTGGCATAGCCATAGCCAAACCAAATTTGGTACACAGATGCATCATGGGAATAGGAACAAAAAAGTATATTACGCCGTTGCTAGGCAACCAACAGGAAGCCAGCCATATTGGATAGACCATGTGACCTGATGGCGAAGGCGCCATTTCCTGTCCTCGTACTTTAACGAACTCGTCCTAGGGCTTTTGACCGAGCCTCACCAAAATCATTCTGTGTCATCTAGACGAGTGGGACATTAAAAGTTGTTAAAAGTTCGCTATAATATTGAACGCTGTTTCCGTGACAACGGCACAAATTTCGGGTTCGTTTTTGCGGCTCGCCATCAAACTTTGACGAGTGATAATTCGCACAAACTTTGACCGATTTCACTCAAACTTTAATCGTTGGTGGACACCCCGGCCATAAACAGATTGATATAGGAAAATCTAAAATGGCTGCAATAGCGCCCCCTAGGGAGATTGCATAGAAGAGCAAAATTTTACTTTGTTCTAGACATACAAGATTTGGTACACATATTCGTGGCATGTTGTGGATGAAAAAAGTCAATGACACCCACGTTCTATCTCCCATCGTGTTGCCATGGCAACAGGCCAAAAATCTGCCATTGCCAATGTGACGTCCTGACAAAAACTTTGGTGTAGCTAAACCAAATTTGTGGCAAAAGGAGAAATTCAATTTGTCGACTGGACTAAAGGCCCACCTAACTAACAGAAACTGTAAACAAATAGGTGTGGGAGTCTCAGAATAATTTTACTGTAGTTAGCGCCCCCTTCAGGCAGATATAAAGCAGTGTCCACCAGCGTCTAACCAGAACTGAAGAAGCAGCTTGGATGAGCTGCGAAACTTTTTTGACCAAATAAACTTTTGTCCAGTTGACAAATTTAATTTCTCCTTTTGCCGTGGATTCTACCTGGACGACTGAGGGACTCTACACACAAACCAAATTTGGTACACAGATGCATCATGGGAAAAGGAATAAAAAAATATATTGTGACCACGGCCCCTGTGCGTACCCAATGTGGGCGGAAGTACCCGATGTGGGCTCTGTGTGTACTGCACATGCGCACAGTGACGTATAATGACGTATCAGGAAACAGGACATGACGTATCAGGAAGAAGAAGGGTTTTCCTGCCCGATTCGGGCTTTTTTTTTTTATTATTTATTTTATTTACGACAGAGACGTATTTTGACAACGAAGGCAATTTTCGGCATTTTGAATTGATAGATAGATGGACAGATGGACAGATGGATAGATAGATAGATAGATAGATAGATAGATAGATAGATAGATAGATAGATAGATAGATAGATAGATAGATAGATAGATAGATAGATGGATGATAGATAGATAGATGGATAGATATAGATGGATGGATAGATGGATGGATAGATGGATAGATGTAGTCCAGCAGTGCAGCATAAAATTGAAAATCCTCGCTCATCGCCATCGCGTACAGTAAAACCGACGACAACCACCCTGAGGTACTATGCAGACAGAGCCGTAAACAAACTGCAAGAGCCGTAAACCAACTGCAAGGGACGAATCGGGCACTGTCGTGAAACCCGTACAACAATACACAAACTGCACATGCGCGAACACAGAGCCCACATCAGGTACTCCCGCCCACATTGGGTACTTACAGCCCCTCCTAAACCAAAGTCCGCCATCTTGGATTAATCATGTGACAAATGTCATAATGTGATCCTATGTAGACATTTAATTCTGCCGTATTTTCATTTGTGAAAGTTTTAAAGCAGCCACGACCTCAAACGTGGAAACATCTTCAAAAAGGTGTGTTAGCACCACCAACTGGTTAAAAGTTTAGACACACATAAAATTCTAATGGACAAAATAAAGCTGCCCAAAAAGAGAACAGTTTGTGTGCGACAGCACACCACAGGCCAACTGGCCTAGAAAGAAGGGGAGGAAAAGGGCGCGTTAGCGCCCCCACCCTGCGAGTGCAAGCGAGGGCCGATCATTGCCGCTTGCGGCTATATTTATTATTATTATTATTATTTTCCTATACACTTTTTGCAGAGTTCGGTAACTTCCCGCCGACGAAAACTCACCAAATTTGGAACAAAATTCAAGAACGCCAAAAAAGGAATTTACAAATACTCTGTATTACAAAACCTAAAAAAATGGCTCGACAGCGCCCCCTGGAAAATCAAAATACATTGCGCCTATGGCTATACCCGAAAAATGAACTTTGTCGTAGACAAACGAAATTCGGGTGGTGGATTGGTCATGTCGTTCCAAGCCAAAAAATATATTACGCGGTTGCTAGGCAACCAACAGGAAGTCGGCCATTTTGGACCGATCGCGTGACGTGGCGCCGAAGGCGCCATTTCCTGTCCTCGTACTTTAACGAACTCGTCCTAGGGTTTTTGACCGAGCCTCACCAAAATCGTTCTGTATCATCTAGACGAGTGGGACATTAAAAGTTGTTAAAAGCTCGCTATAATATTGAACGGTGTTTCCGTGACAACGGCATGAATTTCGGGTTCGTTTTTGCGCCTCGCCATCAAACTTCGACGAGTGATAATTCGCACAATTTTTGGTCGATTTCACTCAAACTTTAATCGTTGGTGGACGCCCCGACCCTGAACAGATTGATATAAAAAAATCTGAAATGGCCGCAATAGCGCCCCCTAGGGAGATTGCATGGAAGTGCAAAATTTTACTTTGTCGTACGCATACCAAATTTGGTACACAGATTTGTGACATGGTCTCGATCAAAAAACTCAATGACGCCCCCACGCCATCTCCCATCGTGTTGCCATGGCAACAGGCCAAACATCTGTCCTCGCCAATAGGGCGCCCGACCAAAAACTTTGGCGTAGCCAAACCAAATTTGGTACACAGATGCATCATGGGAATAGGAACAAAAAAGTATATTACGCCGTTGCTAGGCAACCAACAGGAAGTCAGCCATATTGGATAGACCATGTGACCTGGTGGCGAAGGCGCCATTCCCTGTCCTCGTACTTTAACGAACTCGTCCTAGGGTTTTTGACCCAGCCTCACCAAAATCATTCTGTATCATCTAGACGAGTGGGACATTAAAAGTTGTTAAAAGCTCGCTATAATATTGAACGGTGTTTCCGTGACAACGGCACAAATTTCGGGTTTGTGTTTTTGCGGCTCACCATCAAACTTCGACGAGTGATAATTTGCGGATCCTTTGGTCGATTTCACTCAAACTTTAATCGTTGTTGGACACCCCGACCCTGAACAGATTGATATAAGAAAATCTGAAATGGCTGCAATAGCGCCCCCTAGGTAGATTGCATGGAAGTGCAAAATTTTACTTTGTAGTAGACATACCAAATTTGGAACATACATTCGTGACATGGTCTCGATCAAAAAACTCAATGACGCCCCTATGCCATCTCCCATTGTGTTGCCATGGCAACAGGCCAAACATCTGTCCTCGCCCGAGACAAACTTTGACATAGCCAAACCAAATTTGGTACACAGATGCATCATGGGAATAGGAACAAAAAAGTATATTACGCCGTTGCTAGGCAACCAACAGGAAGCCAGCCATATTGGATAGACCATGTGACCTGATGGCGAAGGCGCCATTCCCTGTCCTCGTACTTTAACGAACTCGTCTTAGGGTTTTTGACCGAGCCTCACCAAAATCGTTCTGTATCATCTAGACGAGTGGGACATTAAAAGTTGTTAAAAGCTCGCTATAATATTGAACGGTGTTTCCGTGACAACAACACAAATTTCGGGTTCGTTTTTGCGGCTCGCCATCAAACTTCAACGAGTGATAATTCGCACATCCTTTGGTCAATTTCACTCAAACTTTAATCGTTGGTGGACACCCCGGCCCTAAACAGATTGATATAAGAAAATCTAAAATGGCTGCAATAGCGCCCCCTAGGGAGATTGCATGGAAGTGCAAAATTTTACTTTGTCCTAGACATATAAGATTTGGTACACATATTTGTGGCATGTTGTCGATGAAAAAAGTCCATGACACCCATGTGCCATCTCCCATCGTGTTGCCATGGCAACAGGCCAAATATCTGCCATTGCCAATGTGACGTCCTGACAAAAACTTTGGTGTAGCTAAACCAAATTTGTGGCAAAAGGAGAAATTCAATTTGTCGACTGGACTAAAGGCTCACCTAACTAACAGAAACTGTAAACAAATAGGTGTGGGAGTCTCAGAATAATTTTACTGTAGTTAGCGCCCCCTTCAGGCAGATATAAGGCAGTGTCCACCAGCGTCTGACCAGAACTGAAGAAGCAGCTTGGATGAGCTGAGAAACGTTTTTGACCAAATAAACTTTTGTCCAGTTGACAAATTGAATTTCTCCTTTTGCCGTGGATTCTACCTGGACGACTGAGGGACTCTACACACAAACCAAATTTGGTACACAGATGCATCATGGGAAAAGGAACAAAAAATATATTGTGACCACGGCCCCTGTGCGTACCCAATGTGGGCGGAAGTACCCGATGTGGGCTCTGTGTGTACTGCACATGCGCACAGTGACGTATAATGACGTATCAGGAAACAGGACATGACGTATCAGGAAGAAGGAGGGTTTTCCTGCCCGATTCGGGCTTTTTTTTTGGATTATTATTTTATTTACGACAGAGACGTATTTTGACAACGAAGGCAATTTTCGGCATTTTGGATAGTTAGATAGATGGATAGATGGATAGATATAGATAGATGGATGGATAGATGGATAGATGGATAGATAGATAGATAGATAGATAGATAGATAGATAGATAGATGGGTAGATAGATATAGATAGATAGATAGATAGATGGATGGATAGATATAGATAGATAGATGGATAGATGGATAGATGTAGTCCAGCAGTGCAGCATAGAATTGAAAATCCTCGCTCATCGCCATCGCGTACAGTAAAACCGACGACAACCACCCTGAGGTAATATGCAGACAGAGCCGTAAACAAACTGCAAGGGACGAATCGGGCACTGTCGTGAAACCCGTACAACAATACACAAACTGCACATGCGCGAACACAGAGCCCACATCAGGTACTCCCGCCCACATTGGGTACTTACAGCCCCTCCTAAACCAAAGTCCGCCATCTTGGATTAATCATGTGACAAATGTCATAATGTGATCCTATGTAGACATTTAATTCTGCCGTATTTTCATTTGTGAAAGTTTTAAAACAGCCACAACCTCAAACGTGAAACATTTTCAAAAAGGTGTGTTAGCGCCACCAACTGGATAAAAGTTGAGACACACATAAAATTCTAATAGACACACATAAAATTCTAATGGACAAAATAAAGCTGCCCAAAAAGAGAACAGTTTGTGTGCGACAAACACCACAGGCCAACTGGCCTAGAAAGAAGGGGAGGAATAGGGCGCGTTAGCGCCCCCACCCTGCGAGTGCAAGCGAGGGCCGATCATTGCCGCTTGCGGCTATATTTAGGCCCGAGCGCCAAGGCGTAGGGCCTATTGTAACTGTTCAGCAGTGCGAAGCACTGCTGCGCTGCGTGCGCACAGCGCACGCAAACAGAGCGCGAAGCGCTCTCCCCTTTCCAAACACAGTGGCACTCATGTCAGTGACTGGTGCCCGCTGACATGGCATGGTGCCACCGCCATGGCCGCGACAGCGGCCTAATTGTAATTGTTCACCCCAAAACGTAGGGCGCACTTGACATGGTGCACGAAGTGCACCATGTCAAGTGTGCCCGCAAAAACAGAGCGCGAAGCGCTCTCCCCTTATCAAACACTCAATGCCACTCAATAGTGACACTCATGGCATCCAATGGTACAGACTGGCATTGCCCATTGCCGCGAAAGCGGCATAATTGTAATCGTTCTCCCCGGTAAACACCAAAAATGTGCATTGGACAAGTGAGTAATCGATGAGGTCAATGACGAGCGCAACGCGCTCGTCATTGACAATGGACCGCACGGGTGCGTTACTGGACGCGAGCACTTTCCAATGATATATATATGTGCCCCCAAAGCTGGCGCTATATTGTTATTGTTCTGGTTTTTCTTATTCTTATTATTATTATTTTCCTATACACTTTTTTCAAGGTTCGGTAACTTCCCGCCGACGAAAAGTCACCAAATTTGGAACAAAATTCAAGAACGCCAAAATAGGAATTTACAAATAATCTGTATTACAAAATCTAAAAAAATGGCTCGACAGCGCCCCCTGGAAAATCAAAATACATTGCGCCTATGGCTATACCCGAAAAATGAACTTTGTCGTAGACAAACGAAATTCGGGTGGTGGATAGGTCATGTCGTTCCAAGCCAAAAAATATATTACGCGGTTGCTAGGCAACCAACAGGAAGTTGGCCATTTTGGACCGATAGCGTGACGTGGCGCCGAAGGCGAATTTTCCTGTCCTCGTACTTTAACGAACTTGTCCTAGGGTTTTTGACCCAGCCTCACCAAAATCGTTCTGTATCATCTAGACGAGTGGGACATTAAAAGTTGTTAAAAGCTCGCTATAATATTGAACGGTGTTTCCGTGACAATGACACGAATTTCGGGTTCGTTTTTGCGCCTCGCCATCAAACTTCGACGAGTGATAATTCGCACAATGTTTGGTCGATTTCACTCAAACTTTAATCGTTGGTGGACACCCCGACCCTGAACAGATTGATATAAGAAAATCTGAAATGACCGCAATAGCGCCCCCTAGGAAGATTGCATGGAAGTGCAAAATTTTACTTTGTCGTACGCATACCAAATTTGGTACACAGATTTGTGACATGGTCTCGATCAAAAAACTCAATGACGCCCCCACACCATCTCCCATCATGTTGCCATGGCAACAGGCCAAACATCTGTCCTCGCCAATAGGGCGCCCGACCAAAAACTTTGGCGTAGACAAACCAAATTTGGTACACAGATGCATCATGGGAATAGGAACAAAAAAGTATATTACACCGTTGCTAGGCAACCAACAGGAAGTCAACCATATTGGATAGACCATGTGACCTGGTTGTGAAGGCGCCATTCCCTGTCCTCGTACTTTAACGAACTCGTCCTAGGGTTTTTGACCGAGCCTCACCAAAATCGTTCTGTGTCATCTAGACGAGTGGGACATTAAAAGTTGTTAAAAGCTCGCTATAATATTGAACGGTGTTTCCGTGACAACGGCACAAATTTCGGGTTTGTGTTTTTGCGGCTCGCCATCAAACTTCGACGAGTGATAATTTGCGCATCCTTTGGTCGATTTCACTCAAACTTTAATCGTTGGTGGACACCCCGACCCTGAACAGATTGATATAAGAAAATCTGAAATGGCTGCAATAGCGCCCCCTAGGTAGATTGCATGGAAGTGCAAAATTTTACTTTGTAGTAGACATACCAAATTTGGATCATACATTCGTGACATGGTCTCGATCAAAAAACTCAATGACGCCCCTATGCCATCTCCCATTGTGTTGCCATGGCAACTGGCCAAACATCTGTCCTCGCCCGACAAAAACTTTGGCATAGCCAAACCAAATTTGGTACACAGATGCATCATGGGAATAGGAACAAAAAAGTATATTACGCCGTTGCTAGGCAACCAACAGGAAGCCAGCCATATTGGATAGACCATGTGACCTGATGGCGAAGGCGCCATTTCCTGTCCTCGTACTTTAACGAACTCGTCCTAGGGTTTTTGACCGAGCCTCACCAAAATCGTTCTGTATCATCTAGACGAGTGGGACATTAAAAGTTGTTAAAAGCTCGCTATAATATTGAACGGTGTTTCCGTGACAACGGCACAAATTTCGGGTTTGTGTTTTTGCGGCTCGCCATCAAACTTCGACGAGTGATAATTTGCGCATCCTTTGGTCGATTTCACTCAAACTTTAATCATTGGTGGACACCCCGACCCTGAACAGATTGATATAAGAAAATCTGAAATGGCTGCAATAGCGCCCCCTAGGTAGATTGCATGGAAGTGCAAAATTTTACTTTGTAGTAGACATACCAAATTTGGATCATACATTCGTGACATGGTCTCGATCAAAAAACTCAATGACGCCCCTATGCCATCTCCCATTGTGTTGCCATGGCAACTGGCCAAACATCTGTCCTCGCCCGACAAAAACTTTGGCATAGCCATAGCCAAACCAAATTTGGTACACAGATGCATCATGGGAATAGGAACAAAAAAGTATATTACGCCGTTGCTAGGCAACCAACAGGAAGCCAGCCATATTGGATAGACCATGTGACCTGATGGCGAAGGCGCCATTTCCTGTCCTCGTACTTTAACGAACTCGTCCTAGGGCTTTTGACCGAGCCTCACCAAAATCATTCTGTGTCATCTAGACGAGTGGGACATTAAAAGTTGTTAAAAGTTCGCTATAATATTGAACGCTGTTTCCGTGACAACGGCACAAATTTCGGGTTCGTTTTTGCGGCTCGCCATCAAACTTTGACGAGTGATAATTCGCACAAACTTTGACCGATTTCACTCAAACTTTAATCGTTGGTGGACACCCCGGCCATAAACAGATTGATATAGGAAAATCTAAAATGGCTGCAATAGCGCCCCCTAGGGAGATTGCATAGAAGAGCAAAATTTTACTTTGTTCTAGACATACAAGATTTGGTACACATATTCGTGGCATGTTGTGGATGAAAAAAGTCAATGACACCCACGTTCTATCTCCCATCGTGTTGCCATGGCAACAGGCCAAAAATCTGCCATTGCCAATGTGACGTCCTGACAAAAACTTTGGTGTAGCTAAACCAAATTTGTGGCAAAAGGAGAAATTCAATTTGTCGACTGGACTAAAGGCCCACCTAACTAACAGAAACTGTAAACAAATAGGTGTGGGAGTCTCAGAATAATTTTACTGTAGTTAGCGCCCCCTTCAGGCAGATATAAAGCAGTGTCCACCAGCGTCTAACCAGAACTGAAGAAGCAGCTTGGATGAGCTGCGAAACTTTTTTGACCAAATAAACTTTTGTCCAGTTGACAAATTTAATTTCTCCTTTTGCCGTGGATTCTACCTGGACGACTGAGGGACTCTACACACAAACCAAATTTGGTACACAGATGCATCATGGGAAAAGGAATAAAAAAATATATTGTGACCACGGCCCCTGTGCGTACCCAATGTGGGCGGAAGTACCCGATGTGGGCTCTGTGTGTACTGCACATGCGCACAGTGACGTATAATGACGTATCAGGAAACAGGACATGACGTATCAGGAAGAAGAAGGGTTTTCCTGCCCGATTCGGGCTTTTTTTTTTTATTATTTATTTTATTTACGACAGAGACGTATTTTGACAACGAAGGCAATTTTCGGCATTTTGAATTGATAGATAGATGGACAGATGGACAGATGGATAGATAGATAGATAGATAGATAGATAGATAGATAGATAGATAGATAGATAGATAGATAGATAGATAGATAGATAGATAGATAGATAGATAGATAGATAGATAGATAGATAGATAGATGGATGATAGATAGATAGATGGATAGATATAGATGGATGGATAGATGGATGGATAGATGGATAGATGTAGTCCAGCAGTGCAGCATAAAATTGAAAATCCTCGCTCATCGCCATCGCGTACAGTAAAACCGACGACAACCACCCTGAGGTACTATGCAGACAGAGCCGTAAACAAACTGCAAGAGCCGTAAACCAACTGCAAGGGACGAATCGGGCACTGTCGTGAAACCCGTACAACAATACACAAACTGCACATGCGCGAACACAGAGCCCACATCAGGTACTCCCGCCCACATTGGGTACTTACAGCCCCTCCTAAACCAAAGTCCGCCATCTTGGATTAATCATGTGACAAATGTCATAATGTGATCCTATGTAGACATTTAATTCTGCCGTATTTTCATTTGTGAAAGTTTTAAAGCAGCCACGACCTCAAACGTGGAAACATCTTCAAAAAGGTGTGTTAGCACCACCAACTGGTTAAAAGTTTAGACACACATAAAATTCTAATGGACAAAATAAAGCTGCCCAAAAAGAGAACAGTTTGTGTGCGACAGCACACCACAGGCCAACTGGCCTAGAAAGAAGGGGAGGAAAAGGGCGCGTTAGCGCCCCCACCCTGCGAGTGCAAGCGAGGGCCGATCATTGCCGCTTGCGGCTATATTTATTATTATTATTATTATTTTCCTCACCCCCTTTTTGCAGAGTTCGGTAACTTCCCACCGACGAAAACTCACCAAATTTGGAACAAAATTCAAGAACGCCAAAAAAGGAATTTACAAATACTCTGTATTACAAAACCTAAAAAAATGGCTCGACAGCGCCCCCTGGAAAATCAAAATACATTGCGCCTATGGCTATACCCGAAAAATGAAATTTGTCGTAGACAAACGAAATTCGGGTGGTGGATAGGTCATGTCGTTCCAAGCCAAAAAATATATTACGCCGTTGCTAGGCAACCAACAGGAAGTCGGCCATTTTGGACTGATCGCGTGACGTGGCGCCGAAGGCGCCATTTACTGTCCTCGTACTTTAACGAACTCGTCCTAGGGTTTTTGACCGAGCCTCACCAAAATCGTTCTGTGTCATCTAGACGAGTGGGACATTAAAAGTTGTTAAAAGCTCGCTATAATATTGAACAGTGTTTCCGTGACAACGGCATGAATTTCGGGTTCGTTTTTGCGCCTCGCCATCAAACTTCGACGAGTGATAATTCGCACAATTTTTGGTCGATTTCACTCAAACTTTAATCGTTGGTGGACACCCCGACCCTGAACAGATTGATATAAAAAAATCTGAAATGGCCGCAATAGCGCCCCCTAGGGAGATTGCATGGAAGTGCAAAATTTTACTTTGTCGTACGCATACCAAATTTGGTACACAGATTTGTGACATGGTCTCGATCAAAAAACTCAATGACGCCCCCACGCCATCTCCCATCGTGTTGCTATGGCAACAGGCCAAACATCTGTCCTCGCCAATAGGGCGCCCAACCAAAAACTTTGGCGTAGACAAACCAAATTTGGTACACAGATGCATCATGGGAATAGGAACAAAAAAGTATATTACGCCGTTGCTAGGTAACCAACAGGAAGTCAGCCATATTGGATAGACCATGTGACCTGGTGGCGAAGGCGCCATTCCCTGTCCTCGTACTTTAACGAACTCGTCCTAGGGTTTTTGACCGAGCCTCACCAAAATCGTTCTGTATCATCTAGACGAGTGGGACATTAAAAGTTGTTAAAAGTTTGCTATAATATTGAACGGTGTTTCCGTGACAACGGCACAAATTTCGGGTTTGTGTTTTTGCGGCTCGCCATCAAATTTCGACGAGTGATAATTCGCGCATCCTCTGGTCAATTTCACTCAAACTTTAATCGTTGGTGGACACCCCGACCCTGAACAGATTGATATAATAAAACCTGAAATGGCCCCAATAGCGCCCCCTAGGGAGATTGCATGGAAGTGCAAAATTTTACTTTGTAGTAGACATCCCAAATTTGGAAAACACATTCGTGAAATCGTCTCCATCAAAAAACTCAATGACGCCCCCACGCCATCTCCCATTGTGTTGCCATGGCAACAAACCAAACATCTGTCCTCGCCCGACAAAAACTTTGGTGTAGCCAAACCAAATTTGGTACACAGATGCATCATGGGAATAGGAACAAAAAAGTATATTACGCCGTTGCTAGGCAACCAACAGGAAGTCAGCCATATTGGATAGACCATGTGACCTGATGGCGAAGGCGCCATTTCCTGTCCTCGTACTTTAACGAACTCGTCCTAGGGTTTTTGACCGAGCCTCACCAAAATCGTTCTGTATCATCTAGACGAGTGGGACATTAAAAGTTGTTAAAAGCTCGCTATAATATTGAACAGTGTTTCCATGACAACAGCACAAATTTCGCGTTCGTTTTTGTGGCTCGCCATCAAACTTCGACGAGTGATAATTCGCACAAACTTTTACCGATTTCACTCAAACTTTAATCGTTGGTGGACACCCCGGCCCTAAACAGATTGATATAGGAAAATCTAAAATGGCCACAATAGCGCCCCCTAGGGAGATTGCATGGAAGAGCAAAGTTTTACTTTGTCGGAGACATACAAGATTTGGTACACATATTCATGGCATGTTGTCGATGAAAAAAGTCAATGACACCCACGGTCTATCTCCCATCGTGTTGCTATGGCAACAGGCCAAAAATCTCCCATTGCCAATGTGACGTCCTGACAAAAACTTTGGTGTAGCCAAACCAAATTTGTGGCCAAAGGAGAAATTAAATTTGTCAACTGGACAAAAGGCCCACCTAACTAACAGAAACTGTAAACAAATAGGTGTGGGAGTCTCAGAGTCATTTCATTGTAGTTAGCGCCCCCTTCAGGCAGATATAAGGCAGTGTCCACCAGCGTCTGACCAGAACTGAAGAAGCAGCTTGGATGAGCTGCGAAACGTATTCGACCAAATAAACTTTTGTCCAGTTGACAAATTGAATTTCTCCTTTTGCCATGGATTCTATCTGGATGATTGAGGGACTCTACACACAAACCAAATTTGGTACACAGATGCATCATGGGAAAAGGAACAAAAAATATATTGTGACCACGGCCCCTCCTAAACCAAAGTCCGCCATCTTGGGTTAATCATGTTACAAATGTCATAATGTGATCCTATGTAGACATTTAATTCTGCCGTATTTTCATTTGTGAAAGTTTTAAAACAGCCACAACCTCAAACGTGGAAACATTTTCAAAAAGGTGTGTTAGCGCCACCAACTGGATAAAAGTTGAGACACACATAAAATTATAATAGACACACATAAAATTCTAATGGACAAAATAAAGCTGCCCAAAAAGAGAACAGTTTGTGTGCGACAGCACACCACAGGCCAACTGGCCTAGAAAGAAGGGGAGGAATAGGGCGCGTTAGCGCCCCCACCCTGCGAGTGCAAGCGAGGGCCGATCATTGCCGCTTGCGGCTATATTTATTATTATTATTATTATTTTCCTATACACTTTTTGCAGAGTTCGGTAACTTCCCGCCGACGAAAACTCACCAAATTTGGAACAAAATTCAAGAACGCCAAAAAAGGAATTTACAAATACTCTGTATTACAAAACATAAAAAAATGGCTCGACAGCGCCCCCTGGAAAATCAAAATACATTGCGCCTATGGCTATACCCGAAAAATGAACTTTGTCGTAGACAAACGAAATTCGGGTGGTGGATTGGTCATGTCGTTCCAAGCCAAAAAATATATTACGCGGTTGCTAGGCAACCAACAGGAAGTCGGCCATTTTGGACCGATCGCGTGACGTGGCGCCGAAGGCGCCATTTCCTGTCCTCGTACTTTAACGAACTCGTCCTAGGGTTTTTGACCGAGCCTCACCAAAATCGTTCTGTATCATCTAGACGAGTGGGACATTAAAAGTTGTTAAAAGCTCGCTATAATATTGAACGGTGTTTCCGTGACAACGGCATGAATTTCGGGTTCGTTTTTGCGCCTCGCCATCAAACTTCGACGAGTGATAATTCGCACAATTTTTGGTCGATTTCACTCAAACTTTAATCGTTGGTGGACGCCCCGACCCTGAACAGATTGATATAAAAAAATCTGAAATGGCCGCAATAGCGCCCCCTAGGGAGATTGCATGGAAGTGCAAAATTTTACTTTGTCGTACGCATACCAAATTTGGTACACAGATTTGTGACATGGTCTCGATCAAAAAACTCAATGACGCCCCCACGCCATCTCCCATCGTGTTGCCATGGCAACAGGCCAAACATCTGTCCTCGCCAATAGGGCGCCCGACCAAAAACTTTGGCGTAGCCAAACCAAATTTGGTACACAGATGCATCATGGGAATAGGAACAAAAAAGTATATTACGCCGTTGCTAGGCAACCAACAGGAAGTCAGCCATATTGGATAGACCATGTGACCTGGTGGCGAAGGCGCCATTCCCTGTCCTCGTACTTTAACGAACTCGTCCTAGGGTTTTTGACCCAGCCTCACCAAAATCATTCTGTATCATCTAGACGAGTGGGACATTAAAAGTTGTTAAAAGCTCGCTATAATATTGAACGGTGTTTCCGTGACAACGGCACAAATTTCGGGTTTGTGTTTTTGCGGCTCACCATCAAACTTCGACGAGTGATAATTTGCGGATCCTTTGGTCGATTTCACTCAAACTTTAATCGTTGTTGGACACCCCGACCCTGAACAGATTGATATAAGAAAATCTGAAATGGCTGCAATAGCGCCCCCTAGGTAGATTGCATGGAAGTGCAAAATTTTACTTTGTAGTAGACATACCAAATTTGGAACATACATTCGTGACATGGTCTCGATCAAAAAACTCAATGACGCCCCTATGCCATCTCCCATTGTGTTGCCATGGCAACAGGCCAAACATCTGTCCTCGCCCGAGACAAACTTTGACATAGCCAAACCAAATTTGGTACACAGATGCATCATGGGAATAGGAACAAAAAAGTATATTACGCCGTTGCTAGGCAACCAACAGGAAGCCAGCCATATTGGATAGACCATGTGACCTGATGGCGAAGGCGCCATTCCCTGTCCTCGTACTTTAACGAACTCGTCTTAGGGTTTTTGACCGAGCCTCACCAAAATCGTTCTGTATCATCTAGACGAGTGGGACATTAAAAGTTGTTAAAAGCTCGCTATAATATTGAACGGTGTTTCCGTGACAACAACACAAATTTCGGGTTCGTTTTTGCGGCTCGCCATCAAACTTCAACGAGTGATAATTCGCACATCCTTTGGTCAATTTCACTCAAACTTTAATCGTTGGTGGACACCCCGGCCCTAAACAGATTGATATAAGAAAATCTAAAATGGCTGCAATAGCGCCCCCTAGGGAGATTGCATGGAAGTGCAAAATTTTACTTTGTCCTAGACATATAAGATTTGGTACACATATTTGTGGCATGTTGTCGATGAAAAAAGTCAATGACACCCATGTGCCATCTCCCATCGTGTTGCCATGGCAACAGGCCAAATATCTGCCATTGCCAATGTGACGTCCTGACAAAAACTTTGGTGTAGCTAAACCAAATTTGTGGCAAAAGGAGAAATTCAATTTGTCGACTGGACTAAAGGCTCACCTAACTAACAGAAACTGTAAACAAATAGGTGTGGGAGTCTCAGAATAATTTTACTGTAGTTAGCGCCCCCTTCAGGCAGATATAAGGCAGTGTCCACCAGCGTCTGACCAGAACTGAAGAAGCAGCTTGGATGAGCTGCGAAACGTTTTTGACCAAATAAACTTTTGTCCAGTTGACAAATTGAATTTCTCCTTTTGCCGTGGATTCTACCTGGACGACTGAGGGACTCTACACACAAACCAAATTTGGTACACAGATGCATCATGGGAAAAGGAACAAAAAATATATTGTGACCACGGCCCCTGTGCGTACCCAATGTGGACGGAAGTACCCGATGTGGGCTCTGTGTGTACTGCACATGCGCACAGTGACGTATAATGACGTATCAGGAAACAGGACATGACGTATCAGGAAGAAGGAGGGTTTTCCTGCCCGATTCGGGCTTTTTTTTTGGATTATTTATTTTATTTACGACAGAGACGTATTTTGACAACGAAGGCAATTTTCGGCATTTTGGATAGATAGATGGATAGATGGCTAGATAGATAGATAGATAGATAGATAGATAGATAGATAGATAGATAGATAGATAGATAGATAGATATAGATGGATGATAGATAGATGGATAGATAGATATAGATGGATAGTTAGATGGATAGATATAGATAGATGGATAGATAGATGGATAGATATCGATGGATGGATATAGATGGATGATAGATAGAAGGATAGATATAGATAGATGGATGATAGATGGATAGATAGATATAGATGGATAGATAGATGGATAGATATAGATGGATAGATATCGATGGATGGATATAGATAGATAGATAGATAGATAGATAGATAGATAGATGGATAGATATAGATGGATAGATAGATGGATAGATAGATATCGATGGATGATAGATATAGATGAATAGATATCGATGGATGGATATAGATGATAGATAGATATAGATGGATAGATATAGATAGATGGATGGATAGATGGATAGATGGATAGATAGATAGATAGATATTGATGGATGGATATAGATGGATGATAGATAGATGATAGATGGATAGATGTAGTCCAGCAGTGCAGCATAGAATTGAAAATCCTCGCTCATCGCCATCGCGTACAGTAAAACCGACGACAACCACCCTGAGGTAATATGCAGACAGAGCCGTAAACAAACTGCAAGAGCCGTAAACCAACTGCAAGGGACGAATCGGGCACTGTCGTGAAACCCGTACAACAATACACAAACTGCACATGCGCGAACACAGAGCCCACATCAGGTACTCCCGCCCACATTGGGTACTTACAGCCCCTCCTAAACCAAAGTCCGCCATCTTGGATTAATCATGTGACAAATGTCATAATGTGATCCTATGTAGACATTTAATTCTGCCGTATTTTCATTTGTGAAAGTTTTAAAACAGCCACAACCTCAAACGTGGAAACATTTTCAAAAAGGTGTGTTAGCGCCACCAACTGGATAAAAGTTGAGACACACATAAAATTCAAATGGACAAAATAAAGCTGCCCAAAAAGAGAACAGTTTGTGTGCGACAGCACACCACAGGCCAACTGGCCTAGAAAGAAGGGGAGGAATAGGGCGCGTTAGCGCCCCCACCCTGCGAGTGCAAGTGAGGGCCGATCATTGCCGCTTGCGGCTATATTTGCCATTGAACTTGCTTTGGTGATGAGGTGCAACATAGAACACTGAATAGTAATAATAATAATATAAAGTAGAGATATCACTATTAAAAAACAAGATAATAATAATAATAAAGTATCACCATTTAAAAATAAAGTAAGAGCATGCAAAAAAAAGATTAAGATATATAATAAAAAAATAAAAATAGTCTAGTATATACAGGAGCATCAGAACAACAGTGCAAAAGATCAAGTGATGTGGCATGACTTATATAAAGTGACTGGTGTTATAAAGTGTTATAAAGTGATATAAAGATAGGGCTGGGAATCACAGGGTCCCTCACAATTTCATACAATACACGATGCATAGCTCATGATACGATAAGATGTACTTTTTACATTTTACAAGCCCCTTTTAAAACATATTCTTTGGCTGTTACTGGTATAACTTTATCAATAACTCTAACTGACTTAATATGTTGTGTTTCAGGAAAAGTCATTGGTAAAAATGGGAAGGTGATCCAGGAAATTGTGGATAAATCTGGAGTGGTGAGAGTCCGGATCGAAGGAGACAATGACAACAAGCAGCCCAGACAGGAAGTAAGTTACAACACGACAAAAGAAGAACAGACATGTGATGCACAAATTTGAACAGACAATAAAATTAACCAGTGCAGAAAAAACACTGTATCCTTGAGTTTAGAATGATGGAAAAATTAGGACTGTTGCCATAGTGATTGAAATAAAATCATGTGAATGGGAAAAAGTCCTTTAAATGCTGTATATAAGAGTAAGCTGAAAGCCATGAACACCTGCAAGATTCTGCCCTATTTTAGTCAACATTTTAATAATCTTTATGTTACATATTCTTACAGTATAGTGCTAAATCGCAAAATCGTTATTTTTTTTTTATTTAAAGGGCCCATATTACACTATTTTCTGAACTGTGTTATAATGTCATTTCCTCATCACCAACAGACCTGGAATTGTGTTTTGTTTCATTTACACATGTTTAACACACAAATCCTGCATATTTAGGCTGAGTTTTTCTCTCAAACAGAAAACACACTCTTCCACTTTGTGATGTCATGTGGTAAAACAGGAAGTGCTCCACTGTGTTTTTAAACTCCCTTTAAACACCTTCACTAGAATCATTTGAATGATTTCAGCCTTGGAATTTCCAATCTCTACTGAACAAAAGGTAAAAGGCAGTTGTCAACTTGAAAAATACCACTTCATGACATCACAAGGTGGAACAGAGCATTTTGAGCTTTAATGATGTAGACAGACTAATAATAAAGGATTACTCAAATGTGTGAATGAAACAAAACAACCCCAGGCATATTTTTGATGAGGTAACAGCATTCTGACATGTCTTAAAGCTCACAAGAGTCAGTTTTGTGCAATATAGGACCTTTAAACAATAGAGATTCAAGAATGTTGAATTGTGCTGTCCTACCTTTTTTTTTTATCTCCCTTTAGCCACTGTCTTCTCTGATTTTGCTTATGGTATTTTTTTGTTGTTGTTGGCGACACAGGGAATGGTCCCGTTCATCTTCGTGGGCACAAAGGAGAGCATTGGGAACGTGCAGGTGTTACTGGAGTACCACATCTCCTACCTCAATGTAAGCGCTCCTGTATGTACTTTTACACAGTGATATGGGGCATGTGTGTCAGCCTGTGCCCGTCTGTGCAGTGGTAAAGTGTTAAGGAAACGCATGGAATCCTCTATTTATCCAGTTATAAGTTTGTATGAAGTACTGTTATCGTCACAATGGTGGTAGTAGTAGTAGCAGCAGTAGCAGTAGCAATACTAGTAGTAGTAGTAGTAGTAGTAGTAGTAGCTGTAGCAGCAGCAGCAGCAGCAGCAGTATTAGTAGTAGTAGTAGTAGTAGCAGTAGCAGTAGCAGTAGTAGTAGCAGTAGCAGCAGTATGGAAATAAACATGGTCATCACATTGGAGACAGGTTAATGGTCAGATCTATGGAGAGCCCGCACATGGTTACAATTTTGAACATGTTTAAGGTATTTTTGACCTATTAAACACCTGTAATTGAACAAATGCAAGGGAGATATGTTTAATGCCCTACTGAGGAACAGTCCAGGCAAAGAAATAACAACTCCATGGAGACAAGCAAGTAGCGGACCCGCACCTTTAACACTTGCTAGCGCTGTACTAAACTGCATGAGAATAATCTTACAGAACTTGTATGGTTTGGTGGAATGTGTCTAAATGAGGTTCTGTCTTCACTAATGGAATACTGTACACAGTTTTTTAAACGTTTAAGCACACCAGGGGTTCAAGTGTAAGTGCACCATATCACTTTAATTCCTATATGTGAATGATTATTAAGAATGTTATTTCTATCTGTTTTTTAACACTTTTTATTCCATAGTACACTCAATAGTCTAATTTTGCATATCTCCAAAACAATCGGCTTAGCACCACTGCTTCTTGTCCACTTATATCTCTGTGGGCATTTTGCCGAGCCATATTAATAACATTAATAAATACTTTATGATCAGGCAGTGGACAGTGAGTTTCGAGTGGATGCCACTGACATGTTAAACAATTTACAAATGTGGTGAAAATATATCTTTTTTTAACAAATTGCCAACACTAATACTAGTCATTTTGAGGTATAATAAATACTCAAATGATGCCACAAACTGAAGTATGCGACATAAAAACATAATCAGGTGGTCTGTACTTTAAATTTGAAATAGTTGTTTGTTTTATATTTTACATTTTAATAAAAGTTACCATTTGCTTTGAGAGAAGGTGAGCTAGCCTCTGCTTTGCAAAGAGCCTAATGCAATATTCTATTAATATACTCCACCTGGTAGTCATTGTTTTCCTCTCACTGCATGTCTAATATCTTGCATATTCTGTAGTAGTTCTGGTCAGTTTTGTGCATGCTTATTGCTGTGTGTGTGTGTGTGTGTGTGTGTGTGTGTGTGTGTGTGTGTGTGTGTGTGTGTGTGTGTGTGTGTGTGTGTGTGTGTGTGTTTGCGTTGTGTAGGAGTTGGTGGAGATTCTCACAGAGGCACAGCACCTTGAGGAGGAGCTGAGGCAGATTAAGCCTTTTACTCAGAGCCGGAGCTCAGCAGCCTTCAGATTAAACCACAGGAAGCTCTCAGCCAGTGCAGGACATGTGTATGAACAGGGAGCCCAGACGCAGGTTTTCTCCAACACTTCAACTCTATGATTAGAAAGTCAAGATTAAACTATTACAGGCGCTCTACCTGGTTTTTCCCATGTAAGAAAGTGAATTGTGTATTGCTTCAGTACAGATGTATTGTGAAATATTAAAAGTGCATTGTGTAACTTTTCTGGTGGAGGGTCTGTCACCTGCTTGTTTCTATGAATATGTTATTGATCTGCCTATTAAACAGTCCTACTTTATATTTATTCAGTTACAGGTGGTTTTATAGCTCAAAATACATAGACAAACAGACATTCTGACTGTGAGCGGGGTTGCCTCTCCACAGATCTGACCTGGAACTTGGTCTGGTTTGGTCTCCATGAAGATAGAAAGGTTTAATGCCATACTGTGAAACATCCGAGACAAAACAATAATATTTCCATGGAAAAAAAACATTTAACGGACCCTCCTCCAGAAAAGTTACACAATGCACCTCAGTTTTGGACCAAAGCAGAATCCTCTGCTACCTGAGAAAAAATGGTGTACCGCACTTTGTAATTGATAATTCTGATCAGATATAAAGTAAAACAGTAGGGATGGGACAAGATCTGCTACAAGATCTCGCGAGAAAAAATTTCCACAAGATCGTGTACGCATGAGAAAAATGATCTCGTGAGATTTTTTTCAATCTGAATTTACCTTTGGCTTGGACTAAAAAAGAGTTGAGAGCGGGTGAGGTAGGCAATTTGAGAAGCTGTAGTTCCAGTAGTACAATGACCGCTGAAGTATTACATAAAATAAATAAATATAGTGAAGTCGAAATTGAAATAGTTGCACTACTTATTTATTCCAAATTATGTCAAAATCTCATTTTGCCTCATTCTCAAAGACTTAATCTCGCGGTGCGTCTCGTCTTGTGATAATTGTGTCTCGTCCCGCCCCTATGAAATATGTATCTTAAAATGTGTTAAAGAGCAAAACAGAATATACTCTACTACATGGGAAACAAAAATATATATATTTATCTAAAGTAATAATAATAATAATGGTCATACAGTTAACATGAATAAGTGTTAAAGTACACACTACATTTCTTGTGGTACTAGCCCTTAACAACGCCCTTCAAAAAATCATTAACAAAAATTATCTTAACATACTAATACGCAGTAATAAGGAGTTTATTAATAGGAGAGTAAAAAATTAGCAGCAGTTTAAGGTTATGCAGAATATGACATTAATAACAGAATGAATCACTTACAGGTAAAGTAGCAGCATGTGATAGAAGAGGAAAATATTATAGACAATAAATTATAACATTGGTTCTGTCCTCAGCTATTCAGAAGTAGATAATTTTTACAGCCAAAACAACAACAACAAAAACAGTCATCTTTTTGACATAGGTAGTTTGTGTTAGTATTTTTTCTGCAATTATGCTATCAGGCTAACAATGTATTGTGAGTATCCCTATATTATCTCAGGGAGTATGACCTCTGTGCTTCTCGGTCCTGCCTCTCCCTGCGCTCATTTTGCTCCGTTTGATTTCTCTCGTCGAAGGAGGTGGAGCAGCTGCGTATGGAGAGGCTGCAGATAGACGAGCAGTTGCGTCAGATCACCCAGGGCCACCGCTCGTCCTCAGACAGAGGAGCCTATAACACAGAGGGCAGCGCCGGCTCCTCTGCCAACCGCCCCTACAACGTGAGGGGGCGCAGGGGCAGGGGGAACAGCTACAGCACCGGATATGGTCAGTACACGTCTATAATAAAGCTACTAGTGTATTATTATATGTTGGTGTCCCTTTCTAATCGATCTGTATCAAAAAATAAAGCCTGAGCTGGAGCAACACTGAACTTTCCATCATAGACTTGTATACAGTATTTCCCAGGATGATGTCACTGCAAAGTATCAGTTTACTTACTTTGCACTGACCTCATCCTGGTGGGCTATTGCATGTATGTGTATGGATGAATGTTCAGCAGTTACCATGGTGACACAGTGCACACATGATCAGTGCATATGGTCCAATTTAAGTGTGTAATGTACAGCCAAAAAGGTGAGAGTGACTCAGACCGTTGGCTGATGCTGATTCGCTGTGACTGTAACGTAATTTGAGAGGGACTTGTTTAACAGCACAAACCAGCTCCCCTGTTGTAGTTAGTCAGTTCTTTCTGGTCAGACTGTGTTCAAATTAAGATCAGATTAAAGTGTAACTTAAGTAACAGAGCTTCAGACAGAACACTCTCAGTCAAATAGTGTGTGTTTGTGTCTCTTATGCAGTGTGTTTGTTTGTTTGTTTGTTTGTTTGTTTGTTTGTTTGTTTGTTTGATTGTTTGTTGCAGGCACAAACTCAGAGCAGTCCAACGCCTCAGAGACAGATTCAGAGCGCAAAGATGAGCTCAGCGACTGGTCCTTAGCCGGAGAGGACCAGGACAGGTCAGTGTCTGGAGAAGACTTAACTGTAGTAAATACATTTATAAAGTACTATTCTAAACATGTATATATGTCTTCCTGAATGTTGTCCTTCTGAACAGGGACCGTGAGAGAGGCCCTCGTCCACAGAGGGACAGCCGCAGGAGGCCTGGAGCTGGCCGAGGGAGAGGGGGACCTGGAGGGAGGGGCAGAGGAAGAGGAGGATACAGCAACACATCTGGTATAATGTTCAGCTTTACACCGACCCAGCCTCAGTGAAAAACAACATGAATCATGCAACAGCATTACTGCTCCCTGTTAAAAAGATCTGTGTTTAATGTATATTTTGTGTCCTTTATTTAGAATATATATGCCCAGTTTCAACGAATTTTTCTGTAGCTATTCCTGATAAAATTAGAACCTGAAAAAAAATCTGTCATTTTATAGGGGTGGACAGTAACAAAATAATTCATATTAACAATATGGAGAGTTGTAATCTTTTGTTTTTTGCTCTGTGCACAAATATTGTTTGACTTCATCAGCCCCTGACAATAAGTGGATGAGAAGACAATATAAGTCAAATAGGTACAGTTTTAAGACTTCAATATTTTAAAAGGTTAATATTATACATTGCTTTATTTCCAACCCTCAACATTGGCCCTGTGTCAGAGACAGAATAGTTTTTTGTCTGTATGAAATGTTATTGTTTTAGTTACTGAGCAATACAGTCTTTTCAGTTATTAACTATTTCCTGCCGTGTTCAGGCTACCGAGACCATGAGGCTAACCACGCCTACGGCTCAATGGAAGCCAACACTGAGACCGACCAGACCGCCGACACAGACGCCAGCGAATCCAACATGTCTGCCAACCGCCGCCGTCGCTCCCGGCGACGCAGGACCGACGAGGACGCCACTCTCATGGACGGGATGAGTGAGTCTGACAACGCCTCCGTCAGCGAGAATGGAATCGGTAGGTGTTTAAGGAACAGGGAGACATGTAACACAGCTGAGGGTGCTGATTTTATGCAAATGAAAACAGACCGAGAGTATACATGACATTTTGGGGCGAAAATGAGTTTTATTTTGAAAATTAAGGATTAATTAAGGTTGAGCTCTGATAACTCAAAAAATGTATTCATTAATTTTATCACTGTTAATTAAAACACAAAATCTTATTATCCTATGAACAGAACATTTCAGAGCCAGAGCACAAGTAATAATCTGCCTTACTTAGCGTCAGGCTCAGTTATTTCTGCCCTGGGCTGACAAAAGTATGGCTGCCAAACTCTGCCTGTCATTCAAATACTATAATATTTTATTATTAATTTGTATTTGCTGTGGCAACAATGCAATTTTTTCATCACTCTAACATCCGTGGAGAGCCCCTGTGAAATCCAAGATGGGTGATTTGTCTTGCCCAACAACACAACAACAGCATGCACTAGTTGGAGCTGGGATTGAACTGGCAATCATTAAAGGTGTACTGTGTAACTTCTGGTGGAGTGTACACCACCTGTTTGTTTGCCTGGAATGTTCCACAGTATATGCCATACTGTTAGTGAAATGTATTAATTTCCATGAAAACAATCCTGTGACACCACCAGGCCAAGATTCAGGTCAGATCTGTGGAGAGGTGACCGCACTTAATGGATGTTTTTCAAAGCACTTTTTAGCTATGAAAAACATCTATCTTGCATTTAGTGAATTACAGGCAAGTTTAATGCTTTACCGTGGAATATTTTAAACTAAGCAAATGGAGACAAGCAGATGGCGGACCCCCCCCCAACCAGAAAAGTTATTTAGCACACCTTTAAGTTACGTGTATATCTGTTGTGTTATAGATTTCCTTTTCAAACGGAGCTTAAAAGGTGCACTATGTAACTTTTTGGGGTCGAGGTTGGGGGGGTCAGTCACCTGTTTGTTTCTTTCTGCTTTGCTTCAAATGTTTCACAGTATGACATTAAACAGCTCTGCCTTACATTTATTCAGTTACAGGTGATTTTAGAGGTCAAAAATACCTGAGATCTGACCTGTAACTTGGTCTGGTTTGGTCTCCAGGGAGATAGAAAGGTTTAATGCCATACTGTGAAACATTCCGAACAAAGCAATAACATCTCCATGGAGAAAAGCATTTGACGCGCCCTCCACTCGAAAAGTTACACAGTCCACCTTTAACAGACAATAGTAAGTCAGTTCATAGTTTTTCCCTCTCATTTTAAGTTACTGGACTGCTGTTTGGTCCTTTTTGATTTTTAGCCCTATATTTAGTCGTACTTTACAAATACAGAGAAATATTCAGAAGTTCAGTTGTGATTCTGGTAAAATTTCCAGATGACTCTGAAGCCAAACCTCAGCGTCGTAATCGCAGTCGCCGTCGCCGCATGCGTTACCCCGAGGAGAGGCAGCCAGGTAACCATGGTGACGCCTAGGACTAAGTCGTGTGCAAAATACTGACTAACGAAAGTGCTGTCTAACCTGTGTGTGAAGTGCAAAATAATGTCTAGGTATTCTTCTAATGGAAACTACAGGGAGGCTGCATGACAATGTTGTGCTTAGTGTCTTGGATTTTTATTTAAAGACTATTAATACAGTGAATAGGGCTGGGCGATATGGCTATAAAAATCGTGAAATAGTTTATATATGCTGCTATTTTGTTGATAATAACATTGTCATTCAGTATTTCTCTGTGAAAGTAAGGTGAACGTTATTGTCCCAGAGAGGAAATTAGTGTTTGGCCATTGGTACCACTTAAGCTCCATGAATTCTACACAATCACTCATTACATAAAATACATAAAATTCAGCTCTATATGTACAATATCTGCTACCTGATTATAAGACTGCATAGAAAAACAGTTCACAAGCCTACAACTATCAAAACCATAAGTTAAATGCAGTTCTATGCTCAAACACACACTTTTCTCCTCCCATTTCTCCTATTGGTCAGCTTTTGTCATGCTCTGTGTGAGTGACAGGTGGGTTTAACCAATCACAAACAAGTATGAAGCTTCAAGATGCAAGTAGCTTTAACTTATATAGGCAACATAATGGAAAGAACACTTAGGCATGCTGCCGTAATTACTATATGGACTTATTGTTCAGTTTATGAAAGCTGGAACTATATTTTTTGGGGTCAGTATTAATCATATGTAAATTTTTTGGCATAGATGTAAAATGCTTTGTTCTTTTTGAGTTGAATTAACTCATTACAGAAGGAAACGAAGTACTGAAGTGTTTCATTCTGTTGTTTATTTATTACAGCTCATGTTCTTTTAATAATATTGTAGAGTTAGAATAGACTTAGAATAAACTTTATTGATCCACAAGGGACACAGCTACTTGGACACAGCACCTCACACATCACAATATATTCTAATAACAAAGAGTAAAAGATATAAATGGTAATAATAAATTCTAAATAAGTAGTACAAAAGATAGCAAGAGACAGGTGTCAAATGAGGCATAATTATATAAATGTAAATGTACAAGTCAAAATAAAATAGAAAAATAGTAGTAATATGAAATCTCTAGCAAAATTTTTGTGGTTTAAATCTGATCTTGGGTTAGTGTGTCAGTGGCATTAGTTTCATTCATTCATTTATGTATTTATTTTGGGCAAGTACACATTTTACATTCTTTTTCAATGGAACAGAGTATTGACATTAGTGCAATCATAACAGAAACAAAACAACAACAAAAAAAATTGGCCCAAAAAGGAGTGGGAAGAAGAAAATTTATTTAATCCCACCCCCCTCTTCTAAATTAACATAATGAGCTTTCTTTTGTATTCTTCAGACATTTTACATTAGACCATATGAACTATTTACAAATGAGGACAATGAGTAACTGTTAGAGCTTGGTAACACAACTATCATCATATAGATTTAGACTTAGACCTAGACAGACTTTATTGATCCACAGGGGAAATGACTTGGACACAGTGGCTCACACATCACAATATATTACTATAACAACAAGTAAAAAAAGAGTAAACAATATAAAAATGTTAATAAACTTATAAATAAGTAGCAATAAAAGAGACTGGTCAAATAAGACATAATTATATACATGTATGTACAAGTAAGTAAAAAACAAATATAGTAATATAAATAGGGTATATCACAGTTATACAAGAGGTCATAAGGAAACAGTGATGATATGATGAAGCTGATCTGATGATTGACAGAAACATCAGCTTATCTGTTTCTTAAAGGTGAGTTGTTGTAAATCTGTATGGAGTATGGTATGAATATTGCAATAGTACAAAAAGATACCAACAATGGTACCAGACAGCAGATACGAGTAATGGTAATGGACAGCACTTTCACACACAGCACAGCAGCACAACACAGCAGTTTCAGTATTATCATATATTATTGTCTGTATTTACTTTAAGCAAAATATCATACTGTTATTGTTTTAGAAAGTGTGTATGAACTGTAACAGAATTTTTGTTCTAGGCTCTTGCAGTATTACATACAGTATGTGATGATAATACATAGGTTTTATGTAGAGATTATCAACATTTGCAAAGGTGCTTTTTTTTTTTTTTTTTGGCATATCCCCCAGCCCTAAGAATGTTTTTTTGTTTTACTTGCACTGACGTTGGTGTTTTGTTTGCATTGCATTGGTGATTACATGTCATATTTAAATGTTTTGTCCATTGAAAAAACTTAAAACTATTGATTATTGATTATTGATTTATGTTTCCACAGTGACAGTGGCAGACTACATATCCAGAGCTGAGTCTCAAAGCCGACAGATGCCTAAAAAGGACCCCAAGAAAAACAAGGAAGTGGTGCGTATCTGGAACACTGAATAACTCCTATAATATAATAACTGCACTTACTCTTCAGGCACAAAATATAAATTATGTATTTTAAAAACTGCTTTACAATTCCACATCAGTCAAATTATTGTTGTCATCCTACTGAAATCTCTAACTAGATTTTGATACTAAGGATAACTCTTAAGTTACTTATACCACAATGTTATTACTAAACATTTTTTTTACAATAGACTTTACAGTCCATACAACATAATAGTAGTTTCCTTAATATTACCATTGACTGAGGAAAAGTCCAATCTTATTTATGTGTTTTTTTGATGATACCGATACTTGCCCAAATGAGTATCTAGTTTTCATACTAGTTTTAGTATTGATTAGTATTAGTAGTATTATTAATTGGTCCTTTAGGGTGATTTTGTTTTACCAATTTATTTATTTTTTAACTTATGAGTGAGAAGAAATTTAGAATATGGCTTAAGGTTATAAAAAAAAATCCATGTATACTAATTGATATAAAATCTAGACACTCATTTGAGCATTCATTAATTTTTCATTCATTTATTTCGAGCAGATTAACAAACACAAGAAGTATACATGGATTTAGTACACATAATCTACATTTCACACATATTCATATATATATATTTTTTCCTTACTGGAGCTCGAAAAGGAGTGGGAAGAAGAAAACTCAGTAACTCAATAATGAAACAAAATGAATTCCTTAAAAAGAAAAAAAAAAAAAAATCGAGGCACTCTGACTGCATAAAAGTCCTTTAATATATAAAACGGGGCTAGCCTAGTTTTATATATTAAAAAACTTTTAATGCAGTCGGAGGGGTGGGCAAAGGGGCCCACAATTGGACCCTCTTCCCATTAGTTTATATTAGAGGGGGGCCCATGTGAACCTTCTTGCCCCAGGCCCCTAAATTTCTGTTGACGGGCTTGTCTGTAAGTAATAATAATAGTAATACATTTTATTTATATAGCGCTTTTCAGGACACTCAAAGACGCTTTACAGAACACAGATTAAAACAGTCAAAAGAGCAAGAAGCAAATAGTACAGTAAAGATGAAATAAACCAAACTTATAATATCCAGGTATGAAGTGTGTGCGCCTGCGTCCGCCATATAAGTGGAGTTTTTCCACTATGATCCTGATGAGCACGTGACCTGAACTTTGACCCACTGAAGCACTCACGTTCCTCTCTTAAAATGACTTCCTCTTGTATTTCTTCCAACAGGTGGAGCCTATAGCTGAGCACAGCCCTCAGCCTGCTCCAGCCACGGCCAACGTTTCCAACGGCAACAACTCCAAAACACAGCGGTCGCCGACAGATACGGAGGGCTCCGCCTCCCACAAAGGCGATGCCAACCCAACAGTGGTCAACGGAGTCTCGTAGTTTAAACATGAGTTTTCCAAACACTTGCAAGCATTTAATTTCAAGCACTGTTCTTTGAAACCTGGTCTACTGCTACTCTTTACACATATCTGTCCAGTTTTTCATTTTAATACAATTTGTACAATATTTTACAATAGTTCTTCCTGTATGAGCTTGCCAAAGACAGTCAGATAACACTTTACTGTCCTTTTTCGGCCTCTCTTCAGTCGTTTGAGAGGATTGGCTGAGCACAGATATTGGAAACAGACAGGGATTCTTGCTGAACAAAAACTGTGGTATCAAATCTAGTAGCAGGGTTTAAAAATTATACATTTTATCTACCTTAAACTAAAGAAATGCTTCCCCGATTCTTCTGTGTGCCCCGTTTTCGTCAATGACATTTTCCACTTCAAGCTTCACTTTCTGCATTTGTGCCTTCAGTAGTTTTAAAACGTCGTGACCTGCCTCCAAACACATGGAATCTAACCTTTGACACACTTCCAATTTCTTAGTTTTATTAGAATCATAATCAGAAATCATTCTAGCCAATAAAATATATCGGTTAGATTTGATATAATGAAAAAGGTGCACTATGGAATTTTTCTGGTGCGAGGTCTGTGCCTTATTGTCACTTTGTAGGTTGCCTGGAATGTTCCACAGTAGAGCATAAACGTATTTTGCATCTATGTTATTAAATTACAAGTTTTATATTAAGCTACTAAAAAAAGCATAATGCCATACAGTGGAACGCTAATAACATCTCCATAGAAACAAGGTGTCAGACCCAAACAGTTTAAAGGTCTTCATGGAGATGTGATTTGCCTGGAATGTTCCACAGCATAGCACTGCACTAATCTAACTTGCATTTACATATGTTGTATTACTAAAAAAATTACCTTGATAAACAGGCATTCTTACTGTGAGTGGGCTCGCCTCGCCGCAGATCTGACCTGGCTGTAACTTGGCCTGGTGGCATCATCTGCTCCTCTCCATTGGCACCCTTTTAGATAATCTTAAAATGACATACAGCAGAACATTACAGACAAAGCAATAACATCTCCATGGAAACAAGCCAACAACAACAAGGTGTCAGACCCGTCACCGGAAATGTCACGTATTGCACCGTAGTTTCATTAGATCCATAATAAGATTGTCCTTCAGTAAAATAAAAATATAGTAGTAGTAGTAACATAAAAAATATCGCTTAGATTTGATATAATGAAAAAATAATCAATTTAAAGGTGTACTGTGGAACTTTTCTGGTGGAGGTTCTGTGTATTGCCTCTATGGAGATGTTCTTGCTTTGACAGTGTGGCACAAAACACATCTTTTTAGCATTTATTTGATTCAGTTTAAATTACAAGTTTTATAGTACTAAAAAAATACCTTGAAAAACAGGCATTCTTACTGTGAGTGGGCTCGCCTCTCCGCAGATCTGACCTGGCTGTAACTTGGCCTGGCGACTCAACCTGCTCCTCTGTTCCTCTTCACAGATAGATAAGCTGAATGTCATACAGCGAAACATTACAGATTAAGCAATAACTCCCTAATATCTCCATGGAAACAGACAGACGTCAGACCCTCCACCGGAAATGTTACGTATTGCCAATTTAATCCACTAATACTAAAACAATCGTACATTTCCTCCCAGAAGTGCTAAGTAAGTTTGTAGAATCGGTTACGAAACATGAAGTCTGTTTTGAAATTAACTACAGAACTACAAAAACTTAGAAAACTACAAAAAAAACTACTAATAACTTCTCTCTTCACAAAGTGCAAATAACGCTGGTAATGTACAGGAGTTTAAAGCTGGTCCATAAGGTTTACACTGCTCATGCGCCTTTCTAATACCGAGAATGTCATTGGTTTAATTGTATCTGAGAAGTCCAGTTTTGCTTTCGTATAAATGTGGTGAGGAATTTGAACTTTAGCTGCTTGCTTTCTTCTTTTTTTTTTTTCTTTTTTTTTTCGTTACTTTCTTTTCAATATGCAACCACTTTAAGTCATAGAACACAGCATAAAACATAAAACATAGATCAAACGTTAACTTTGCACTGATGTGTTGTGTAACTGGTCCATTTTAGACTCTGGATTTGACCGCTCACTGTTGAGGACTGGACAAAGATGTAGCGTCAGAGTGGTTTTTCCTGTAAACCAAATCTCTATTCGAACATTTGAACTTTATTCTATTCACAGGGACATTTTCTGGCTTTTCAGATGGGTTTTTGGACTTAAAGATGCACCGTGTAACTTTTCTGGTTTGGCTGGTGTTCATTCCCGCCGTTATCTAAGGCTGTTCGATTATTGATACTTTGCAGTGACGTCACGCTGGAGGGGTTCTACATGTGTGTCTATGGCGGAATGTACCGTTGGTTGCCATGGTGACGCAATGCACACATTAGCAAACGCCTAATAAGTTTTCAGATGCTCTGAAAGCTCAAGTTTAAATCCATTTTGTAATTTTATCAACATATTTTCTAGGCAAAAATGTTTGACTTAAAGATGCACTGTGTAACTTTTCTGGTTTGGCTGGTGTTACGGTCCGCTATCATTTAAGGCTGTTCCATTATTGTTACTTTGCAGTGATAGCACACTTTTACATGGGTGTCTATGGCGGAATGTACCATCAGTTACCATGGTGACACAATGCACACATTATCAAACGCAGCTTAATACGTTTTTAAATCATCTGAAAGCTCAAGTTTCAGTCTGTTTTGTAATTTTATCAGCACCTTTTCAGGAGCCGAATCAGCAGCAGCTCACCTTTGTAGTTTTGCTTTTCGTAGTTTTTTAATAAAGGCATATCTTATCTTATCTTATGGTCAAACTGTGCTTAGAAAAGGTCAAATTAAAGTCTTAACTCGAGTAACAGAGCTTCAGACAGAGTAGTGCTTCCAGTTAGCTTCAGCCCCCAGGGAACATTGACCATGATCAGCTGCAAAGTATCAAAAACAAAAATCCTAATCACAAAACCAACTGAAATCAAGATTATTTCAAAAAGTTCCTCCAACGCTGTCAAAATGAACACGTAGCGAAATCATTGAATTTATTTGTACTGTTTTTGTGAAAATTGTTTTTAAAGCATTTGTACATTAGAAACTGCAAATTATGAGTTGCATTTTCCATTCCAACATGTTTGTAATTTTATAGAGCAATAATTGAAATTTGAATTTGATATTTGCTTAACTGAAGATCCTACTGCTTTGTGTGGAATGTTCCTCAGTATAGCATTAAAACTATTTAACTTACAATAGCATTTATTCAATTACAGATGTTTTAATGCATTGAAATTGAAAAACGTTGCTACTGTGAGTGGGGTTGCCTCTCCGCAGATCTGACCTGTAACTTAACCTTGCGGCGTAACTTGCTTGACTCTTTAGAGGTAGATAAGTTTAATGCCATACTCTGGAACATTCTAGGCAAAGCACCAACATCTCCATGGAAACAAGACTGACTGGAGACCGTCCACTAGAAAAGTTACACAGTCCACCTTTACTGTACTGCTGTAAATAGAGAGACAAGTTGTACCTTCGGATTTGGGGTTCTTAAAGGTGTACTGCGTAACTTTTCTGGTAGAGGGCCCCGTCAGTTACTTTTCTCCATGGAGATGCTATTGCTTTACCTCCAATATTCCAAAGTATGGCATTAAACTTTTCATTTGCCATAGAAACAAGCAGGAGACACCACCAGGCCAATTTACATGTGAGGTCACAATACAAATGCATGTTTTTAAAGGTATTTTTGAGCAATAAAAACACCCATAATTGAATAAATGCATCTTGTAGAAGTTTAATACTGTATTCAGGAACATTACAGGCAAAGCCATAGCGTCTCCATGGTAGCAGACCCCCAAAAGTTATGAAAAGTTACACAGTGCAGCTTGAAGTTCTTTTAAAACCCTCTTTAAAAAACACAAACTGTCCCTAAACGCAACTACGTAAAAAAAGTCTGAATTTATCGTCCATAGAAATTCACGAAGCTGTACGAATAAGTGTTGTTAAATGTTCCTGGAAACTGTAGCCCAGGGCAACGCCACTTTCTAGGCTCTTCCACACAAACTGGTCACGACTGTCCCGCTGCGGATAGAGGTTTATTTGGGTTATTTATTTTAAGAGAATGTACAGTATTTAAAAATAAAAAAAAAGACAAGGAAAAAGTCTTGACACTAAAAACAGGCGTTACTGGATTCTTTCGGAGACAATTTGGACGACTGGGAGTTGTGTCTCTAGTGTTTTCGTTGACTCAGCTTCAGTACGTTTTATAAGGACTGTTCTGGTTGGTTGATGTGCAATATGTTTTGTATGGGTAGTTCTTAAATAAACTTGATTTTCCATGTGGATCTTCACGGAGTCCTCTGCTGTCTCATTTATTACTATATTTTGATAAAGGGCTCTGGGTGCTCCCTAGAGATAGGGTGAGGAGCTCAGTCACACGAGAGGAGCTCGGAGTAGAGCTGCTGCTCCACCACTACGAGAGGAGCCAGCTGAGGTGGCTCGGGCATCTGTTCCGGATGCCTCCTGGTCGCCTCCCTCGAGAGATGTTCCGGGCATGCCCCATGACCCAGGACACGCTGGAGGGACTATGTCTCTCGGCTGGCCTGGGAACGCCTTGGGGTCCCCCCGGAGGAGTTGGAGGAAGTGTCCGGGGTGAAGGAAGACTGGGAGTCCCTGCTTAGACCGTTGTCCCCCGCGACCCGGATAAGCGGAAGAAAATGGATGGATGGATAAAGGGCTTCTATTTGGAGTAGGAGTAGGGGGTAGGAGTAATAGGTGGTAGGAGTAGTTGTAGGTAGTAGTAGGTGGTAATAGGAGTAGTAGTAGTAGGGGTAGGAGGAGTAGTAGTAGGAGCAGTAGGTAGTAGGGGTAGGAGTAGTCGTAGGTAGTAGGTGGTAATAGGAGTAGGAGGAGGAGTAGTAGGTAGTAGTAGTAGTAGTAATAGTAGTTGTAGTAATATAGGAGCATTTTTTCAGATGACATAATGTTCTTTACTACAATAATATTTGTTACAGATGGAGGCAGCTAAAATTAATGTTAAAATGCATTTTTGGGAATCCTTGGTTTTAATCAGTAAAATGATCAGATACAGCATTTGTACATTTATTTATGGCAAAGAACGACGTAATCAATAGAGAAAATCAGCTCTGGCCCCAACTTGGAGTACGACATTACATTCTAAAATCTGAAAACCACCGACACGTTTTAGAGTCTTATAATGGGTCCATGAATAGTAATAAAACATAATAGAAAAATTTTATCTTAAACACGTTACCTATGAGAAAGTTATTATTTTCAAAATCAAATTCAGTTTCAAAATTGGTTAAAAATATATGTATACAAAGAAATCTAAATACAGGAGACATGAACAATTGCATTAAATTCCCTTGTAACCATTTTACATAGTCTTCAACCACGATACTAAAATGGCCATATTTATGAACTCACTGGTCATTTTATAAAAGTTCTTAGTATATAGTTCACACATACTGTGAAGGACCACGTCTGCCTACATTTATCATATTTGACATCTTACAATAGTGACTGAAAGGCTATTCATTATTAAAACAGCTGAACCATTTAAATTATTATTCTGAAGATGTCATTGTTTTGCCTTGTTTTTAGTTAAATGATTTCCAATAGTCTTTTTAATCCATTAGCACATTGTTCATTTATTAAACGTGATTATATTACAACAGATTCAGTGAACAGTTTGTACATTGTGTCCAAAATGTCTTCTTCACTTCTTGGTCTGGCCGTCCATCAGGTCCTTGGCTTCGTTTATTTTAGCTGCGAGGTATGGCGACCCCCCTGAAACACGAGACTGATAAATTTAATTATATCTGTGGTTAAAGATCCACTATGTAACTTTTTCTGGTTGAGAGTCTGCCATTTGCTTGTCTCCATGGAGATGTTATTGCTTCACCTGGAACACTCCGTGGTACGGCTTTAAACTTATCTAAATGTTATTGGCGTTTTTATTTTTTATTTCTCAAAAATACATGTATTCTTACTGTGAGCAGAGACAGCTCTCCATGGATCTGACTTGTAACATGGCCAGGTGCTTGTCTCCATGGAGAAGTTATCGCTTTGCCTGGGATGT
Organism: Taenioides sp. WSHXM2023; assembly: GCA_029959045.1. NCBI lineage: Eukaryota > Metazoa > Chordata > Actinopteri > Gobiiformes > Gobiidae > Taenioides > Taenioides sp. WSHXM2023. The sequence continues at coordinate 30,249,383 of CM057095.1, read as the reverse complement.
TCCACGGTATGGCATTAAACTTACCTAAACTTTGTTATTCAATTATTGGGCATTTTTATTTCTCAAAAATACATTGAATAACATGTATTCTTACTGTGAGCAGAGTCAGCTCTCCACGGATCTGACTTGTAACATGGCCAGGTTATGGCTTTGTCTAGAATGGTCCATTGTATGGCATTAAACTTACCTAAACTTATTTATAATTGTTCAGGTTTTTATTTATTAAAAAATATAAAGGAAAAACATAGATTCTTATTGTGAGTTGATTTGCCACAGATCTGACTTGTAACATGGCTAGGTGCTTGTCGCCGTGGAGATAAACTGATGCCAGGCGAAGCAAGAACATCTCTACAGTCCCTGACAAAAGTCTTGTCGCTTATCCATTTTGTAGAAACAAAAGCTTATAACCTGACTTTAAATTAATCGATTGGTTTTAGAAATGTCTCATATGAAAGCTAAAACCCTCCCAAATTATGCTGAATATACTAAAATAAATTTGCTTCACTGAAGAAAGATTGATCATTTAATGAACACAGAAAGGTCAGATTTTGGCAAGACAAAAGTCTTGTCGCCTTGTCATATGATGCACCCAATCCTAGATTACAGCCTCACCTGTGATCAGTTACTGATCAATCAATTAGTGGGTGTGTATAAAAAGAACCCCAGCACACCAGACCTTCACATCAACTGCAACTTGACCTCTGACAACATGCCTAAGATCCACCCTGAGACCAAAGCGTTAATTATCAAGAGGCTGAAGACCAGATCCACTGCTGAGGTGGCTGACACATTCAATGTGTCTCAGCGTCAAGTACAAAGAATAAGAAAAAGATCTGAAAAGACTGGAGATGTTTTTGACAAGCCCAGGTCCGGCAGACCCCGCAAGACAACTGCTCGGGAGGACCGTTTGTTGATTCGAAAATCCAAGGCCAGCCCCTTTTCCACTGCAGCAGAGCTCCACCAGGCCTGGTCACCTCAAGTCCCTGTGTCAACCAGAACAGTTTGTAGAATTCTGTCTCGAAATGGCCTCCATGGTCGAATCAGTGCACAGAAACCAGCACTAAACAAAAGGCAATTAAAAAACCGTGTGGCATTTGCCGAGGCCCACAGCCTGCTAAAAGGATGGACACTGGAAAAGTGGCAGAAGGTGGATTTCTCAGATGAATCCTCGGTTGAATTACATCACAGCCGCCGCAAATATTGCAGGAGACCTACTGGAGCCCGCATGGATCCAAGATTCACCCAGAAAACAGTTAAGTTTGGTGGCGGAAAAATCATGGTCTGGGGTTACATCCAGTATGGGGGTGTGCGAGACATTTGCAGGGTGGAAGGCAATATCAATAGCCTAAAATATCAAGAAGTATTAGCTACCTCTTACATTCCCAACCATAAAAGGGGTCAAATTTTGCAGCAGGATGGTGCTCCATCGCATACTTCTATCTCTACATCAAAGTTCCTCAAGGCGAAGAAGATCAAGGTGCTCCAGGACTGGCCAGCCCAGTCACCAGACATGAACATCATTGAGCATGTCTGGGGTAGAATGAAAGAGGAAGCATGGAAGGCAAAACCAAAGAATCTTGATGAACTCTGGGAGGCATGTAAGACTGCTTTCTTTGCTATTCCTGATGACTTCATCAACAAATTGTATGAATCATTGTCGAACCGCATGGATGCAGTCCTTCAAGCTCATGGAAGTCATACAAGATATTAAATATGGATCTCACAGCACCACTACTTAATTCACTGACGTTATGCAACATATTTTTGTATTTGAAGTAAATTATTTGTTCAATTTTCTGTAGGCGACAAGACTTTTGTCTTGCCAAAATCTGACCTTTCTGTGTTCATTAAATGATCAATCTTTCTTCAGTGAAGCTAATTTATTTATATTGAGCATAATTTGGGAGGGTTTTAGCTTTCATATGAGACATTTCTAAAACCAATCGATTAATTTAAAGTCAGGTTATAAGCTTTTGTTTCTACAAAATGGATAAGCGACAAGACTTTTGTCAGGGACTGTATGGAAACGGGCAGATAGCGTACCCTCCAGAAAAGTGACATTAACATCTAAGTAAAAAATGATCCAGAATACATGAGTTTTGTTTTTGTTCTCACCTCGATCTGGATGGTTTAGGATCATCAGTTTTCTGTGAGCTTCCCTGATTTTATTCTTATTAGCTGTTGGGCTGTAAACACAAAATACAAGTTGTAATACAAAGAACACAGCATCATAAAATGTTAAATATACAAACATTACACAAAATTAATGCTACAGACTGCATATTTGGTATAATCAAAGAAGTACTTAATTCAAAACTATTGGCATTGCGGATTATACAACGATGCGGCTCATATATGCACGGATTATTTGTTTATCACCACAGCAGATGTGCGCAGCCCGAGTGCCGAAAGCGCTGCTGTCTGTGCAGTTAACATGAAGTAAAACAGTTTATGATGCTGTATTAAAATTAGTGAGTGGGATACGTCTTAATGACCTGCATGTGTTAAATGCAGGTGAGGCTTAAATGACAAGACGAAACGTCTCAAACTTCAGTAGCTGGACATCCACTCATACCTGATGGACACACCTAGCCTCGTCCCCAGGAGAGCCTGAAATCCTACGAGACACTGACATGGTCCCAGACAGGACAGCGGCTCTTTCTGCAGGACACATGCGCAGGAGAGCGCCAAGTGACGTAGTCTGATAATCCCTTAATAGATTTTTACGAGCTAAGGCCTCCGGGGGGGGGCAAGAGCGAGACAGACGGGTGAAAGAGATGATCCGCCGAGGAAGATGCTCGTTTGATTGTGTTTTGAACAGTTGTTTTGCGCTCCATGCACACTCCCTCCTCATGGACAGTGCAGCTTTTACGTTAAAGGCAGTTGATGTGGCTGTCGAAGGAGGAAATCGAGCTGCTGCACGTGAGCTCGGCATTAATGAGTCGACGGTGAGACGTTGGCAACGACAGCGTGACGAACTGACTCAATGCAAAAAGACGACAAAAGCTTTTAGAGGCAATAAAAGCAGATGGCCCGAACTTGAAAACGTTCTTGAAGACGTGGACACCTGCGGCTTATAGACAGGTGCGGCCGATATATGTACACTTTTTTCTTTTAACATTTAGTTGATGCGGCTTATATTCAGGTGCGCTCAATAGTCCGTAAATTACGGTAAATCTAATTTAGTCCTGGTTTAGTCCCAATTATGATGTCGTTTGTGTGAACAGCTCAGACCATTACCACTGTGTTCTTGAGCAAGACACTCCATCCATTTGTCTATATGAATGTGTGATTGGCAGTCCCACCCTTCCTCTTTTTGTATAATATCAGAATAATATAGAATGTAAAGAATGTGTCGTGGTTAGTAACAGTAATTACCTGATCCCTAAAACTAAGGAAGCTTCTCTCTTCGTCATTTTTGGCTCAAACCCTCCCCTGTAGTAGCCTCCACCGAAAGCCTACAACAGCACACTTTAATCAGTAAAAGTAAGCACTTATGGTGGTTATAGAGCTGATTGTATAGAATTGTTTTTGCTTTTGTTTATGTATTTTATCGTGTGTAAAACCACTGACCGAAGTGGGGAAACTCTTCAGAGCCTGTTTCATTTGAGGTTCCACCTGTTTTAAGGCCTGCATGGCATAACGTCCTGCAAGAGGGAGAGGGGTAAAGAAAAAATAGATATAGATTCACTTTCCAGTAATTATTGATCACAGCACAAGTTTAACAGCACAAGTTTAATAAACATATTGTATATCAAATGAAAATGCCAGTAATTAAATGAAAAAAAAAAGATACAGATAAATTAATAACTGTACAATATAACATAGTACAATACAAAAAAAGAAGAAAGAAATTAGGTTAAAATGATATTAAGTCTGCATAGTGTGTAATTTATTTTGCTGACCTTTCTGTGTTCATTAAATGATCAATCTTTCTTCAGTGAAGCAAATTTATTTTAGTATATTGAGCATAATTTGGGAGGGTTTTAGCTTTCATATGAGACATTTCTAAAACCAATCGATTAATTTAAAGTCAGGTTATAAGCTTTTGTTTCTACAAAATGGATAAGCGACAAGACTTTTGTCAGGGACTGTAACAGAAATTAGACAAGAAATGCTCAAGAGTTAAGGCCTTTTCTCTTTCGTAATTTGTCAGTTTACCTGCAAATCCTGCTGCCGCTAGAGCCAGTCCCACAGCCACCACTGAACTCGCCTAAAACAGGGGTCAAAAGAAGCCACTGTAATACTGTAATTCCCATGTGTATATTGATTAGATGAAATGATGAATGAAAAAAGGACTTGCACACAATATCTCATCTCTAAAATATAATATAACGGAAATATAAATACATATTGGAATCAATTGTATATCATAATTAATAAAATCCTATACCTAAAGTAGAGGTGGGCAATTCTTTTTTTCCACGGGGCCACATGAGAAACTGAAATATAGTGGAGGGCCGGGCCAAAAATTAACTCAATTCTGCATAAATATGAATTGTATTTCTCTATAAAAAGCAGTAAATCGCATTGTTTTGACGCACTGGTGAGAATGGTAAGAGTTTATGTTACAACTAAGCAATGAAAAAGTGAGGCTGCCTTACAAAAAATGTAGAAAAGAAGAAAAAACACCTCTAAAATCAAAGCAATGCAGCTTTAGTCCACACATGAGGTAAAATAATAAAATATGTTTATTTTGTAATTCCAAATTAGCTTAAATGTGCCAGTCAGAGTCAACCAAGGGGTCATATGTGGCCCGGGAGCTGGACGATGCCCAGGTCTGACCTAAAGCATAGGATGACCAGACGTCCCTATTTACCTGGGACAGTTCCTGTTTTGAGCTCTGTGTCCCCTGTCCCAGCAGATTTATCCAAAACCAGTGATTTGTCCCAGTTTTATTCAAGAAATGTCCCAGGTGTCCTTACTTTTGACTAATCTGATCCCTGCCAACAGTAAAGTGAGGCATACATTTTCATTTGTTTAGGTAAAATGCAGAAACGCTGCTTAAAAATGACCAAAACACAAAGAAAATGGGACTATGACTCATGTTAGTCATGATGGTCTCTGCATAATTAATAACCTTAATTACGCACTCATCTCACAGTTTTATTATTACCAACCACCCCAAACCGGGGATGTCTCAGTTTTTGATTTAGATCTGGTCTCCCTCCTACAGCAGGCTACAAAACAATGTGGTACATTAGCATAGCATTGGATTTAGCCTTGATTTGGTCTCATTTTTAGTACAAACAATGAAATCTGTACGGATTAAACAGTGCATATTAGTCCGCTGAATATCGAACCTCTCACCATCTCTGTAGATTAAGTCCAGCGGTTTTTAAAGGTGAAAATCATAACTTTTGACCTCTCATGTTTCCATCTGCGGTTGGCTGCAGTGTTGTGACGGAAAGCAACGGGAAGTGTCGTAAAACAGACACACAAGCAGCACGCGCGCTGATCGGAGTTCTTCAGCTTTTTTATTTTATTAATTTATATATTTATGTATTTATTTATTTATTTATTTATTTATTTTTAATACATTAAAAATTAAATACAAAATACAATACAAACTACAAAAAAATAAAAATAAAAATTCAAGAGATCTCACCCATCTGATTGCATAAAATGATTCATTACAATCGCTTGTTTCGTTTTAATATGGCACAAGGTTCTCTAAAATAGCAAAAACTCATTAAGGTACATTTTGAACAAGGGTTTTATATCTGAGAACGTGCATTTATGAATAAACTGTCTGGCTAGTAATAAGCCAGAATTATAGAAAAGTTGTTTTTTGTTGTCTTGTAAAGTGACTCCATATTTGACATCTTTATAGGTTACATTAGGTCAATCTGTATCACTTGTTAAAATTAAAATAATCAAAATTCATCATTATATGCATTTATATTGTCTTTTCTTTGAGAGTTGGTAAGTTTTACTCTTTTATTCATTATAAAACTATGAGATTTAATACAGTAAATGTTTCTAAACCAATTTTAAACTAAAGTTGCTTCTGATACATGTGTTATATTATAAATGTGACCACTGCAGTGTACTTCTATTTGAAAATACTAGTACATTTTGATACAATAGAAGCCATTAACAAAGTATTTCTTTTCTTTTTCCTTTTTTTAATTTTTTTTTTTTTAACCACATTAATTTGCAATATCTCATACACACACCTCAAACACCTGTAGGCATTACAATTTAATCTATTTTAAAGCTCCTATAATACGCAAAACTGATTCTTGTGAGCTTTTAGACATGTTATAATGTTCCCGCCTCAAAAACACGTCGGGAGTTGTGTTTTGTTTGTGTTTTCAGTTTGAGAGAAGAAGTAAATATGCAGGATTTGTGTGTTAAACATGTGTGAAAGAAACAAAACACAACTCCAGGTCTGTTTGTGATGAGGAAAAACATTAGAACAGATAAGAAAACAGTGTGTAATATGCAACCTTTAAGAGTAACAGAACTTAAAAACCATACTGAATCTGAAGTAGTTTAAGTAGATTCACAATGCATAAATAATAATAATAATAATAATAATAATAATAATAATAATAATAATAATAATAATAATTATTATTATTATTATTATTATTATTATTATTATTATTATTATTATTATTACAGGAGCAGCAGTCTTGGTAGAGATGACTTCCCTCTCCACACTTCCTTTTTCCAGCTCCTCCCACAGATCTCGTCTTGACCCACTGAATTCAAACATATATTGAACTGAGAGCTTTGCGTTTTGTTCCTCTGCTCCTCCACCACATCAAATTAAACTTATATAAACTTTATTGATCCACAAGGGAAATTATCTGGACACAGCAGCTCACACGTCACCATATATTATAATAAAGAGAAAAAAATGTAAATGATAATAATAAAACAGCAAAAACAGCGTCAACAGGGTCAAATAAGGCAAGAAAAAAATAGAAATATAGTAAATAAAAAGCGATATACAAGAGGTTATTGTATTCATTTCAGACTTAATGCTTGCTACAGCTAAAGTGCAAAATGTTCTGCTCAGTAACCTTGAATGATGCTTGTTACTCTGTTTTATGATACAAACTCTGATAAATTCCAGAAGATTCCCAGAATAAAAGTATCAGCTAAAGAAAACATTTATAAACGGACAATATAAAAGCTTTGGTCGGACTCTCAGACCCTCAGACGTTCAGAAACTCTCTGCTAGACGCTTGTAGACGCTGATGTTTCCTGCCTGTGTGTCGCCCCTGTGCTGAGAATCCTGCTGTGACATCATTAAAGGTGCTGTAGAAACATCTCCCTGCCTCTGCGCCTGTTTTTTCTTTTCGCAACACACACCAGAAATCAGCAGTATGGAGAAACAGTGCAAAGGTCAAACAGTGATTGACAGGACGTAGGGTTATGTTACATCAGGGTGAGGTGTTGTTTCCTCGTGAAAAACAGACCTGGAGTTGTGTTTTGTTTCATTCACACCTGCCCTTCTCTCAAACAAAAAAACACTGTTCCACCTTGTGAGCGCTCCACTGTGTTTTTAAACTCCATACACCTTCACTAGAATCATTTGGGTCATTTCAGCCCTGGATTTTCCACTACATGACATCACAAGGTGGAGCAAGGCATTTATTTATTACAACTAAATACAAAAAACAATGCAAAAAACAATGCATATTTATCACTGCATAAAATTACAGTCAATTCATTACAGTCGCTTGTTTTGTTCATTTTCGAATTTTGTTTTCGAATTGCAAACAAAAACTGCCACTCATGACATCACAAGGTGGAGCAAGGCATTCATTTATTTATTTATGTATTTATTATAACTAAATATAAAATACAATACAAAATACAAAAAAACAATGCAAAAAACAATGCATATATCTGACTGCATAAAATTATTCATTACAGTCGCTTGTTTCGTTCATTTTCGAATTTCGTTTTCAAATTGCAAACAAAAACTGCCACTCATGACATCACAAAGTGAAGCATTTTCAGTTTTGGAGATGTAGACGGACAATAATAATAAAGGATTCCTCATGTTTTTGATGAAATTACTACATTCTAACATGATTTAAAGGCACACTATGTAATTTCTAAGGCAGAGGGCCGGCTACTTGCTTGTCTCCATGGAGATGTTATTTATTTGTTCCACAGTATGGCATTAAACTTCTCTGCTTTGCATGTATTCACTTATAGATGTTTTATAGCTCAAACATACCTTGAGAGACATGACCAGGCTTGCTTCCCCATAGATCTGACCAGTATCTTGTCTCCAACCAAGTTTATTTCTTTACTGGATCACATTCAAAGCAACGCAATTACATCTCCATGGAGACAAGCATTTGACGGACCCTGCACCAGGAAAGTGACACAATGCACCTTTAAAGATCACACAAGAGTCAGTTTTGCGTAATCTAGGACCTTTAACAGAACATTTCGCGCGTCACGATATGGCGATTTCAGTTTTTATCACCATATTACCCAGCCCTGCTCTAACACACATGTTTGATTATTTCCTCTGAACCAGTGGAGCGAATGGAGAGTTCTGGACACGTTTCTGAACATCTGGTCTTGTGTGAGGAGCCTTTCACCGCCGCTATCTCCCACCGTGCACCAAAAACGCACACAAAACCCACCACACAGCCCCTAATTATTGCCCCTATCATCTGCATAATTACAATGTTTTTCCCCGCCAGAGACAGTATAGAAATTGTAAATTGTAGTGGACTGGCTGCCTGTGTGTCTCAGTTCAAGTCCGATTCAAAGAGTGCAATTCCCAGGGAGTTAGCCAGCTAACCGCCCAGGCAAGAGGTCCCGCTCACCCCGGCAGCCTTTGCACACTCAATAGGATTTCACAGCCAATAACTGTATGAGAAATGAGAGAATTTGCCCCTCAAATCATATGGAATTACAGTGGTTTGCGTATATAAGGGTTGAGCCAGCCAGCAGCTACACACAAAAGCCCAGAGGAAGCTGCTATTTCTGAGCGTTTTTATTAAACCAACCAAGCAATTTAATTCCTTTGTTCGGGGCAGTTCTACTTCATTGATTAACAAAAGAGGGGATATAATTTTTTCAGCCCCCTTTGAAAAGACTGAAATGTCAAGCCTTTTAAAAGAGATTATTCTGCCTGTGCGCAGTGAATAGAGCCCACAGTAACCTTTGTCTACAATTAAATATTCCGGCATAAATATAAAAGAAAATCAGAGATGGTGGGGGAAGATTGAGTCAGGAGAGATTGGAGAGGTAGATGGTTCAGGCGATAGCAGAAGCAGGAGCCGGAGCAGAAGCAGCCCTGGTTTCTAATTAAAAATGCCAGCCAGAAAAAGACAGTCACTCTCCCCAGCGCAGCATGCACGGAGGAAAGCAGCTCCAGAGAGGACCAGAGAGGAGCCAGCGTATCGCCAACATCTACCCGACCAACGCCACCCTTCCCTGGGCACCCACAGAGGTACTTATGCATTTATGGACGGTTGTTTTTTTTCGCTTTGTTGCGTGTGGAAAATGCAACGCCAACTGGGAGCTTTGTGATTGAAAAGTTTTTGAAGGTTGTTTGCGATTCAAGAGAGGTGATTAGCAATGATAATAGGATACCTTAGGGGCGACTTTGTAAATAAACAGAAGATTGGAGATGCGTTTGATTGAGAAAAAGGTTGGGTGAATTATGAGGACTTGAATGAAGTTTTGTGGTAATTCTCTGAGGAGTTTTTGCCAAAGTTTTACATGTTCTTCTTGGACTTTTGGAGGTGCTTTTGAATGGGATGGGTGGTGCTTTGGACATCTGTCATAATAGTTTTCTGACCAATCGTTTTGTGCTTATGGAGCTGACTGCCAATAGACTTAAAGACATGACAATTACATTAACATACATGTATACAACATACCAATGCTTTTTATTATACTGACTTTTTATTAGTTGCTGAAAATGTGGAAGTTAATCATGATTTGAATCTGCATTTACACAGTTCTGGTACTTTTCTGTCAATAGTTTTCAGTGCTATGGACTTAAAGACATAAGAATTACATTAACATCTATACATACAACATACCAATGTTTTTTAATGTATCAACTTTTTATTATTATTATGTGGAAGTTAATCATGATTTAAATCTGTATTTTCTCCTATAAATACACAGTTTCAGTACTTTTCTAATTAGTTATACATACATAATAGTTTTGAGTGCTATAGACCTAAAGACATAAGAATTACATTAACATCTATACATACAACATACCAATGCATTTATTATATTGACTTTTTAGAAAATGTTAAAGTTAATCATGATTTGAATCTGCATTTTCTCATATAAATACACAGTTTCAGTACTTTCCTGTGTAATTATGCATACGTAATAGTAGTTTTGAGTGCTATAAACTTAAAGACATAAGAATTACATTAACATCTATACATACAACATACCAGTGCGTTTTATTATACTGACTTTTTATTATTATTAAATGTAGAAGTTAATCATGATTTGCATCTGCTTTTTGTTATATAAACACAATTTCAGTATTTTTCTGTATAATTAGTTATACAAACATAATAGTTTTGAGTGTTGTTGACTTAAAGACATAAGAATTACATTAACACACATATATACAACATACCAATGCATTTTATTGTGTTGACTTTTTATTAGTTGTCAAGTAATATTGTTATCTTAAAGTCTACTTTTTGGTATTCTTAATTTTGCTTAATTTTGTGTGTAACTTGTTGCATTTGTTATTTGCTTATGAGGCATGTCAGGGTTAAGACGTTTTTACAATTAATCAAAATGATCCGATAAGATAATATAACATCATCAGAATCATTTTCACTCTTAAAGGTGCACTGCGCAACTTTTATGGTGGAGGGTCCGCCACCTGCTTGTCTCCACGGAGATGTAATTACTTTGCCCGCAATGTTCCATGGTATGACTTTAAACATATCCATCTCGCATTTATTCATTATGGGTGTTTCTGTTCCTAAAAAATGCAATAATTCCTTCTGTGAATAGGGGCGCCCCTCCGCAGATCTGAGCTGTAATGTAGCGTAGGGCTGTAACTTGCTTGATAGATACTGTAGGTTTAATCTATACTGTGGAACATACTAAACAAAGCAATATCATTTCCATGGAGACGAGCAGCTGACGGACCCTTTACTAGAAATGTTACACAGTGCAACTTTGAGTAACTTTTCGATCTTTTAGTATTTTTCAAAATTACAATGTTTTTAATAAGATGCAGTGTGGATTAAAGTCTTAAAAGGATTTGTATATGTTTACATGCGTAAAGTGGCATGTTTTTTCTCACATAAATTGTATGATGTATAATTTGTACGTTTCATTAGTAAGTATTAGGGGTCTGCAAAAATATCAAAATATTGGTATATCGCGATACTAAATTTGCTGATACAGTATTGTAATCATGTGCTGCTATATAGATATATCGCTAAGAGTGTTTTTTGCTGTCTTTTAGCTATTTTTGTAACTTTTTGGGTGGGTGGGGGGTCTGTCACCTGCTTCTTTCCACGGGGAATATGCCACAGTTTGCACATTTATCAATTACTGGTGTTTTTACTGCTTCACTAAAATACCTTGAAAAGCATTCATACTGTAAGTGGGGTCGCCTCTCTGCAGATCTGACTTTTAACTTGGCGCTGTCACCTGCTTGTCTCTATGGAGATAGAAATTTAAATGATGAACTGTGGAAAATTCTAGGCGAAGAAATGACATTTCCATAGGGGACAGAAGAAGAAGAAGAAGAAAATGTGGATCTTAAAAAATGTCTCTTAAAGTTACAATAATGAATATATTATCAAAGCTAAAAGTGCACCTTGTAACTTTTTGATTGAGGGTCCATCACCTGCTTGTTTCTATGGATATGTCATTGCTCTGCCTGGAATGTTCCTCAGTGTGACATTAAACAGCTCTACTTTACATTTATTCAATTACAGGTGGTTTTATAGCTCAAAAATACCTCCACAGATCTGACCTGTAACTTGGTCTGGTTTGGTCTCCATGAAGATAGAAAGGTTTAATGCCATACTGTGAAACATTCCAGACAAATCAATGACATCTCCATGGAGAAAAGCATTTGACGGACCTTCTGCCAGAAAAAGAAAAGTTACACAATTATCAAAGTTCATGTTATATTTTAGACTTAGCCAAACTTTATTGATCCACAAGGGAAATTATTTGGACACAGTAGCTCACAAATCATAATAAAATAACAAACACCAAAAATACATATAATTGTTAAAGGTGCATTGTGTAACTTTTCTGTTAGAGGGTCTGCTGCCTGTATGTCTCCGTGATAAATATGTCTGGCAACTTTTCCATCTCCATGTAGACAAGAGGCCAGTGCCACCAGACCAAGTTACAGGTTAGATCTATGGAAAGGCAAGCCCAAACTCAAGTTAGAATGTATGTTTTTAATGTATTTTTGAGCAATAAAAACACATGCTATTAAATAAATATTTGGTTCTTAAGTTTAATGCCATACTTTGGAACATTCCTGGCAGCCCTAATAACACGCAATAGGGTGACCTCAACCAGAAAAGTTGCACAATGAACCTTTAATAATAAATTCAATATTAGTAGCAATGATAAAATGTTCTGTAAATCTAAAATTACTCTATTTTAATGCCCAAGTGTGTAACATTTCAACGTTTTTTAATCCCCCAGCTCCACAGAAATCCTTCAGTGTCTCTTAATAGGAACTAGAGAGGCTATAGTGACAGTTATAATGGCACGGATTAACGATATTAATTTGAATGTAAATTAATCCATATGTTAATGAACCAAATAGTTTATGAATAGACCATCTTTAGTTCTGTTAATCTCCCTGAAGACTGCAGCGTCTGGGGGCTCCATTACAACTACCCCATCCTCTATACGATACTATTAAAGGTGCACTGCGCAACTTTTCTGGTGGAGGGTCCATCACCTGCTTGTCTCCATGGAGATGTGATTGCTTTGTCTAGAATGTTCCACCATAGAGATTAAACCCTGTTCACAGAGAGAATTATTGTATTTTTGAGCAACAGAAACGCCTCTAATGGATAAATGCTACGGATGTGTTTAATGTCATACCATGGAACATTCCAGGCCAAGCAATAACATTTCCATGGAGACAAGCAGGTGACAGACCCTCCACCTTTAAAGACATCGTCCATATGATCCTTGTGTTATAGTATAAACTCCTGTGTATTTTAGGGCTGTAAATGTGGCAGAAGCGCCCAAAGTTATTAAAGGTGCACTGTGTAAGTTTTCTGGTGGAGGGTCTGTCACCTGCTTGTCTCCATGGAGATGTGATTGCTTTGTGTAGAATGTTCCACCATAGAGATTAAACCCTGTTCATAGAGAGAATTATTGTATTTTTGAGCAATAGAAGGTGCACTGTGTGACTTATCTGGTGGAGGGTCCATTGCTTGCTTGTCTCCATGGAGATGTGCCTAGAATGTTCCACAGTATAGCCATAAACTGACTTGCAAGCCAAATTACAGGTTAGATTTGTGGAGAGGTGAACACACTCACAGGAAGAATGGAAGTTTTTAAGATTTTTTGAGCAATAAACAACACCTGTAGTTGAATAAATGCAAGACAGATTAGTTTAATGCCATACTGTGGACTATTTAAACCAAAGCTTTCACATCGCCATGGAGACAAACAGGCTGCAGACCCTCAGAAACGTTAGACAGTGCACCTTTTAACTGACAGTTGTAAACATTTTTACAAGAAATATATTTTAAAATGTGAAAACCAAATCTTTCAATTCAAAATCTAATTATATTCTAAAAAATGAGATTATTTATTTTTCTGTTTAATATCAGTGTGAATGAATGGTCCTCATAAATATAGACAGGCACACTCCCTCCGCTGTGGTTTATCTGAGCCCGAGTCTGTGATTGGACCAGGCAGCAGAGGTCAGAGGTCGTGACCCTGTTGTGTTAACTGAACGAGGGGTCGAACACTAAATGATGTGCACTCTGAGCAGCGATGGCAGTGACGATAAACACTCCAGAAGGACAGGATTAGGTCTGTTTATAAATGAGATTTGACATTTGTGTTTAGACGACATCGTTCTAACGCATCCCCCGGGACTCTCCTCAGACACGAGCACTGCCAACGCTAATCTAATGTGAAGGCTAAAGGCGCTGTGCTTGACTTTTACTGTCTTAAAAACGTGGAAAAAAAACAGAACTAGATCATTTCAAACAGTTTGCAGTGGTCCAAAGTTCTTCCTCAATTACCTTATTTATTCAGAGCGTCCTAACTATTCACCACGATGAGTTTATAACACTTTTCACAACTTTTGGAGGCCAGGAAGGAGTGCAATTACCCGATTTGGCATAGTTTTTTACAATGAGCATGTCCAAATATGCAATGAAGTAGTTATAATAACCGTACTTTTTTATTTATTTATTTTTTTATCAACTGAACTCTTAGAATATAAACTGTAAATGATAAAGCAGTGAAAGTGATGTATTTAAATTAAGTGAATAACTGTTAGAAAACAGCAAAGCGGAGTAAAGTCTTACTTCACATACTTTTTTGATAGTTATGGTCAAATGCTTAGTTGTTGTCTCTATTTCTAAGAATAAACTTATAAACTATAAACTTATAAACTAATAAACTATAAAATTTTCACACTTTGACATGCTTACTTTTGTACATTTGACATATTTGTGGCTACAGCCGACAGAGAGTTAGAGAGTTAAAAGGGTTAAATTAAACCTGTTAAAATCAGAAAATGTCAAGGAGTTTTGCCGTCACTATAACGCTAATAACAACTAGCATGCTAACAGCGCACCAGTATTACGTCCTGGTTTATAATTAGATGCAGACAGCCCACAGTGGTCACACTTTGACCCTAAGAGCTGCTTTTACTTTATTACATGGAAAGAAATGGAGAGAGAGTTTATAGAATTTACATTTACACGCATTTCAAAAGTCAGAAGACAATTTGTGAACACACATTCTGACGTCTCCTTTTCCTCCCAGACACTCCTCTGTCTATCATAAACAGTTTTACACTCTCTCTCTGCCCCGAGCACAGACGGCCCTCAGCACATGTACAAATCTGGCGTAATGCTGATTTGTCACTTCACCAAAGAGGACTGCAAACCCTGCAAAAAGGAAACAAGAATTTTTCAATCACGCAGAGCTCCTCCCATCTGCCGATTTGAGAGGGCCACACAAAGCCGCCGGACGCATAATCCTTTTATCAAACGCAAAGATGGAAAACTCTTATTGGAAATACGCACAGACTGAAATAATATTAAGGTCATTTCTGTCACCAGTTTATTTCTCCCTTTTTGACAATCCACCTCTGCATTTGGTTTTATCTTGGGGTTATAATGAGTTGTGGTGGGTTGGTGAGGGGATGGAGGGATGGAGGGGAAGGAGTGGTGGAGGGGAGGGAGTGATGGAGGCTGACCACTGCTCGGAGAATCTGGGAGCTGATCAGGAAAAGCGGAATCAAAAGCAGGTTTAAGTCTGGAGAAGGTGGGAGCCGGGAGGATGGAAAACCGTGAGTGTGTCCCGTCAGCGTTTTCACAGCGTCATATCTCTCTCCTCTCTCTCTCTTTCCTGCTATCTCTCCACCCTCCTTCTCCCTCTCTCGCCTCATGACTGTCTGCTGTCTGTCTGAGTGCCCCTGATAACTCCATAGTACATTTGTTGTGATCAAAAACAATATTTACTAAAAAGTCGAGAGCTTTTAGCTATTAGGCACAATTGAAACCTACCGAGAGTAATGATACTTGCCCCTCTGTAATATGATATACAAATAATAACGATAATTTTATGGTAACCTACTATTCTACCCTCAACTGCCCTGGGACAGATTGACACATGCGAGGCTGCCAATCTGCGCCATCGCCCCACTCCGACCACCAACACTCACACACCACATTTATACGGGTATATTTCCTGAGCAGTCGTTCTTTCTTTTGAACAGAAAGTAAAATGGAGAGTGTCTGGAACCATAGATTATGTATAAATCATTATAAAAAGAAATATAATAAAAATATTGGTGGCTGTCACATACATACATGCACATAAGACAATATATATGTTCCCCAAGACTTGATACCAAATAAAGACCTTCTGGATGATCTCATTTCTCTCCATTTTTGCTGTCTGCCCTCTTCTGCTTTCTGTAACTGCTGTCCATTAGTGTCTGTGACCCAGAGAAGTGCATCCTGGGAGGAAGTGCCCCAGTGACCCGTGTGTGTGTGTGTGTGTATGTGTGTGTGTGTGTGTGTGTGTGTGTGTGTATTGCTCCATTGTAGAGACTAAACTAGGATTAACAGACCTGATTTAAAGCAGGTTTAACGACTAACTTAAAGGAGGATAAGGAAAGGTATTGATTAGTATCTGAGTATTGATTATTTGGCAACCCTAGTTTCAAGACTATGTATAAAACCAGGTCCAAACCAGGATCTAAACTAGTACTTAACCACAACTAAACCAAGGCTGAATAAAGACCAAAATTTGACTAAACTAGGACTGAACCAATGCTAAACCAGGTCTAAATCAAGACTAAACCAGGGCTAAACCATACGACTAGACTGAACCAAGACTAAACTAGAAGTAGACCAGGACTGTCAGGACTAAGATAAGGTAAGCCAGGGCTAAACCAGGGCTAAACCAGGACTAAACCAGGTCTAAATCAAGACTAAACCAGGGATAAACAATGACTAAACTAGAACTAAACTAGAACTAATCCAGATCTAAATAAGCACTAAACTAGGATTTAACAAGGACTTAACCAGGACTAAACCAGGTCTAAATCACGACTAAACTAGAACCAATCTAGGACTAATCCAGTTCTAAACTAGGGCTAAATAAGCACTAACCAGGACTAAATGAAGACTAAACTGGAACTGAACCAGGGCTACACCAGGATTAAACCACTGCTGAACCACGACTATACAGGGAGTGAACCAAGACTAAACTAGGACTAAACCAGATCTAAAGTAGGGACTAAATAAGGACTAGACCAGGACTAAACCAGGCACTAGACTAGGACTAAACCAGGACTAAATCAAGACTTAACTGGGACTAAACCAGGACTAAATCAAGACTAAACCGAAACTGAACCAGGACTACACCAGGACTAAACCACAGATGTAAACCAGGGGCTAAATAAGGACTAGACCAGGCACACTAGACCAGGACTAAGACCAGGACTAGACCAGGACTAAATTGGGTATGATGGACCTCAGTATTGTCTAGGTGGATGTGTGGAAGCTGCAGGCCTATAATTATCGTCCTGGAGAAAACAAGTGCTTCATTGTACTAAAAGGATTACAGAATGAGAGAGAGAGAGGTTTGATTTAAGCTGTTTAAAGTCAGAGCCTTTTATTAATTACATTTGGGGATATTTTTGAAGTTTATACGGCACAAAACAAAGATGCAGTGGAGTGTGTGTGTTTTCAGATGAGTAATATCACAACATGTACAAGTACAAAAAGTATATTGATTCAAATGAAGGCAACTCAGTTACATTTAGTCTATTGTACTTGAGTAACAGTCATTTTAATACCCCATACTTTTACTCCTACTTGAGTAATATTTTTAATGAAGTAACAGTACTCTTACTTGAGTAAAAGTTGTGCTTCCTCTTCCCACTGTGAGTAAATCTACAAGTGACAAAAGCTTTAAGTGACAATATGAAATGATTTGAACATTTGTGTTTCTTGCAGCTCCTCCACATCTGATTTAGTTTGTCTCATTGTCCTTTGAAAATACTCGTTTGTTGTATTATTTAATGTTACATTAGCTTTAAATAATAAATCTGATACTATGTACAGACTGTTACTCTTGCATGAGTAGTAGTTTCCCCAATTACTTCTTTTGTTACTCTTAATTGTGCAGTTTCCACTACTGTGTATTTCTGCTTGACTAAACTGGAACTAAACCAGAACTAAACCAAGACTAAACCAGGACTAAACCAAGACTAAATCAGTACTAAACAAATCTTCTATTTGTATTTATATTTATTAACTTTGTATCTCTACTTGACTAATAACAAGGACTAAACCGGGTCTAAACCAAGACTAAACCAGGACTAAACCAGGACTAAACCAGGACTAAACCAAGACTAAACTAAGACTAATCGAAGACTAAATCAAGACTAAACCAGGACTAAACCAAGACTAAACGGGACTAAACCAGGACTAAACCAAGACTAAACCAAGACTAAACCAGGACTAAACCAAGGACCAAGGACCAGGACCAAATTAGGACTAAACAAATCATCTAACTTTTCACCTCTACTTGACTAATAACAAGGACTAAACCAGTAAAAAAAAACAGGACTGAACAACTCTAACCTCACACTGCAAGCTGGATTCTTGTGATCTTTGTGAGTCGGGAATATCTCTTGATTCATTAGGGCCCCGGCTGCTGTTTGGTGACCAACCACAGAACAGCACTGACAAACAGGCCTGTGGCAACACCAACAAACGTACTTCAGCCTACTTTGAGCCATTTTACAGACTGTTTAGTTTGTGAAAAATGTGCAGAAAGTTCTTGATTTTTGTGCATGTGTGGACAGAGGAGAAGTCTGTGCTTTTCTCGCAGCTGGATGTAAGAAAAGTTTGATTTTTCGGCTTGTTTTGCTGTTGTGATGCTTCAACCAATACAATCCAAATATTCCTCATGATGTTCCACCTTTTTGCGATCGTTTTCGGCGAGCGCCGTTCCAGTTTGATAACGTGAAGAACTCAATAGGCACTGTGGACAATACCTCATCCCTACTTCCTGTCCAGTTTTATCTCTATGAAGTTTTTCCTGAGTCGTACGAAAATGAATACATGTTTGAAGACAAGGCAGTGAGCAGGGAGCTGTGGGTGCATGTTAAAAAGTACACAAATAAAATGAATACTTCGCTTCTGCTTTTGGAAAGAGAGATATTTATATCACAACACATATAATATTACAACAACGCCACAAACTTAAGTATTCTACATATAAAAATAAATGTGTTGTCGTTATTTTTTTATCAATTTATTGCATATGTTTTACAGTTTTAATAAAAGACACATTGATCTTGCATGCTGCTGAACTCAAGTTAGAACAACTCTGCTTTTACAACAATTCTCATCTCGCTGTGTGTAACTCTGTAGCAGACAAAGTGTCATTTCACATTTAAATTGCATGAACTTCAATGCATCTCTCCTGCTTTTTTAAATAAACATTACAGGTGTTGATTTGACATTGACATCGCACTAAGCTGCTCTAAATTGCGTTCCTTGGCTCTGGTTTGTTTTGATAGCGACCTGTGCACAGAAGCCGAGCCTGTGCACAGTGCAGCTCCTCGCCTGTGCACAGCGCGGTGTCAGCCTCAGAGAAAGCCACCAAACCAATAATTTCGTCAAGTTCTTTTTTTAGCGCGCGTCTGAGGGCGTGTGGATGCCCGTATACACCCATTCAAGCTCCCTCAAAAGAAGAGCCATCTGTGGGTCTCTTTCTTATTTCCCCTCTCCTTTCTTCCAGCCTTGTAATCAAATTTGAGCAAAATCAAATGGCGCTAGCGAAGAAGAGGAGCAGGCGGAGGAGGGGAGGGGGGCCGCCGAGAGGAAGAGGGTTCAATGAAAGTACCTTTTGTTGGTTTGAAACGAGCAAGTAATTTACAAAATGCCCTCCCTTTGTGTGCGGGGCTAAAGCAAGAAAGAAATCGGTAGCTTTTAGACGCAAGACCGTGTGCAGAGACGGCCAAGATAATGAAAAGCGTCTTGTGTTTGTGGGCTAGAGAGCATTTCAGGCCCTGCGCGAGGTTAGGTAGGCTGCTGCTGATGCCGAAGAGAGAGAGAGAAAAATAAAAGAATACACAAGGCGCAAGCTAGTGCAGTGTGTGTGCGTGTTTGTGTGTTTAAGTAAAAAAACTGGATGGAGAAGTCTTGTACGCTCACATGCGCCAAGGAGCTGAGAGAGAGCACTTCTGGTGTGGAGGAGTGTTTCAGAACGTGAGACCGTACTGGGACTATCCGGAGTCATTCACATCCGTCCTCACCTGTGGTCTCTGCTGCAGGTGGGACGCCCCGGCCCCCTCCCCTCGCCACGAGATGAGGAGGAGAGGAGGGTCTCCCGTAAAGATGGAGGATTATGAAGAACAAGAAGGACAAATCTTCACCTGGATTACGCGTGCACACCTGAATGACACCTGTTGGCGAAGAAGGTATGAACTGTACTTATTTGAGGAGGCGAGTACAGCTATATTACGCAAAATGGACTCTTGTGAGCTTTAAGTCAAGTTAGAATGTTTACATCTCCAAACCTCAAAATGCTTATGATGTCATGAAGCGGTAGTTTTCAAGTGAACAGCTCCGTTTACCTTTAGTTCAGTAGATTGGGAATTCCAGGGTTTGAATTATCCAAATGATTCTTCTGAAGGTGTGTGGAGTTTAAAAACACAATGGAGCACTTCCTGTATTACCACATGACATCACAAGGTAGAACAAAGAATTTTCTGTTTAAAGAGAAGAGCTCAGTCTAAATCTGCAGGGTTTGTGTGTTAAACATGTGAATGAAACAAAACACAACTCGAACTGTGTTTGTGATGAGGAAACATTAGAACAGATCATTAAATTGCATGATATGGGCCCTTTTTTAATGAATAGCGCCCATTGACTTGCATAATGACAGGTTAGCTTGTATTCATGTGTTTTAGCTTCCTGTTATCCATGGGTGTCAGAATAATTAAAAGTGGGGACTGTTGCCATAGCGATTCGTAATTTAAAACAAAACAGGCCTACTGGAACATGTTTGAAACCCACCCATAGGTAACATTTTGAGGACTTTTCACTATTTTAAAGATGGCATAGTTGTTTTTAACTGTTAATTGCCATGGCGACTGCCCTAATCAGTCCAAAACCCGTGGATAAGTTATGTTTGTTGAATTTTTATTTAACCTCTGCTGAAGTGTCAAAGTGTACATGATATAAATGGATAGTACAAAAAGCTGTTATTATAATCATGTTTCAGCAAAAATAATAAGGTTCCATCATTGTGGATTTGTTTAAAAATTGTTAGAATATTGAATTAAAACATCTATTTCTTGCATGGAAACACAATTACTTTATTCATTTCATTTTGAGGGATGGTGTTTTGTGTTTTTTCTCAGCAAAACTTTTTACAGAACGTGGCACTAGTGAAACTTTTAACTCTCCTCTCAACAAAATAAATAACAGTTGATTTCATTGTCATAGTACATAACCTTGAAGCAAACGGCATCAGTACAAAGAGAAATCATCGAACATTATACATGATATTGTTATAATATGGAAGACAGAAGAAATCACGGTACTGCTGAGAAAGAAATGGAGAACAATAGCTACGAGTGTTGAAGTTGGTTTGCTCTGTACTGAAGGACTTTTGGACACAGAAATGAGTTTATGGTGAAAATTCATGGTCTTCAACTGTGGAAGTATATTTTTGATGAAAACATTGTGAAGAATTGTATTATTCTTTATGAAAATTATTATTTGTTTTTTAAAGTCTTATACTTATCTAAGCTTGGGTTCGGCTCAGTATTGAAGTCATTTTGGGTTAAGCAGGTTCATGTAGCCTGACATCCAGACTGTACATTCTCTCTCTGTATATTCTGTATAAAGGGGATTAACAGTCTGGTCACTTCCTCGTCCTCTGAGTCTCAGACCAAACTCAGACAGTGTTGTGTTATTTTTTTGCTCATGTTTATCTGATTGGGTAATCCTTCTGTCAGTCATGCTGATGTAAGTCCACAACTTTCCAATAAAGGAAAGTTGTGTAGTTTTGGCTGGCCAGGCTAGAGTAGATTTTGGCCTGGACATAGCTGACACAAGGACATACTGTATACATGGGGAGCCATTCACTTATTCTTTCAAAGTTCTCCATTTTTAACGAAGACATTTTAAATCACAATTTTCATCTAAAACAACGTAATAAAAGACATAAATCTGTTAACTTCTGCGTTACAAAACTGTGGTGTCCAGTGTGAGCCAACATCACCGTAAATGTCATCACAACAAAGAATGGCATGATGTTGGAACCTCTGATGGATAGCTGCAGATCACTTTAACACGCTTTTTTCATTTGTACCTAAATTGGCAATGCTGCCAATCCTACGTATGTCACCGATTAAGAAAATACAATTTACAACAAAGTCAGTACGTCACGATACCGGTGGCCGTGAAACTGGGGCTTGATCGTACCAGTGAGGTCTTGAATACAGGAGAATAAATATTACTGAAACATGCAGGAATCACTCTAAATACAACTGTGAGAGGGTAAATGAGAAGAGGGTTACAACTATATCATGGTTAAAAGCTCTGAAAAGTTTATTTTTCAGAAAAGGTTTCACTTAAATGTCTTGGATAGTGGAAAGAACATAAATAGAGTGATGAAACAGAATCCACAATAACACAGGTAGAACATGCATGTTTTCATCTACATGCCTGTGCTTGTCGTCTGCAGGTGGCTCCTCAGATGTTGAGGACTCCAGAAGATCTTCTCAGAGGTGAGTGTGGACTCACAAACATTGTGCTGATGTTAGAGCAGAGGGATTTGACCAAAATGTTAATAATGAGGAACATTGCAATTACAATAAATAATTTATACTTTGCAGTTGATGTCATCCACATTCACATATAAAGCTAACTGGAGGCGCTGCTCTGTCTGGAGCTCTGTAACTCAAGTTGACTTTAATCTGAGCTTTGCATTAAAACAATATGACCATAATGAACTGACTCAGCTGGAACTACAACAGCTGATCTGATTTGTGCTCTTAAACATGTCTTAAACAGCTAGCGTTAGTCAACAGTTTTGGTCACCATCACCTTTGTGTTGAAAATCAAATTCATAAACAGAACCATGAACACAGGCTGGAAATGTGCTGTTTAAAACCTTTTAGTGTTTTGTTTTTTTTTCTTGAGTTTTCAGACTTACCAGGCTGTGCTTGCTCATGTGCTCATTGTGTCGCCATAACTGCTAAACATTCCTCCATAGACATACATGCAGTCCTCCCCAGTGTGATGCATCAACTATGTGCTGCTTAACTGTGGCTTTAATAGTGTTTGTACTTACTTGTTTCAGCCTTTTGTTACTTAGAGCTCTAAGTTGTGCTTCTGTCCTCATGTTGTATCTCTCATCATGAGATCTGGGCCTCCTCAGTCTCTCCAGTCTGTGTTTAAATCGGCTTTTGCACCAGTGATTATCCACAATCTCTGTCTGGTCTAAAATGCTCAGAAAAATCTCTTTATATTAACTATTAGGACTGCACGAACTTGCAGTATTCTATAACTATGTTTTGTGTCTGTGATTATTGTCATATTTTAATATATCTTTTGGGATAATAAGATCGGTTATATAGATATAAAAAAAAAAAAAAATGCCCATGCCTTCATTTAGTCAAACTGTGTAAAATCAGTCTAATGTAGGACCTAATAATGAATACAATCTGCCTTTTTGTCCATTTTTATTTCTTAAAAACTTGAGAACTTTGTGTTGTTGCAACATACTTATTTTCTTGCAGTATCGATTATTTGCACATTCTGTGTTTAGGGGATGCTGATTCTGTCTTTATATTGATAACTTCTTTGTTTATTGAAATCCATCCTCTTCTTACTGTTCTGAGTGGGATATGCTCTGATTCTATTAAAAAAAACAAATACTGTTCTTGTATCAAGCCATTTTAAAAGGAATATAGGCCAAAGTGAAATGAGTTTGCCTTTGATAAAGTGCTCTTCTAGTTTCTCAAACTTCTGCCTCCTCGCGCTCACCTGGGGAAATGAACAGTGATCTGAAAGTGGCTGATTTCTCTGTTGGCTCATTCAAAGGTCAGAATTTGCACAGGAACAAATGTTGTGTTTGAGATTGGCCCTGCGCAGAATAGATAATGAACTGAGTGTGCACGAGGTTCTGTGAGCACGCACGAGGCTCTGTGAGTGTGCATGAGGGTCTGTGAACAGGCACGAGGCTTTTTGACTGTACACGAGGCACTTTAAGTGTGCCTATGGCTCTGAGTGTGCACGAGACTCTATGAGTGTGCATAAGGCTCTGTGAGCGTGCACGAGGCTCTATGAGTGTACACGAGGCTCTGTGAGCGTGCACGAGGCACTATAAGTGTGCACTAGGCTTTGTGAGTGTGCATGTGGCTTTATGTGTGTGCATGTTACACTGTGGGGGGTTTGAGAAATGCATCAGTAATTCAATTGTTGACAAAATGCTGCTGTGGCCTGTACAGGGGTGGGGGGTGAGGGGGGGTACAGGTGAGATGACCTTTGACCTTTATGTGACATGGAAATGTTCCAATTTGCAACAATATACAACAAGAAATGCTTTATAAATGCTTCAAATGTTTGAAGCATTATATATATATATATATATATATATATATATATATATATATACATATATATATATATATATATATGTAGAGAGAGAGAGAGAGAGAGAGAGAGAGAGAGAGAGAGAGAGAGACATAGCTAACGTGCTAGCTAGTCGGCTCGTGCGGCTCTTGCGGCTCTTCCGACCCTGGCTTCCATTGACTTCCATTAGAATATTGTGGCCCGTCTGTCTGTACCTGCTGCTGTGAGCCTCGTCATTTTGGTCTTCAAATGTTCATATTAACTCTCTCCACATGATCCTGGGTTTTTTATTTTGCTGTTTTTGGTTGTTTCATTATATCTGCCTCTGTAGCTCTGGGTTGGGTGTTTTAACCGATTTTAGTATTTTAGTTATTTTCAACTTTTCGTATAACTTTTGGCATAAATGAAGGAAGATCAGATGGGCATGATTGACAGGTGGATTAGCCAATCAGCATGATTGCATATATGCATGATCCGTCTTTACCAAAACAAATATGGCTGCTTACGAGGAAAAAAGAAAGGGAAAAAATATCATAGAGAACTGAAAAACATGGTGGATTTCTGCAGAATCGATGAATGAAGCACTAAACTCTGTTCATCTGAGGTGAGAGAATTTAGATTTTTTTCTCCAAATAACATGACCAATGAGCTCCTTTGTTTCAAAAGTGTCACTGGAAAAAAACAAAAACAAAAAAACTGATTGCACAGACAAGGTGACTGAAACAATACAGAGAGATATTCTGGATTTGTTTACTTAAAGGTGCACTGTGTTACTTTTTAGTTGGGGATCCGTTACCTGCTTGTTTCTATGGAGATGTCATCGATCTGCCTGAAATGTTCCACAGTATGACATTAAACAGCTCTACTTTACATTTATTCATTTACAGGTGGTTTTGTAGCTCAAAAATACCTAGAAAAACAGACATTCTGACTGTGAGCGGGGGTCGCCTCTCCACAGATTTGATCTGTAACTTTGCCTGGTTTGGTCTCCATGAAGATAGAAAGATTTAATGCCACACTGTGAAACATTCCAGACAAAGTAATAAAATCTACATGGAGAAAAGCGTTTGACAGACCCCCCACCAGAAAAGTTCCACAGTGCACCTTTAACGTGCCGTGCCAATCAGAGGAGCCGAATTTCTAAACGATGAGTGTTCTGACACAGAGGCGCACACTCAGACCTGACTGAGGCGCTCCTATTGGATCTCACGCTTTATTAAACTGAATGATGTTCCCACAGCGCCGTGACCCCGGCTCCTCCCCAGGGACCTGATCATGACAACTAATGGACTGTTAAAAGAGAGGGATGGACCGAGGAGGAGAGGGGGACAGGGGAGGGAGAGAGAGGGGAGAAACAGAGAGAGGACGGATTGGAAAAAGGTGGAGAGGTGAAGATAGAGAAAGAGGGAGGAGAGAGAGGGAGAGGGGGATGGACAAGAGAGGGAGAGAGAGGGGGGAGAGGGGAGTAAGAGGCGTGAGGAGGGGGAGGGAGAGGGGAGGATGGAGGGAGAGAGAGAAGGAGGCAGAGCAGAGGAGAGGAGAGGAGAGAGAGGGGAGAAATAGAAAGAGGACAGATTGGAAAAAGGTAGAGAAGGGAAGGGATAGAGAAAGAGAAGATGGAAAGAGAAAGAAAGGACAGATGGGGAGAATGCAAAAGCTAGAGAAGTAGAAGAGAGAGAGAGCATACAGAAGAGGGAGAGAGGGAAAAGAGAAAGAGGGAACAGAGGAGGATAGAGATAGGGGAGGGTGGTTGGGAGGAGAGAGCACGACAAAGAGAGGGAGAGGGGAGGGGGATGGACAAGAGAGGGAGAGTGAGAGATGGGGGAGAGAGAAGAAGGATGAGGAGTGGTAGAGAGAGAGAGGAGGCAGAGCGGAGGAAAGGACAGGAAGAGAGGAGAGAGAGGGGAGACACAAAGAGTGGGCGGATTGGAAAAAAGGTGGAGAGAGTGAGAGAGGGGAGGGAGAGAGGGGAAGGGATAGAGAAAGAGGAGATGGAGAGAGAAAGAAAGGACAGATGGGGAGAATGAGAAAGCTAGAGAAGTAGAAGAGAGAGAATACAGAAGAGTGAGGGGAGAGAGGGAAAAGAGAAAGAAGCAAGAGATAGGGGAGGGAGAGAGCGTGACAGAGAGAGGGTGGGAGGAGAGAGGGGAAGAGATGGAGAGAGGGGAAGAGAGGGATGAGATACCAAGCAGAGTGACAGCAAAGGAGGGGAGAGGGAAGGAGAGAGGAAATGGCAGAGGAGAGGAAGAGAGGACGGAGAGAAGATGAAACAGAGAGGGGAGAGGGAGGGAGAGAGAGGGCACACCTGTCAACTCCTCCTCCTCCTCCCCTCACTCACACTCTTCGTCATTACAGCCAATAACCCGTCATTAAGCCCATCATTTACCCCGCGCGCATTTGACCCGCGGCTTCAGGCGTGCTCCCGTTTTTAACCTTTGACCTCCGCCGCTGCCAGAAGCAGGAAGTGAGGCTGGATGTGCAGGTGCTAATGTCGTTTTAATCAAGGGAGAACTTTATGACGGAATGAAAGACAATGAGAGATGACTAGGTGTAATTATGGATATTGTTAAAATGGACCTTTGTGATTTGGGAGAGGACCGGAAAGCCCATTTCTGGTACAAAATGTCAGGCTTTTTAAAAATGGAAGCGTCAAACTTCAAAATCATTTAAAGGAGACAGATTAAGTAAGATCAACTTTTATGACCCGTGTCGTCACAGTGCTCGTCTATTATAAGCTTACTCCAAACTTTTATTTAAATGGACTGACTAATGCTGTATTGTTCTTCATTTGAGGCACGAGTTCATGGAAAATTTCTGTTTTCATCTACCCCCTATCTCCACCCACTCGTCTATACTATCAAAGAGCTATCAAAAGAGCTAAAAAAAAGTCAGCAATTTTTCAACAATAAAAACGTGTACATTAAAATCTAGTGAAATATATTAGTATATAGTTAGTTTTGAACAGGAAATGAGTTAAGCTGTTTCTATTATTAAGACCGAACAATTATAATTTCTAATAATACTGCATAGGGCCATGTAATTAATCTTTTTTTTTTTATTGACTTGAGATCCAATCATCAATTACAGGCACTACAACACACTTGTAAAAAAAAAAAAAAAAAAAAAAATCACCGTAGATGTAGTAGTGATTTATTTTTCAGTTTGACGACTAGACTCTGACACAGAAGGCTTTTATCCCTGTAGACTCACCTTAATTTCATTTCACATTTGTTAATTTCTTATAAACAACTAAACTACTAAATATAACTATCCCGGGTTTGTTTTATTTAGTTTTTGTTTAATTCCTTTAAGTTAAACACAACACACTCAGGTTACTTTAGATAGATTTTATTTGGTTAAATCTATTCAGTTTAGTTAAACATTTCAGACATTTCTCTACTTACCTGTTCCTCCACCTGGTCTGGAGACAAAAGAGGACGTGCCCTGAGACGGACATATTTAACGCCTCTGGGGGGAGGTTTTGGGACAGACCATGTGGAGGAGAGAATTGGTTTCAGTTCCTTTTGTTTGTTGGGTTTTGTATATTTGATTTGGATGTTTCAGTGTTTATAGATTATGTTAAGCACTTTCATTTAAAGGGGACTTAGGCCCATGTAGTAAATCAAGGGGGTAACTTTAGTCTAAAGTGAAGTTGACTTATATCCAACCTGAAAGAGATCGTGGACTTACCTGGAGGGAGGAGCTTCCTGTGAGGGAAATATAAAACAGGTCAGCTCAGCCTCTCAGGGTCACATCAGTGCAGCCGGGTACACGTGTTTTTTTTTAGTTTCATTAATTTCTGTTGCTTATGCCTAATTTTGAGCACAGTTATTTTTTGTAAATATATATATATATATATTTTGTTTGCCACGATACCACGGTGAATTTTGAATAAACCTTTGGGACAAATGGAATATTTTCTGCCTCCTGCTTAAGACCACATTGGCCAGCTTCTCCACATTGACAAACTATTATTTCTCTTGTCCATTAAAGCCTTCCAAATACTGAATGAATGTTAGGTTATGTTATGGTGCTGGAGTTTTCTAGACACTATACAGATTCAATGTATTATTGATATAAATGAGAAATTGTTTATTAGTTTATCATTCTGATTCTTGTCTTTGTTATAAAAGGCCTTTTTGTGTTTTATACTCTGTATAGTCCACATAATTCATTATTAATCATTGCACTGATATAGCGCCTTTTCAAGACACCCAAAGTGCTTTACAGAGCATTATTCATTCACTCCATTCACTCCACTCTCTGTGGTGATGAGATACTGTTGTAGGCACAGCTGCCCTGGGGCAGACTGACTGTGAGGCTGCCAATCTGCACCACTGCCCCTTCAGACCAACACTCACACCACATTCAAACTTAATATTCCCAGTGTCTCCCATCCAAGTACTGACCAGACCAGGACCTGCTGAGCTTCTGAGATCTGACGGGATGAGGCTTTGACAAGGTTTGGTCATAGTGATTATGATGATCACAATATGATTGTTTCTGTAGTGCACTAGTCATGATTAGTTAGCTTTAGTGTCATATAAGAAATCATGTAAAAAGCAAAATGTCATTTTGTGGTTCCTTCAAACACTCCTTAACCATATGGAAGAACATTTCTGGCTTTGTATTTAGTGTGTGAAAATAAGCAAGGTGCAGTTTCTCAACCTTCTGTCCTTGCAACAATTCTGAAATACCTGGGAAAAAATAGTCCTGTCGTTGCATTTCATATTAGCATGTTTTCTATTATTATTCTAAAACCTCCTCTTTTGCTCTCGGCCCCCTGCAGTGCATTTTAAAACAGGTATGTCTGTGCTTTCCTTCATTTAAATAATACCTCTTAGCTCCAGCGCTCGGATTAACCTCTGAATACTTTGTCTTAGCGCGCGCCCTACCTCCAGAGTGCTGCGGGGGGCGATAAAAGCTCAAATTAGGCAGATTTTGGCATTAACATCGGTCCCCACCTTGGCCTGTGCACAACATTAACTTTGCGGCTAATCCAAGAGCTACAGAGACTCTAACCTGGCAACCCCCAAGTGAACCGACGCTCTACTTTTACCTCCCCTTGTCTTAGCGCGATAAGGTAAGAGGGATCCACTGGTTTTAGGTTAAGTCTGGGAGTTAATGGATGACCAGTCGATGAATTTGAATTGCAGAGGTATTGTCTTATGATATAGAAAGGCTTACACAGTTGTATCTCTGGACATGGTTTAAACTGTAATACTAAAGTGGAGATTGGACCCCCACCTCGGACCCTGATGTACTAATAGATGGTTAAAGTCCCTTTTGTCTTGTCCTGATAAAGTAATGAGGTTCAGGAGAGGTGAAGAGGGCTTTTGGAGCTGCATTTATGAATAAGAATCACACGTATAAAATTCTGACTACTTTTAGTGTATTTTGACATATCTTTTAACCATTTTAGAGGCATTTTTATCATATTTATGTTGATTTGTTTAGCCCCTTAGCTGTTGTAACTTTTTCATGTAATAAAGTCAAATCTGTCTTGTCTCCAGTACAGATTAAATGTAAAATGAGACCACTGTGTTCTGTCTGTAATGTAATGTAATTATAAAGCGTTTTTATTGTCCGCGAACCAGGAAGTAAGGCTGGCCGTTAGCAAAACTCCACTCTGGTCTCTGAAAGCTGTGAAATACACTTATAAACTAATTGTGATGGATAATTAGAACTGTGTGGAGTTTGCATGTTCTCCCCCTGTCTGGGTGGGTTTCCTTCAGGCATCAACCCAAAACATGCACCATATCAATCAATCAAATTTTATTTATAGAGCCCTTCACAACACTCAAGGTGACCAAAGTGCTTTACGTGAAAATATAAACAATATAAAAACATGCAAAACCTTAAATCATGAAATAAAACTAATTGTACCAGTCTGAGTAGATGAGTTTTGAGGCTGGATTTAAACAGGCCAACAGCTGAGGTACTCCTGACCAAGACCAGCTCAAGATCTGGAGATGGCCCCACTGCTTCTGACAGGTTTAAGCCAGAGAAAAAGGATGGGTCAAATGCAGAGGACAGATTTTCGTAGGGGGATGTTCCATGGTATGACTTTAAACACATCTGTGCAGCATTCATTTATTACAGGTGTTTCTATCGCTCAAAAATACAATAATTCTGTCTGTGAATAGGGTCGCTGCTCCATGCGCAGTAAAGGTTTTCCAGCTCAATGAATATCAAACTTTCAAAAATCAAAAAATGTGATCTGAGGCCAACTTCTGGTCATGAATGCATTTAAGTTTCTTGATACAACTAATAGTAGTAGTACAGTTTGTATGACAATTTATATTTTTTTGCTATTGTAGGTCAAAACCCCTAGTTGCCTCAGTAGTAACTTCATGTTAGATTGTTTACAGTGCAGGTCTGACCTGTAATGTAGCCTGTAGTTTCTCCCTTGAGATAAATAGGTTTAATCTCTACTGTGGAACATTCTAGACAAAGCAGTAACATCTAACAACATGGTGACAAGCAGCTGATGGACCTTACACCAGAAAAATGTTTCTGATGGACGGACCACCAGAAAAAGCTGCACAGTGCACCTTTTACTCTATGGAAACATGTATGTAAACACATGGAACCAGCTCAGTTCTTTCTGAACTGTAGAAAACACCACTGTTGCCAGCAGAGGGCAACAAGGTCTACCTGTTCGGACACTAAGGAGTGAAGAAGTTTAATTTCCTGAAATTTTCCAATGAATCATGAGGTTGGTGTGAATGTTCTTCAGGTTCAGAACATTAGGAGCAGATGTGCTAAAGTGAATGAACTTTTAAATGGAGATGTTAAACTCATAATAATTTAAAGGGGACATGCAAAATCAATCGACGCACAAGTTCATAGACAATTTCTGTTTTCACCTATCCCCTATCCCCACCTACTGCTCTGTACTTACTTTTCAAAATTAAAAAGGGTTTAAAAAATGTGACATAGCATTTTTTTCGTTCCTTTCTTTCTTTAAAGCTGCATTGTGTAACTTTTCTGGTGGAGGGTCCGTTAAATGCTTTTTTCTCCATGGAGATGTTATTGCTTTGTCTGGAATGTTTCACAGTATGGCATTAAACCTTTCTATCTTTCTGGAGATCAAACAAGACCAAGTTCCAGGTCAGATCTGTGGAGAGGCAACCCCTCTCACAGTCAGAATGTTTGTTTTTCTAGGTATTTTTGAGCTATAAAACCACCTGTAATTGAATAAATGTAAAGAAAAGCTGTTTAATGTCATACTGTGGAACATTCTAGACAGAGCAATGACATATCCATAGAAACAAGCAGGTGATGGACCCCCAACTGAAAAGAGCACTTTTAATACTACTTTTTTGCTAAAAGAAAACTTTGCTTGAAGGTCTTCTCTATCATTACCACATAGATCTTATTCTATTGCTGCTTTTACTAAGTTATTATTTAATGTGATTGAAAAAATAAACTCAAGATCTCTGACCACTGAAGTTTCAGAAATATGGAGTGTCTTGGCTGTGTTTAGTTCAAGGGCGGTCGTATATTACAGATCTGGGCCCTCCGTTCTCATGCATATTATTCAGATCTCACTGTATTGTTTTCTTATTCCTGGGAATGTGCCTTTTTCATGGCTTCTGGAGGTCAGTAACTCATAGACTTCACCATGGAAACTATAGCATAACCTTAAACATCTCACTAAACAATACTGCCTATAGAATAAGCACAAATCATTATTGTGAAGACGATTCTCACCTCATATATTCAGACAGAACGTTTCCTTGACACTTTCATTCTTTTGTTGTGTGGGAGCTTCGAAAGAGTATAAAAGAGACAAGTTTATTGAGATTATGAAATTTAGAAAATACATTTTATAACCTACATTAAAGGGTTCGTATTACGCTGTTTTCTGATCTGTGTTCTAATGTTGTTTCCTCATCACAAACAGACCTGGAGTTGTGTTTTTGTTTCATTCACACATGTTTAACACACAAACCCTGCAGATTTAGGCTCTCAAATGGAAAACGCTCTGTTCCACCTTGATGTGATGATGTCATGTGGTTATACAGGAATTGCTCCACTGTGTTTTAGAATATGGATAATTTCAGACCTGGAATTGCCAATCTCTACTGAACAAAATGTAAAAGGTAGCTGGTTACTTACTTGTTAAACTACCGCTTCATGACATCACAAGGTGGAACAGAACATTATTTTGAGTTTTGGAGATGTAGACAGACTAATGATAAAGGATTAAACGTGTGAATGAAACAAAACACAACTCCAGGTGTGTTTTTGAGGAGGTAACAACATTTATAACGTGGTTTAAAGCTCATAAAAGTCCATTTTGTGTAATAGAGAACCTGGTGTAGCTAACAATACCAAAGTGTAGGGAGTCAGTGAAAAACACAATGTAAAGAACTTTGAATCAAGGTCATTATTATAGTTTAAGATTTCCTGCCTACAATCTGTGTGATCAGGTTGTAAACATGTACATAGATCAGTCAACACATTTTAAACTTCTTTTCTCCCTGTCACAGTTTCCACTACTTGCCCTACAGTAGAAGCAGCATCCCTCCATCCATCCCTCCAACAAAATGACTCATTTAGTTGTACAACCAGCAAATAAAGCACTTGGGGTTTATTACACTTTACTTCAAAGTTATTTCATTACGGATTACAAGTTACATTGAAAAAAGGAAACGTGCGGCTCAGATAGTAGATTTAAATCACAAAAACTATTCTAAATCTACAATATTGTAAAAAACAAAACAAAACAATAAATAAACAGCAGAATAAAACACTTTAGTACTTAGTTTACATCTGCAATTAGTCATATACATTATTAATCCAACCTTCTGCAGTTCAGATCTTATCATACAGCCAAAAAATACACACAAAGTATAAATACTGACACACAAAAATATTGTTGCAGTTTTCACATATTGAAGTAAGTAACTGTAATTACTCAATATTCTATTTTAACTAGTTACATTACTGCGTAACATAATAATAATAATAATAATAATAATAATAATAATAATAATAATAATAAATACATAATAATAAATAATAAAAGTCTGAGCTAGTTACTGCCCAACACAACACAAAGATTACAACTACCAGGTACACTGACATACTCGACAACAGAGGTGGATCTTCTCTTAGATAAAGTTTGACAGATAAAGAGATTGTGGATAGATAAGTTAGTTTAAAGGACATGAATTTGTCCTTGAGCTAAATGTTCTCCCGTTCCATTCTGAGCCTCTGTGTCTTTATCGGCACCACTTCATACATGAGCCTGTGAATACGCCGTTTGTGTGTGGATCTATAACTAATGGGAGATGATGAGCGCTCTGGAGGCTGGGGGAAAATTGCATGCAATTCATCAAACCTTGAGCTGACAGCCGGACAAAGGGGCCGTGGTAAGAGGAGGGCCACGGAAGCACCAAAACACTCTCCTCCGCTTTAATGAGAGCCATTCACATTCACCATGTCACAGGGACAGTGAGGTAAACACAATCAACAAATGGAGATGGATGGGATGCAAAAACAACATTTCAACTTGTATTTAACATGGAGCAGCTTGTTTGGGTGATGTAGTGGTCAAGAATAATGCTTTTAGTCATGTTTTACTAGATAGATAAATCATATATTACAAGTCAGAAGTGTTTTTTAATTCATCTTTCATGAAGTTAAGAAAGCAGAAAACGTGACAAATCAAAGCTTACTATAGCTGGACTGAATTATGGGGTAATTATCGATCTTTAGTCCTGAACTCTGGGGTACCTCATTTTCAAACTATGAAAGGAGGCGGTAGTATTTAAATCTATGTAACTTCCAAGCTCTCACAAACCTTTTGGCACATTCAGGTTAAAGTTAATGTACACTTTATTGTCTCTGCTATGAAATTTGTCCTCTGCATTTGACCCACGCCTCAATGCCGCTGGAGCAAACTGTCAAGAGCAGTGGACCCATCTCCAGATCTTGAGCTGGTCTTGATCAGAACCACTTTAGCTGGAGGGTTTGAGCTGTTGTGCATGTTTTGGGTTGATGGGGTAAATCAGAGAGCCCAGAGGAAACCTGCCCAGACACAGAGAGACCTGGGAATCGAACCTGGAACCTTCTTGCTGTGAAGTGAGAGCGCTGGCCACTGTGTTTCTATAAAAAACAGCTGTTCTAAAGTGTATGCTGCTGTGGTTCAAGTCCATATTGCTGCTGTGTCCTTAGGCAAGACACTCATCTTACCCATGAATGTGGTGTGGAGGTTGACAGTTGTGCAGACTGGCAGGCTACACCAGGGCAGCTGTGGTTAGAGTTGTAGCTCACTCTCGCCAAGTGTGGAGTTAAGACATAAAGTAATGTAAAGTTTTAGTGTCCAGTGTCAGAAGAACTGATGAAGCCTCTTGGATGAGTGGCGAAACAGATTCATTGTTAAAGGTTTTATATTACATAAAACTGACTTTTGTGAGCTTTAAGTCACGTTATACCTGGACTTGTGTTTTGTTTCATTCACATGTTTGAGTAACTCTTTATTATTAGTCTGTCTACATTTCCAAAGCTCAAAATGCTCTGTTCCACTTTGTGACATCATGGAGCAGTAGTTTTCAAGTTAACAACTACATTTTTACCTTTAGTTCAGTAAAGATCGGTAGTTCCAGGTCTGAAATCATCCAGATGATTCTAGTGAAGGTGTATGGAGTTTAAAAACACAGTGGACCATTTCCGGTGCTTCACCTTTTGAGAGAAGAACTCAGCGGGTTTCTGTGTAAAACATGTGTAAATGAAACAAAACACAACTCCAGGTCTGTTTGTGATGAGGAAACATTATAACAGATCAGAAAATGGCGTAATATGTGCTCTTTTGTTCATTTTCTTTTGCGATAGACCCTACCTGGACGACAGAGGGAGTGCACAGACAGAACTAAAATACAAATCCTTGTTGCATCATAAAATAACTAGAAATAATACGATACAGTATATTTGCTGAAAGACCTTGTAAAGTTCAAACCCACATAACTCAAAAACAAGAGTTGTTCAAGTGCTCCTCTTTCATACCACGGTACTATTATGGATGGCTCTGAGTAATATTGCGATTTCTTTTCTCGCATTGGCTATACAGTACAAGTGTCTCTCATCATTTGCGCTTGTTCAAAATATCACTGAACCACATTACCGCGAATACACTGCACCTCATATCGATCGAAAAGTGTTTTGAGCACGCCGTATCTTTTTTTCTCTCTCTCTTATTTTCCAAGCATGTTTTAGACTCTTCAACCCAAGGCCTCGCACACAGACACCCCGCTCTGCTTCTAAAACCATTAACGTCAGCCAGCGTCAAGAGAGCTAGCCCGGGAATGGACAGATAAGCGGTCAGGGCCAGCGGAGGAGTGGTAGGATGGAGGGATAATTGTGAAGCAGAAGAATTGTGAAGTGAGCCTGGATTGATGCGAGTGTCAGGGAGGAATAGGCCTTTATTTGACAGTCAATTATCAGATAGACCCAGTGGCCCCATAGTCCAGAGCCTTCACACGAGTACTACTGAGGCATCGACTGCCGTTTGGAACGCAAAGGTGGAGAACTGGAAAAAAACCAATAAGGAAGAGTGTTTGTTTCAATGCCAGGGAGTTGGTAGCTGTGATCTGGGGCATATCCAGTAGTGGAAGAAGTACTCAGGTTTGTTACTTATAGGTGCACTGCGCAACTTTTCAATGTTATGATTCAGTGTTATTGCTTTGTAGGGCCGGGTATCATGAAGAAGTTGTCGATACGATACATGCCTCGATGCGTACGATACGATTTGTTATTCGATACAGTGCACTTTTGATTTAATATGATTTGATACGATATATTTAAAATCGGTTCAATACAATTCAGGAAGAAACAAAGGCTAAATCATGTCTGTGATACTAAAAATGTTTATTAAACCACTAAGTTTGTGCAAAGTAAAAAGAAAAAAAAACACAAATTTTACTCAAAACAGTGAAAATTTATTGCATTAAGTTTCCGTTCTCCAAATATACCCAAAAAATACTTGATTCAGCAGGCCATGATATCAGTACTGTATCATCAAATTAAACAATACGATATAGCAATATTTCAGTATTTTTGAACACCCCTGTTGCTTTGTCTAGAAAGTTCCACAGAAGAGATTAAACCTATCTATCTCAAGGGAGAAACTACAGGCTGCATTACTGGTCATATCTGTGGAGAGGCGCCCCTATTCGCAGAGAGAATGATTGTATTTTTGAGCAATAGAAACACCCGTGATCAATAAATGCTAGATAGATGTGTTTAATGTCATACCATGGAACATTCCAAGCAAAGCAATAACATCTCTATGGAGACAAGCAGGTGACGGACCCTCCACCTGAAAAGTTGCGCAGTGCACCTTTGAGTAAAAGTGCAGATACAGGAGCAAAAATAATACTAAATTAAAAGTATCACATGAAAAAATCTACTCAATTAAAAATATTAAAGTACCTGTTTAAAAATGCACTTAAAGAGTAAAAAGTAAAAGTATCTTGCGAAGATTTTGAGATCAAATAACACTTCAAATGTAGTGATTTTGATACAGATTTGTGCTGAAATTTGTTCAACAAAAAAAAAAAAAAAAATCTATGTTTTTATTTTTATATTTGTGTTTGCTTAAACTACAGTTGTGTTAAAAATAAACCCTCAGCCTTTTCAGCAGGTCTCAAGCTATAAATAAAAAATACTTTTACTTTTCAGTCCTGTTTAAAAATGTAGTGGATTAGAAAGTATAGATACCTGTAGTAAAGTAAAAAGTATCCGTTTTAAAATCTACTTAAGTAAAGTACACATACCTACATTTGTTTACTTAAAGGTGCATTGTGTAACTTTTCTGGTGGTGAGTCCGTCACCTGCTTGTTTCTATGGATGGATGGATGTCATTGCTCTGCCAGGAATATTCCACAGTATGACATTAAACAGCTCTGCTTCACATTTGTTCAATTACAGATGTTTTTATAACTCAAAAATCCAGAAAAAACAGACATTCTGACTGTGAGCGGGGTCGCCTCTCCACAGATCTGACCTGTAACTTGGTCTCCATGAAGATAGAAAGGTTTAATGCCATACTGTGAAACATTACAGATAAAGCAAAAACATCTCCACAGAAAAAAGCATTTGGCAGACCCTCCACCAGAAAAGTTACACAGTGCACCTTTAAGTAAAGTACAGATATCTACAGGTACTTATTTTACTTAAGTACAGTACTTTGGAGATTATGTTCACATGAGAAAAATGATATTGTGAGATTTTCCCTCCATGTGATTACATTATGGATTGGACTAAAACAGTAAAACATCTCGAATATTTCCAACAAAGCAGTGCTCTAATGGCAGCAAAAATAAAATTCAAAATTCTGAAGCCAAAAGTGAAAACTGAACTGCACAATATCTATAGGAAGTTTATTAAAATCATTCTGTCTCATTCTCATGGACCCAATCTCGTATCTCGTCTTGTCCCCTCCTTAGTGTGTTTCAGTGCAAAACGGTCGCTGGATTTGCGTAAAAATATGGAATATGGAAAGCGGTTGCAGGCAATAAACTTATGTTTAGGCTTTAAAACTTATTTTGATCCCATCTACACATATTTTTCTCAGAACGTCACTTTTTCATGTTGATAGAATGTGATCAAATCATGCTGAATACGCATATTTATCTTATGTTACCTTATCATGAACATTTGCCTTTTTTATGGTTTTATTTTCTATGTATAATTTAATTCTGTCAACACAATTATTTGTCTTTAGTTTTCCACAGTTCTGTACTGGCTTAAACAGAATCAAACCCACAGGGAGTTGGTAGCTGTGGTCCGGGTCATATTATGGAACTTTGATATAAAACGTATAGCGCTAAAGTGGTTGAAAATATCGCAGCAGAAGCACACGGAGCGAATACAAGCCGGCGTTGGCAAGGTTTTGCAATCTTCTATTGACCTTACTGCAGAGGGTTACAGATTTCAACAGCAAATAAGTTCGATAAAGACTTTAAAGCCTTTTTCAAGCCTCACAGAGAAAAGGTGATGACTTGGTTGTGCATATGAATATTTTACACAAACCTGTTTTTCTACAGCTGAAGCATTTCTACATTTCCTCTGCTTGGCACAAATATGGCACGTTTTGATGATAATGTTCATTTTTTTACATTATATCTGGGGATGGGACGATACTGAAATGTGGTGACAAGATTACAATAGTAAAAATAATAATAACAATAATTATTTCAGTTGCTTATAGTGATTAATTATTATTTATTATTTAATATTATGAAGAAGTTCCATATTTAAACAACTTTTATAGAACTGTACTAGACGTGTCTTTTTTTTTTTTTTTTTGAGCATATAGTCTGCATTCAGATCATTTTTTTGAACCACGTATGTTACCAAACTAATGAATGAGTAAAGACGATAACACGAGGCATTAACGCAAGACTGAAGACTTTGTTACACCGCTGAAACTTTGTCACGTTTGACCTATAATTTATTGACAAGGACAAACCGTCAGGAGCAGTAGGTCCATACATTTTTAATATGTATGGAGCCAGCATGGTGGTTTAGTGGCTAGCACCTTGGCCCTCTTAAAGTTTTGGGTTTGTTTCCTAGTGCTGGCCTCGAGATTCAAGATTTTATTGTCATTGTCATAGAAAAACAACAACATTACGTACACAGCATAGTTCTTCAGTGCATTACCCCATAAATAACCTTTTTTTCCCCCCAAAATGTAAGGAAATCTGGACCTTTCTGTGCGGAGTTTGAGAAAAAATGACAAAGTGACCAAGACAAAATGATCAATATTTCCCCCTCATATCACAATTTTGATTCAGTTTTACTTTGTCTTATTAGAAACAAATGAGTGAATACTTTTGTTATAATGTTTTATTTTTAAATATTAAAGGTTTTATGAGCTTACATGGCTGTAACTTGAGGGATTTATTATTTTTTTCACCCATAGACAAGAGAAATCAAATCGAAATATAAAAAATTGAGATATGGAATAGACAATTAGCCAATGTTTACTGAACTAAAGGTCAAAGGTAGCTGTCAACATGAAAACTACCACTACAAGACATCACAAAGTGGTGAAGACATACAGACTAATATTAAATAAGAAGTAACAACATTCAAACATGGCTCACAAGAATCCATTTTGTGTAATACAGGACCTTTTAAAAGCAACTCTAAATAGATGTTATTATAGAGTTATTTCAGCACGCTTCGAGGAGATGTTTTTAAAATCCCCACATTACGTTACCATAATTATAATATTGATGTTTCTCCGTAGTCCTGCT
Source organism: Taenioides sp. WSHXM2023 (assembly GCA_029959045.1). Classification (NCBI taxonomy): domain Eukaryota; kingdom Metazoa; phylum Chordata; class Actinopteri; order Gobiiformes; family Gobiidae; genus Taenioides; species Taenioides sp. WSHXM2023. The sequence continues at coordinate 30,209,785 of CM057095.1, read as the reverse complement.
TCCACCTGAACCTGAATACCGAGCAGCAGTATTTTCCTCTTTAATGGCGTTTCACAGATGTATCCAGTGTGATTGGAGCGAGTGAAGAGTGTGACAGCCTTGTGCCGAGGTCACTGAGCTGTTTCTGTTCATTCAGAGTTAGCCTTGAGCGGCAGATCCACAAAACCACTGGTGAACATGTTTACACTGTGAGGAAGAGGAGAGGAATGGAGGAGGAGGGCTGTACGCGAGTGTGAGTGACAGGAGATGGATGGAAAAACACAAATCAAACCTTTCTATGTTTAGGCTGAAATTTGGAAACATGAAAACATGGTAGAGTCACAGTACTGAAAAAGGAAGAGACTCTATACTCGATACTAACACTTTGTTTAGACAATAGAATGTGATTTTCCACATTAAATGGTAGAACTTTCTTTTCTATTCCCATATGTTCTTATATGTGTGTAATCCTCAGTGGTCCTGTAGGTTCCATAATGCTCCATGGGTGTATACTAGTCTATGTGCTCTTATACTTGTTCTGATACAGCTCAACATCATTTTAATACACATGTGTCAAACTCAAGGCCCGGGGGCCAGATGTGGCCCGCCATGTCATTTTATGTGGCCCGCGAGAGCTTAAAAGTTTTGAGTGTCTAAATTTTAGAGGAATTCCTTGACGGTCCTTGATGGTAAACTGTTCATAGGGGTGTTGCATGTTTTTGGTTGATGGGGGAAACCGGAGTACCCGGAGGAAACCCATCCAGACACGGGGAGGAAACATGCAAACTCCACACAGAAAGGCCCGGGCGACCCGGGGATCGAACCCGTAACCTTCTCAGCGTGCCGCCATTGTCATTTGAATAAGTTATAATAAATAATGAGTTATTTAACATTAAGGAGTAGTTACATTTATTTTACATTACATTCAATTACATTTAGTTACATTTATAAGTTACATCTGGCCCTTTAAGGACAGCCATTATGCTGATGTGGCCCTCGGTGAAAATGAGTTTGACACCCCTGTTTTAATACCTGCTCAAATTAGTATCTAGTTTCGATACTAGTTTTAGTATCAGTATCTGATTTTTATACTTTTTGTTTGAATAATTTAACCTTCTCTCTAACATATCCATCTGTTAGGTCCATGGTGATTATATGAATGATGTTTCATTAATAATAAGTTCATAATTAGTGGTTTTCGGGTTTTACAGTGTGGTGATGTCATACTCCTAGATTAAATATTGTTGTCCAGTGGGGTAGTACAAGATCTCGTGCCACAAGATCTCATGTGACAAAACTGCCACAAGATTATGCACACCTGAGAAAAGATCTTGTGAGATTTTTTCCAAATGTTTACATGGATTTGACAAAAAAGGGTTATGTATTAGTCAGTTACATCTCTTACATTTCCAAAAAGCAGTGCTAGAATGGATAGAAAAATATTAAATCAATTAAATAAAAAATGTGTCTATCTATATATGTATATAGATATAGATATAGCTATCCATATCTGTCTATCTATCTATCTATCTATCTATCTATCTATCTATCTATCTATCTATCTATAATCTATACATTCATATCTATATAATCTATATATTCATGGAACTAGAACTGAACGTTAAATTCACCATATGGAACATTCAACATATTTATACATTTTAATCCATACTGTTGGATATTATAGCACAAGGAACAACATTTCTGGAGACGAGCAGGTGTCTAGGCCAAGTATGAGAAAAACAAACTTTTATTTTGGTCTGTTTGGAGGCTAAAAAGTTACATGGTGGGGCTTTAAGTGATGTATGAATTGTATAAATTGTCACTGATGACTGAAGTAATACAATTAAACTAAAAAGCCCAGTTAAACGAAGGGTACCACAAGGAACAATTCTAGGTCCTTTCTTATTCTTTATCACCATTAATAATCGGTCTTATGTTGAGTTATTCATATCTTGTTGTTACAGATTTCTATTTTCAGTTAATGCCACTTTCTTCTCCTTTTGCTGTCTCTTTTTAACCCATTTTATAATCTGCTGTGTTGTTTTTTTTTGTTTTTTTTTTGCAATAAGGTACAAGTCTGACACAAGGTCTGCCATTCAACCCAATAGAGACAAGAAAGAGCCCATGTCCTTAGAGAGCTGACAGCAAGCGCTTTACAGCAAATATATTTGAAGAATGAAATCAGCAGAATAAACTGAGGCTGTGGAGAATATGTGTAGTTGACTTCTTTTGTGGCTCCTCACTCGTCCATTTGACTGACTGAGAGTGGATTGGTGGACCAGCAGTATTGTCCCTAAAAAATACGTTTTCTATAAGAATGTAGTGTCTTAATTAACCAAAATGTGTATTAATCAACTATTATTATTATTATTTTTTTATTATTATATGAGTTTATATGAGACAGCAACAGAAAGGGGAAGCTATTGGGAAGCAAGTTTTGATATTTTTTATATTTAATTATTCTCAAATGTAATCTGTCTTTATATAAATTACATTGTTTCTTAGTACTTCTTTTTTTCTGCATAAATAGTAGTTTTTGCATGACCTCCCCCTGCAGGTGTAGTCATGTGAGTGCAGTTTGTATGTAATAGTTTTGAGAGCTTTGCCACGCCACGTTTTTAGTCAACTAATCGATCAAGAAGTTTAGCTGACGGCCGTACTTCTTTGCATTTGACCCATCCTTCAACGCGACTGGGTGGAATGCTGTTTTTATTTGTGTTTTGCTTATTAAAATGCTGTGTTTTCTTAGATTCCATCTACCTCTTAAAAAAAAAAAGCACTTTGGGAGGTCTTATGGACCACTGATGGATAATGTCAATATGCAGATGTAATTGTAGCCCATCTTTTTTAAGTGAATGTATTGAAGAAGTGTTATAGTACCACTTTTACGATGAAATAAAGTGGTATTCCTTTATTTTCATGACTTTCTTTGAGCCTCTTTTTCCTTACATGTGCAGTATTGTTTTATGTTTTAGCTGGAGGCTCAAAACGAGTCAGTTTATGTTAGAAACTTAAACGTATAGATGATGTATGTTTGATGCTTTGCCGTGTTGAACCTAGAATTACTGTCATACTTAAAGGTGCATTGTGTAACTTTTCTGGTGGAGGTTCCAAACCAGGTCAAGTTACAGGTCAGATCTGTGGAGAGGCGACACCGCTTACAGTCAGAATATTTGTTTTTCCAGGTGTTTTTGAGCTGTAAAACCACCTGTAATTGAATGAATATATGGTACAGCTGTTTAATGCCATAGTGTGAGCAATGATATCCATAGCAACGAGAAAACCAAACCGAAAAGTTACATAATGCACCTTTAAAGCTACGTTACCTGCATGATTCCACAAAGTTAAAACCATATTTGTGAACATTCACCATGGAGATAGATATGTTTTTTTTGCCATACTGTGGAATATTACAGCCGAAGGAACAATATTTCCATGGAAACAAGCAGGAGCAGGTCTTCCTCCAGGCCAAATCAGAGTCAGGTCTGTGGAGATGCAAGCCCGCTCACAGTACAGACGCATGTTTTTCAGTGCAAGTAACAACCCCAACCCCAAATAATAAAAACAAACAAACATGCTTCGATTCAGGTCTACTTTTGGGCAAAAAAGTTCCATACTGTGGCTTTAAATGTCATGTCTACATCCTTACTCTCTCGTGTTAATTCCCCTTCCTTGTTTATTGAATCAGAACTTGTATTTAATTAGGCTATATTGCCAAACGATGCTGTCATTTATTCCTTTGAGCGAGAATTCATTTATTTGGGTGTGTTTTCAAATATGAACACAGCGTAAGAGTAAATAAGTCTCACAATCTTACAACGACAATGTTTTCTCTAATCATATCTTAAGCTGCTAATAATTCCCACTCAAATTTGCTGAACATTTTCTTCTTTTCTCCTGGTTCCAGCGCAGCGTGCCGTTACTCCTGCCTCCTGTAGATGGCGTCAGAGCACCAGGCTTCAGTATGAGCTCGAGTCACTGAGTTTAGACCCGTTTAGACAATTACAGACGAATCCATGAACCACGCACGAAAACGCAGCAAAAACGTGCGTATTTCAAGTTTATATTAAAAACACAAATTCAGGAATATTCGCAATACCAATACTGCATCAGTTATTTTGTCTTTCCTACTTAAAGAGAAACACATTCATATATTAACAAATTAGGAATTGCAATGGACACTAGAGACATTTCTATCTAACTTGGCAGCATTTAAAAACCCATGCATATATTGTACACTATCTACAATTTTGTAAATAAAATCCATATATATAAGCAGAAAGAGATCACTTGTGATTTATGTTGTTTTTTAATTTAATTTAATGTATTATTATTATTATTATTATTATTATCATTAATATTATCATCATATTTTTACACATTTTATGAACAATTTCTCATGTTTTTAGCTTCTTTTTTATAAGGAATTAGATACTGTATTTTAATGCAATAATTAAATTTTTCTCCTACTTTGCCAGTTTTCTTTGTATCCGAGAATCTATATTTGTTCCACAATGAGGCAATTTCAGTGTTGCAACGCAAAGTTTAAGAACACAGAAATATGCAAAAATCAAGATAAATAACTGTTAAATTAGACTTAAACCTAACTAGAATATTAGAGTATAATTTGAAAAGAGTTAAGATACAAACACACAAACATAACAAAATAAAATACAACACAGTAAAAAAAAAATATAAGTTGCTATAATGCATTTTTCAGTTTCAGATTTCACCTCAGTGCTATCGGCCGTATTTTGTGGTGTCAAGTCAAACATTGCGCACAGATTTTCTACCATTGACGGCCATGTTGAAATCCCCCATGTGTTTTGTCATGGTTTTTCTGGTCTGGTGAAATTGAATGTGTTTTTATCCATAGATTCTTTTGAGGCAGCTGTGTGTGTGTGTGTGTGTGTGTGTGTGTGTGTATGTGTGTGTGTGTGTGTGCGTGCGTGTGTGCGTGTGCTTGTGCATCTGTGTGTATGTCTATATATGTGTCTTTGCGTATGTGTTGTGTATTCTTTTGAGACAGCCATGTGCATGTGTGTGTGTGCATATGTGTGTGTGTGTGTGTGTGTGTGTGTGTGCATGTTTGTGCCTATGTGTGTGTGCATGTGTGTGTGCGTATGTGTGTTTGTGCATAAATGCATGTATTTGTGTGTGTCTACTTGTGTGTGTGTGTGTCCTTGTCCGTGTCTGCCCATGTGTGTGTATTTGTGTGTGTCTGTGTGTGTGAACTTGTGTGTGTGAGTGTGTCCTTGTCCGTGTCTGCCCATGTGTGTGTATTTGTGTGTGTGCGTTCCTCTCAAAATACCTCCATATTTGTGCGTCGTCATGCAAGAGCACCAGAGCCTGAAGCCATAGCTATACACACCAAACCTGCCTCCAAAACCACACACAATTTCTCATTTTTAACTTAACTTTTTAATCTTTTTGAATGAAACTGTAGCTGGATTTTTGAAGATACTGATTCCTTATCCTCCACAGAACATCTATAAGCTTTGAGCCAGAGAACTGCGTTGCTCTGTTAACTTTCAAATCATTTATTACGCCTATAAGCATTACTAAACTCACAATTATTGAAGAAATTTCTTTCATTGTATTTTTTTATGTATTTTCCCCGTTATTGCTATTTTGAGTTGCCATTACTATCATGTATTGTCCAAATCCTAAATCTCTCATATCTCTACATCAAAATTTCAAAATGACTGTAAAACAATTATTGATAACATCCCTTGAAATCATTTCCAAATATTGTTCATATTTTGCATTATACAGGGTACAGTAATATTATTTAAATTTGAAATATAACGTTCTGTTTAATATACAAACTACCAAAATTATTATTTCCAGCCTATAATCTTTGTTCTAAACCCAATACATTTATAATCCATCCTTTTGTGTGATCACATATGAGATGACTTATGTTGCAATATTATACGTTTTTACATAAAAAACTATTTCAAGAATAGAAATATGAAATAAAAAAATCAGTATTAATAGAGATGTTAAACCTAGACTTAAATCTAACCAGAATATTAGAATTTTAGTAAATTTTTAGCCCTTTTAGGTCCAATGTAATTTTTTATAAGGATTTTTTTTTTTTTTTTAATTTTGAAAGTTCAAAGATCAGTATTAATCAAGATGTGAAAATTAAATCAAACCTGAAATCTACCCAGAGTATTAGAATTTGAATAGTTTCGATACAAATGCATTAACATTTTGAGAATACATTTTTAATCCATCCTTTTGTCACATGAGACTTGTGTTGCAATATTTTAGGTTTTTGTCAAAAAAAAAAAAAAAAAAAAAAAAAAAAAAAAAAAAAAATCTCATGTCTTTATAAGGAATTAGGAGGAAGGAATTAGTTATATTTTATTTTATTTTATTTTATTTTTACAGTAAATTACTCAAACACAAACATTTTAAATTTTCAAAGGTCAAAACTCAAGATGAATCACTGTTCAAACCAGACTTAAAATTTGAATAAAGTAAAGATAGAAATGCATTAACATTTTGAGAATACATTTTTTTTTTTACATATTTTAAACACAATTTCTATAACACAATATCTTTATAAGGAATTTTAAGTCTTTTTAACAACAAATTTGACATTTTCAAAGCTCAAAAATAAAGAGGAATCACTTTTCAGACTAGACTTTGACCTAACCAGAATACTAGAATGCAATTTTGAGTTAATATAGAAAAGCATGCACATTTTGAGAATACATTTTTAATCCCTCTTCAAAAATGTATAAAAAACCCGGATACAGAATACATAAATTCAGCCTCAGCTCCTTGTTTGTAGCCCATAACTCTTATCTATTATGCACCCGGCCTCCCCCTATTCATTACAAAGCAAGAACGCCACATCGAATCCTCATTTTTACTAAACGCCTTTATTATGCAAATGACCACACCTGCAAATTGTCTTCTGTAGCTGCTCGTTTCTCAGCAGTGACAACAAAAATATACGGCGCCTGCTCATTCATTCATTCATTCGTTCATTTACATTATTTATTAATTCATTTTTACCAGGAGACAGTGAAGAGGCTGTAACTCTGTGAAGCTGACAGTTCCTACTCCAGGATTAGGACCTGAATGTGTCACCAGTTGTATGGATGTCTTGGTAATGTGATTAAACGTGTGTTATTATCCTGCCTTCGTTTGTTTGGACAAAGCTCTGTTTTATGGGAATTAGCTGGAGTTTGTCATCATTTATTACAAAGACATGCATCATAATAGTTATACGTTTTGTTTTTTATTTGATTTTTCTTTTTTTTTTTTTTTAAAGCTTGGAATAGAGACATAACAGTCCATAACCTGCTTATAACATCAAATTACATTACATTTTTAATACTCACTTTGAAAATCATTATGTTTATTCATGGAGTTCAGCTTCATCTTATGGGCGACATTTTGAGGACTTTTTACAATTCTAAAGATATTATAATAATGTCATATTTTGATTAAAATGCTCAGTTGCCATGACAATGTGTTATGTGTTCTAATAAAACGTGATTTCAGTTCTTTACCAAACGATTTTGCTCAGTTTTATGGGAATTGTTGTTGTAGTTTGGCTGTAGTTTAGCTTTAGCGTCATTTGTCATCATTTATTTCATACACATGAATCGCAGTAGTAATTAACGTATATTTTTATTTTATTTTCCAAAGCATGCCAGTAAAAATATACCATACCATATCATATTTTGGCTGATTTCTTCAATTGCTATGGCAACGGCCCAAATTTTTCATCATTCTGAAACCCATAGGGCAATTTTTGACCAACCAATCTTTAGGGAATGATAAAATTCCAATTTGTGTGGTTAAATATGAAATCACAAATTATAAAATTGGAATTATTGTGTAGATAAATATCCTGGTAATGCTGCAGTTTAAAACGCTACAAACCTGTTCTGAAATACATGGAATTCTTATATTGGCTTAGTCCTTCATGTTTCAATTTTTGCTAAAATATCCAGGGTAAAATCTGAAAAATCTAATCACAATTTCAACATTTGTCAACTAATGCCATAAACTGTATTTTCATCATTCAGAGATATGTTTTCCAACTATAAAACAAGACTTAAATTCCTTACCAACCAATTTCTGACAATTGAATTCAAACTGAAATTTCAATAGTAAATTATGGTTAAATATGGAATTATAGTTGACTAAATAAATATCTTGTCTCTGTAGGGTCTCGTCTGTTAACTCTGTAGTTAAAATTTTTTCAATGGGATTCTTGTATTAGCTTTGCACTTCACGTTTCAGTCTTTGCTAAAATATCCATTGAATTTTTTTGTGAAACCACATCACAGATCTAATCACAATTTCAATGTTTGCAGAGAAATTAGCAGTTGCTGAAATGTGCAGTTGTTGTTATCCATTCCGTCAACATAAATAATAGTTTTTTTTTTAGCTCGGTTTGAGGAGCAGACATCTTTAAATGCTCAGGCTGCTGGATCCCTGCTGCTGTATTTTCCTCTCCTCTAGACATGAACAGAATAGGTTACAATAATAGACCATTTTTCTCCCGTGCGCTCAGAAAACAGCTAAATAAAAAGAAGGAGGAGAAAAAAATAAAAAAGACGAGAGCTGCAATGATTGTGGACCCAAAATGTTTTCATTAGAAATTATCCGTGAATGTAGAAAATGGTACATAGACGAGGCATGCAAAGAAAAACATACAGTTTTTCTGACAATATTTCGTCTCATGTTAAATAATAAATAAAAAAAAAAACACTCAGGAAGATGTTATGTATACAACTGCAAGTTTTCTGAATACAGCTACACATGACATCCATAACACATTGTACAAACTTAATTATTATCTAAGCAAAATGTGTCCCTACTTAAAGGTGCATTCTGTAACTTTTCTGGTGGAGTGTCCGTCACATGCTTGTTTCTATGGAGATGTGATTACTCTGCCTGGAATGTTAAACAGATCTACCTTTATTGATTCAATTACAGGTGCTTTTATATCTTAAAAATACCTAGAAAAACAGGCATTCTGACTGTCCACAGATCTGACCTGTAACCTGCTCTGGTTTGGTCTCCATGAACATAAAAAGGTTTAATAAAAGCACCAAAAAACAACAACAACAACAATTCTCCATAAATATACAAAAGCATGATACAAAACTGTACACTACAACTTCACAAACCTGAATTGATTAAGTTACAGTAAAGCATTTAAACAATTAAAAACTTGATTTAAAAAGCTCAGAATATGAAGTATTATTTTTATGAGTTGTCCCATTGTTTAAACAAATGCTTTTACAAATGTTAGCTGCTTTTTGATGATTCCAGTAGGGCTGCAACTAATGATTATTTTAGTAGTCGACTTTTTTCATTTTTCAATTAGTTTACCAGTCAAACGATTATTTAGAGATGCACCGATACGATATTGGATATTGGCACCGATATTTGAAATTCTGGTGGATGGGATATTGGTTCCAGTATATGTAATATAATTGCTAATTGTTCTTTCTATTTTGCAGTTTTGTGTTTTAATAGTTGACGACTCACGATTATTGGGATTGTTGAAGTCCTGTATTCCAGTGTCCATTAAACCCACAATATGGCATGTCAAATGTTGGTTCTATTTTGTTTTATTCTTTCTAACCATATTTTTAGAGCAATTTGGATTTGGATATTTGATTTTTTTTCCTCAAATTGTCAAAACAACAACAGCGTTCCTGTTTTCCCCTGCTGCTGTGGCATGTCACGTCTGCGCCCCCCTCCGAGGTGAGAGCTCCCCCGCTGGACTCACGCGGTATCATTTTCCCAAAGCTTCTCTGCTCTATTTAATGTGCTTTGAATGTGTGGGTGTTGTGTGTCCAATCATTATCTGCCTGCATCCCTCGCTCCTCTCCTTTCTCTTCTCCTCCTCCTCCTTTCCTCCTCCTCTCCTCCCTCCTCTCCTCTCTCGCTCTCCTCTCGCTCCTTTCCTCTCCGCTCTCCTCTTCCATTTTTCTCTTTGCTCTGCTCTCTCCCCTCTCTCCTCCCTCCTCTCCTCTCTATTTGCTCCTCTCCTCTGTCCTCTCCTTGCTTCTCTCCTCCCTCTCTCCTGTCCTCTCCTCTTCCTCTTATCTCTCCTCCTTTCCTCTCCCCTCGCTCTCTCCTCTCTTTGCTCCTTTCCTCTCCACGCTCCTCCGCCTCTCCTCTTCCATTCTTTTCTTTGCTCTGCTCTCTCCCCTCTCTCCTCTCCTCTCTCCTCCCCCCTCTACTCTCTCTATGCTCTTCTCCTCTGTCCTCTCCCCTCTCCTTGCTTCTCTCCTCTTTCTCTCCTGTCCTCTCCTCTAATCTCTCCTCCCTCTCCTTCTCTCTCCTCTTCTCTCTCCTCTCCTTGCTCCTCTCTTCTCTCTCCTGTCCTTTCCCCTCTCCCCTCTACTCTCTCCTCTCCTTTCTCCTCCCCTGTTCCTCACTCCTCTCTCCTCCTTCCCTCTCTCCTATGCTCTGTCCTCTCTCCTCTCCTTGCTCCTCTCTTCTCTCTCCTTTCTCCTGTCCTCTCCCCTCTACTCCCTCCTCTCCTCTCTCCTCCCCTGTTCCTCGCTCCTCTCTCCTCCTTCCCTCTCTCCTGTGCTCTGTCCTCTCTCCTCTCCTCTGTCCTTTCCCTCTCTCCTCTGCAGTCTAATTTCTTAATGCTCCGACACAATAGCTCTGCAGCAGTGTGGCCTCCATAGACAAGGCGCTAACCATGATTTGATTGAAAAAAGAGGAGAGAAAAAAAACAGAAGTGTAGGTCTTTGCCAGGCCCTTCTCCCTTAAGGTGCTTCTGATGAAAGGGGATCATTTTAGCCAATTACACAGCTGTGGGGAGGGAGGCGGCTGATTTTATACTAACAGGTCGCACTGCTGTGTGTGGAAAAAACAAGAGTGTTCAGGGAATTTCAGGGCTATTACAGAATTGAATATTTTCCAAGGCTGGACTGAAAATAAAGATGTATTTTGGTATTTTATAGTCTTACAGGTTTATTGGAGCTTTATATTATAATGGTAAAGGTGCACTATGTAACTTTTCTGGTAAAAGGTCCGCCATCTATTTGTCTCCATTAGGGGTGTGTAAAAATATTGATATATCGATATATCGTGATACTAAATTTTGGTGATACATGTATTTCATATTAACTTTGCACAAGTAGTGATTTAACAAAAACATATTGTTGCTAAAATGTATTAAGTCCTTAAAAAACAGCAATATATCACAGAGTATCATGTGTATATTGATAATCACAAGAATAGCCATATTGTGATAATATCGTATCGTGAGCTGCATATCGTGTATCGTATCGAATCTTGAGGGACCCTGTGATTCCCAGGCCTAGTCTCCATGGAGATGTTGTTGCTTTTCCAGAAATGTTCCACAAATGTAGCATTTAATGTATATGTCTATCCAATTACAAATATTCAGTTACTGTGGTTTTAAGTGCACAAAGTGGTGGACGGGGTCGCCTCTCACTTTCATCGAGGTCGCTTCCGTTAGCGTTTGCAAACCTGTTGCTAAGCACCCGCTCCCTGCTAAATCAGCGGTACAGGCGGGAAGGGGCGTTATCTTCAACAACCTTACTCCTGATTGGCTCTTTAGTTGCTATGATACTCGTGGTCGGAATTCCAAATACGGAACTAAGCTCAGAATTTGACCCTATAACTGCCAGCCACAACAAGCCTCATTTGACTGAAGCCAAATGCCATGGATGACGTCACCCTCACTTAGTCCACTTCTTTATACAGTCTATGTGGACCAGGAAATTGTCAACCTAGAAAAAAACTAGACAAGATTTTGAGTCAAATCTTAACTGTATTTATATGAACTGTGTTGAACGATGTGAATGGGAAGTCTGACCTGTCGTATGCATTTTAACGCACATCTTAACATACTATATCTTTATTGAAAACCGCTTCCTATAGAAAATACAGACGTTGTTAAGCCAATGTCACGCTTGGTTTAGTTCATACATACATACAGATCCATATATATGATCTGAGAGAGAAGACCTTTGCAGAACAGATCAGACCCTGCCCCCTCTCCTCGCTCATCCTAAAGGTTAAGACTCGTCCTCCTCCGCTCCGACGCAACGGAGAATACCAGGTTTAGATAAGAGTCATGTGACCCTCCTCTGCATCACGCGTAAAACAAATCCAACACGAGGCTAAAACCGCAGAGTAACCTTTTCATGCGGGTCATGGTAAAAAAAAAAAAAATGTATACACCTTCATGGAGACAAGCTGACGCCACCAGGCCAAGTCACACGTCAGATCTGTGAAGGGGCGACCCTGCTCAAAGTAAGAATGCATGTTTTTCAAGCTATCTTTAAGCAATAAAGAAATCTATTAATGAATAAATGCAATATGTGTAAGTTTAATGTCATACTGAGGAACATCTGAGGCAAAGCAAGAACATCTCCGTCATGTTTGCAAAATTCAGCCATTAAGATTCCCCAGTTTTCTTTACAAAATGTAATGTGTACATTTTTGTATAGATTCAAATGCTTTTCTCCATGGAGATTGTTATCGGTTTGACTGGAATGTTTCACAGCATTGCATTAAATATTTCTATATTCCCTTGACCAAACCAGACCAAGTTACAGGTCAGATCTGTGGAGAGGCGACCCCGCTCACAGTCAGAATGCCTGTTTTTCGAGTTATTTTTGAACAATAAATCCACCACAGTACAAATTCAAGTATGTATTTGTACTGTGAGTAGGCTCGCCTCTCCATGGATCTGCCCCTGTATCTTTGCCTGGTGATGTCACATATTTGTCTTTATAGAGATAAATACGTTTAATGCCATGACATGGAACATTTTGATGTAGAAAAACAAATGGCGGATTCTCCATCAGAAAACTTGCGCACCTTTGCATTTGCGGCAGATGCTTGAAATTCGTGGGTGTGCTGCAAATTTCACCAAAAGTTACATTTTTTAAACTCCGACACTGACATCTGACACTCAAACGCACCAGCCTAGATGCACGTCCCCCACAGACTTTGCACATGAACCTTATTTATTTTTATTTTTTTTCTTGGAATGCCCCTAGACATGCGCCATCTCGTTTTTGATCAGGTTAAAAAAACACAAAACATTAGTAATACACAATACAATACAGTACAATAGAGAGAATACAAAACTTACAGGTTTTGTATTCTCTCACACACACACACACACACACACACACACACACACACACACACACACACGCACAGACTCATGTACTCCTCCCAACTCCTGCAACAGTACCTGATTTATAAAAAAAAGTATACTTTATACTTTATGATGTAAACAAATGGAAAATAATAATAGAACAATATGAAAAATAAAAATAAATTAGACAAAGTAAAAACATAAACAAGGAGTTTTGAGATATGAAAACCAAGATGAAAACAAAGATGAAAGATGTTATCGTTCTTAAGGGTGAGGGTCATCTGTTCCAGTCTGAAGGGGCTTTTACCAAAATGATCTGCATCCAACGTCTTCGTAGATTCGGGGAACAGAAAAAGTGAGACAGCGGGTGCTTCTGAGTGAATATGCCCCTGATCCTGTGGTCTGAACGCAGCATTAAAAAAAAAAAATACAATTATTTTCTAATTGATAAACATGTTATTGAACAGAAGTGATTATAAAAAAGATACTTGAGAATCTTTGTCGACCCAAATTCCCTTTTCCTGATTACTTTCCTGATTCTCATGAGCACAAAATTCCCATTCATTTTCCTTTTCTTTTGTAACATTGTTTTTAGTTTGTCTCTTCTTGGACACTCCTCATGTGCATACCCCCTTACCTCCTCTCCATTTATCTCTCTCTCTTTTTCTGACCCACCATCTCTCTCTCTTCTCTCAGTTCTATGTTTCTCCTCTCTCTATACTTCCCCACCTTGTTGTATCACTTTCTCCTTTCCTCAACCCCCCCTTCTTCCTCTCTCAAATGCTTTCTTTTAAACTAACATTATTCCTCCATTTACCTCTCCTCCTCCTCTTCTTTTCTGTCCTTCTCTCTCTCTCTGTGTCTCTCTCCCTCCCTCGCTCCCCTCTCTCAACCTCTCTTCCCCCTCTCTTTCTTTCTCTCCTTCTCCCTCTACCCCCTCCCTCTCTCTCTCCCCTCTCTCAAATGCATCCTTTTAAAATAACATTATTTCTGTTTACCTCTCCTCCTCTCTTCCTTTCTCTCCTTTTCCCTTTACCCATCCCCCTTTCTCTCCCCTCTCTCAAATGCTTTTAAACTAACATTATTTCTCCGTTTACCTCTCCTCCTTCTCCTTTCTCTCCTTCTTCCTCTACCCCCGTCCCTCTCTCTCTCTTCCTTCTCTTAAATGCATCCTTTTAAACTAACATTATTCCTCCGTTTACTTCTCCTCCTCCTCCTCCTCCTGCGCTCTCTTCTTCGCAGATTGGAGCCAGTTTACGGATGCCTCCTCAGACTCTAAAAGCTCTTGTGCTGATGGTGTAACTGCAGATCAAACCGTCCCTCCCCCGAGAGCCTCTGTGCCATTAACCCCAACACTGGAGTCTGTCTACAGCATTAACCCCATTATCCAGGCCCTGTCCTCTCTTCTACAGCTCAATCTCTCTCTACTCTCTCTATCTCCATCCCTCTGCATCTCTGTCTCTTCCTCTCTCTCTTGCTTTCTGCCTCCTCCCTCCCTTTCTCTGCTCTCTTCTCATCTAACTCTCTCGCTTCCTCACTCCATGCCTTCCGCTCTGTCTTTCTCCTCTCTATCTATCTGTCTCTGACTCTTTTCCATCCCTTTCTCTCCCCTCTCTTTCTCTCGCCGCTCAGTCTCTCTCCTCTCTCTGTCCCTCTATCTCTTCCTCCATCTCTTTCCGCCTCACCTTTTCTCTCTCCTCTCCTCTCCTCTGACTCTCTCTCTTGCTCCCTCTGTCCATCCCTACCACTTGTTGTCTCTTGTTCTCTCTCTTTTCTCTGTCTGTCCTTCTCTTCCACCTCTCAATCCCCCCTCATTGACTATCCCTTCCATCTCTCTTTCTCTATCCCTCTCTCTCACCCTCTCTCTCTCTCCTCTCCATCTCTCTGTCTCTGTCTGACTCTTTCTCATCCCTTTCTCTCCTCTCTCTCACTCTCTCCACTCAGTCTCTCTCCTCTCTCTGTCCCTCTATCTCTTTCCGCCTCACCTTTTCTCTCCTCTCCTCTCATCTGACTCTCTCTCTTGCTCCCTCTGTCCATTCCTACTGCTTTGTCTCTTGTTCTCTGTTTTGTTTGTCTCTTTTCTCTGTCTCTGTCCTTCTCTTTCACCTCTCAATCTCTTACTCTCTACCCCCCCCCCCCCCCCCCCCGTTGGCTCTCCCTTCCATCTCTCTCATTCTCTACCCCTCTCTCTCTCTTACATTTCATCACAGCCATCACATCCTTCTCGCTGCCTCTCTCTATTACACTTCATCACATGCCTCTCTCTCTCCCTTTCATCCCTCTCTCTCTCTCCTTTCCATCCCTCTTCTTTCTCTCCCTCCCTCTCTCAAATGCATCTTTTTAAAATGTATTTCTCTGTCTTGCATCTCTCTTTTCCTCTCTCTCTCTCTCCCTCTTTCTTATTCTCTATCTCTCTTGCCCCTCTCTTGCCCTTCTCTGTATTACACCTCATCACAGCTATCACATCCCTCCCTCTCCCTCTCTCTCTCTATTACACTTCATCACATCCCTCTTTCTCTTCATCATTGGCTCTAGAGTTCAGGGGGCAGAGGTTACATAAGCCCTCCACTCACATGCCTCATCACTCCTGCATTCCAAAACCAGCAGGATTACATTCGTTTTGAAGGGGAAAAAAAGTACTTACATATATGGTTTTTTACACAAATTCTTATTTTCGTTTCACTTTATAAAAGACGGTAAACTCGACTAAAAAGAGGGAGGTATTATACTTCTATGGGTATTAACTGCTAACACATGCTTAGATCATCATGTTACCTTTTATTGTTTTGCTATATTCACAGAAACAACATATTAACGTCAAATTAACATTAAATCGCCTGCTTGCCCAAGGAACATGTTATAGGCTCTATTCACGTTTACCGGAAAACGTTTGGAAACATGTGGATGACGACTTCTGGTGTAGTTCCCGACACTGGGCATGTGATAAAACTGTGGATTCAGCAGCAGCGTCTTCACAACCTGCCAAAGCTTCTCTTTAAAAAAAAAAAAAAAAAAACAATAGGCAATTTATAAAAGGTAAAAGAAAGAATACAGTAAGAAAACCAGGCAATTTACTCAGTTTTCCCAGATTTTGTCAGATTTACTTTCGCTATAAGAGCCTAAAGGAAGTCGTCACCCACAGGTTTCCAAACATCTTCTGGTTTTGTGACGTAAGCATGAATAGAGCCTATTGCCATCTCAACGGAGACAAGCAGGCCAGCTTACAAGTCAGATCTGTGGAGAGGTGATTCTGCTCATAGAAAGAATGCATGTCTTTCAAGGTGCGCAATAAAAAAAAAAAAATCTTGCTGTTTAGTAAATGCAAATTAGAATAATTCAGCTTGTTGGAGATGTTATTGCTTTGCCTGGAATGTTCCACAGTACAGCATTAAACTCATCTAACTTGTTCATACATACCGCTTTCTTGGAAAAAACAACAATATCCTTAGGTACTCCTGATGATAATCGCAGTTCTAGATCTGGAGAAGAATCTGAAGAATAGTTTAAACAGTTGGGTCAAATGCAGTGGGTTTGGCCTGTCACAATAACACATTTTGAAGTGTGATATAGTTCTAAAAAAAAGACAAAAAATGATAATATTGAAACAAATTTATACCACTGACATGATAACCCTAAAGCAGGATTATCTCACTATTCTAAATGCACAATATTATAAAAAAAAACAAAAAACAAAAAACACAAAACAAAAACACAAAACAAAAACACAAGCTGCAATAAAAAAAATAAACAGCAGAATGAAATACTTAAGGAGTTTTCTACAGTGAGTCATAAAAGTCGTGTTTTTAACTCTCCACAGCTCAAATATTATTCATAATCATAGTACAGAACATTTACAAAGAAAAAGTACCCACTATTGACCCCCCCAAAATTATTGTTTCATAATTTTTTAAACCATCAGTCAATATAAAAAATCCTTACAGCTTATGGAGTCAGTTTTCAAATTAAAAAAAGTAATAAAAACCTTCCCAAATGGCATTAAAAACATTGCGATTTTCTCCAAGATTGGTTTTACAAGTTCACGCCGCCCCCTCTCTGCGGTGGGGTCCCAGAGGTGCTTTCTGTTTAACCAGCCTGAATATCTGTTTCCTAAAATCAATCGAGTGCTTTAAACGAACATCCCCGACCATCTGCTCCGGGGCCCTGCTCAAACGGAGCCTGGGTTCCTGTGTTTGTACCCAGCGAGACCCCCCCTGTGCCTGGGTAAGTGTGTGTGTGGTTGGGGGGGTACCTCTGGGTCTGGTCTGGGGCACTTGGCACCTCTCCCCACCCCTCTGTCGCTCCTCTGTTTGATTAATCTCTAAATCTGTGTGACACATGGACGCGGAGGTGCCAGAGAAAGTGAAGTGCTGCTAATCCTGTTAGCGACTGTTAGCAACTGTTAGCGCATGTGTATTGTGTGTGTGTGTGTGTGTGTGTGTGTGTTGATACTGTCTCATGTCTGTTGCTCTTTTTTGCCCCTACTGACATTTTGATTTTTAGAAGTTCTTTAAAAGGTAGAAGATGTGTTATCATGTTCTAGTATTAACAACTGACTTTTTAACAAATTGTAAATAAGGATGTCAAAATATAAAGTTTTAATGTTCTGATTATCATGAGAAGAAACCATAGACTGTATATATAAATGGACATAGCTGACCTGCTCATTGCTGTGTTCCAAATAGGGAGTGGGTGCATGGGAGCGTTTCCATCTCCATCGAGTCTGGCTCCAGTTCACTTGTACTGTATTGTACTGAAAAAAACAGCTCATCATTCAGGCTCGTCATTTTAATCTTAAACTATTAACCTCTAGAGTTTTCTTAAGCTGTGAAACTGGTAAGATTTAGTAGCGACACATATTACTTTTTAAGTCAAAAACCCCCCCATATATATATGATCCACGGGGCTAGGGAAAATAAGTGTTGTCCTAACGAGTTCTAGAGTTGAACAGAGAGGCTGGAGACTCTGGATGTCTGAGGCAGAAGTTTATTTACCATCAGTGAACTTGAATACTCAACACGGCGCCTTAGTATTGGTTATTCAAGCCTGTGCTTCAACACAAGGAGGTTTAAATAGGAGCTAAGAAGGACAGCCTGGAGACAAACTGGCCGAGATAAAATGAAAATATAGCGCACCGCTTCTGTGTGACGAGTTAATCAAGGAAAACGATCAAGTTAAAGAAGGACAAATTCTGTAATATTTCTATGAGACCAGACCACAAAGAAATGATAACAGTGAAATGGAGGGGTCTTTGCTAAAACGATGCAGGGGATGCAAAATTCCACAACATACAGGTGTCATAGATTCTAAGTATAAAGTAAACAAAACCACAGTATGTCTTCTTTAAAGTCATTTCAAGGCGGGACAAACAGGAGCAGAGTACACCACAGAAATGTACCTCCAAACCTGTTACAATGAGGTGGATGTCAGGAGCATTTCAACTCATCCAGTCCAATGTTGTGTTCTAGTTTTCAACAATTCAATTAAGGTTAGGATACACTTTATTGTCCCCATTGAGAAGGTGGTCCTCTGCATTGGACCCATCCCACCAGATCTTGAGTTAGTCTTGATCAGAACTGGAAGATTTTACCTACTGTGCATGTTTTGGGTTGAAAGGCCCGGGAGTTGAACCTGGAACCTTCTTGCTGTGAGGTGAGAATGCTAGGATTCAACTGCTGTCCATGTTTCAGCTTGATGGGACAAACTCACGGAAATCCACTTTTTTTTTACTGTACTTTGACAAAATAAAGTCAAATTCAAAATGAGAAAAAAGTTATGATTTTAATTTTTACTTTCTACTGTCCTTTATAAGTGAATATATTAATTTTGTAAATCCGATCCCGTTTTTATGATAGATGACACTTTTACATTAGTATGATCTTGTCAGTCCTGTGTCAGTTAGAACAAAACCTTCGAAATCCCACATTAGTTAAGCCTCCTCTGGTGTCTTTGTCCCTGTATTCCCTATCCTCCTATTCTCCCCCTCTCCCCCTGTCTCTCATCCCTCTCTCCCCCTCTCCTCCCTGCAGTAATTACTCTCCTCTCAAAGACAAACCTGTCAATCAAGCGTTGAGCTGTCAGGTCCCTTTGTCTCCACATCTCATTCTGGCCTGGTTCAAACAGAGCTGTCACCAGTACGTCATGTTTACAGTTTCTGGGTTTAAAACATGTTCTACAAGTCTAAAGAATTACAGAAATAAAAATGACAAAACCAGGATTGACATTGAAGATAGTTTCCATCTGACAAGTGCAATTTTATCCAATTCACTTTTGGGGAAATTAGCTAAAAGACTTTAAGTATATTGTACTTAAATGAGTGACAGTGGATACAATACATTCAACACTGATTTGTAGTACTTCTATTGAATATTTCGAAGTATAATGCTGTATTTTGAAAAGGAAAGATTTTTGCATGTGTGGTGTCATAAAGAAAATATAGTTTCTGTAAATTCCCTGGAAACATTAAATGAACTGTTCAAAATGTCAGTCTTGTTTTCAGAGAGAGTGTCGGTTGAAGTTTATTCTTTAAACTTTGATGACAATTTCAGTCTCAGTACAAGGTGTACATCGGGCACTTGCTAAATGAATGCATTCAGGAACAAAAAAAAAGGTTTATTATTAAATATTATAGGGAAGATTTGCAACAGCGGCGTATGGGTTTGTTACTGTGTGAATATTCAGTGTTATTTTGTCCCTAAGCAAGACACTTTCTCTCATTGCCTACAGCTTAGGTAAAATCCTCCAAAGTAATGCGGACTGATGTTGTCGATACTTGATGTCTGACGATACTAAAATTTCAAACTCGATTTCAATAAAAACACTCTTTATTTAGACAATAGAATGTGAGTTCCAACATTAAATCATAGTACTTTAATTGTATCTGAAGATGGGTCCCTCTGATCCTCACAGGTTGTTCCAGCAGCATTGATGGATGGGTAAAAACCACCGTCCAGTCCCTTCTATATTCTGTTTGAATTCAGAAGGATCTGAAATTGGATCATAGCGGGTGAAAAACCTTGGGACGGTCCAACCACAGCCGCTAATTTGCAACACGTGTCCCTCAAATGCAGAAGACATCTCCTGTTGAAAATGTACGTATCATTCAGCATAAAATATATAACTTCTTTTACCTGAGATAAATAACACTTTAGCACTTCGGTTGTTGATCTGTGCTGTTTCTCAGTCCTGTGTTTACATGTAAACTGCCATGTTTTTTAAATGTTTATTTTTCATGCAAATGGACATACATCGCTCTGATTGCTTAATCCACCTGTCAATCACACCCTCTAAAATCGAGAAGACAGGATACAGTTCCAGACCCACTTGTCTTTGTGAAGTTTTGTCAAAGCGTGTGGTTCTGACAGGACAGGTAACCCAATCATTGTGCAACTGGCCGCAGCTCTTATGAAAAGTGTTTTCTTGCTCATTACTGTAGCGAGTGAATATATATGCAAATGAATTTAAAATTATTTTCTACTATGAGCATTGTAGTATTAGCAGTCAAGGCTGGTCAATAGCAGTCAAACAAATTACTTATTTATTAGCTATTTGTTATTTTAAGTGCCCTTACATTGGACGCCTGAAGCTATCAGAGCCCACCACTCCCCACAGCAGACAGTTACTTCTGCAGAGGTCTAGGGGCTAATAGGGTTAATTGTCATGTAAAAACCATCTCTGCAGCCAGTCACTCAAACTCGCCACATTCACTGCCTCTTCTGCCCTCCCCTGGGACCCCCACCCCACCCCACTAATACCCCCAAATACCCCCCCCCCCCCCCATCCCCTCCCTCTCCTCCCCACAGATGGTTCTTTTCCCTTGGCTCTGGGCTAGGCCGCGGCGTTCGTACGTATGTGTGAATCTGGCATGGCCACTGGAGGCTTGGCTGCCGACAAGGTTGCCCTCTCTCGCCTTCTAATTAATTTACTATTATAGAGCACCTGTTTGCGGATAGATAGAGCTTTGGGGAGAGGAGGGGGCGCAGACATGAGACCTCTGAAATGGAGAGAGGGATAGAGGAGAGAGGAGGAGGGGGGTGGATGGACAGATGAGGTGAAAATAAATGGCAATGAGCATAAATAGTAGAAAAAAAGGGAGAGAGGCGGGGGTGACTCAATGCGGTATCAAGTGATTATATTAAGGCCGGTCTTTGATCATGGTTAAAATGGAAATATGTTTTGTGTGATGGGGGGTAGCAGGGTAGCTCATTACATTGGCTGTGTTGCATAAAAGCTTACACACACACCTCAGATACTCAATGTTCAGAGTGTGTGAGATACGACCATTTAAAGCTCTATAACTGCACACTTTGAGACTGGAACATTACTTCAAGTGCACATATGACAGGTTTTCATGTTTTTTCAAATGATTACTTTGGTTGGTCAGTTAAGTGGCAGCGTGAAGGAAAAAGTTGAGAAGAAGAGAACAAAAATACAAGAAGTAGCAGTGAGTTCTAAAACAGAATCAATGCTCCGATCTATCCCAATTTTTGTCACCACCACTGGTAAACGCCCACTTCTCTGTACTTACTTGGTGGCCATACCAGCTTACCCACATTGCCTAGTATGAAAGTGGTGTGTGCGTGAGTGTTGGTGGTGGTCGGAGGGGCCGATGGTGCAGATTGGAGGCCTCGCTTCTGTCAGTCTGCCCCAGGGCAGCTGTGGCTACAACAGTAGCTCACCACCAGTGAGTGTGAAGTGACTGAATAATGCTTTGTAAAGAGTCTTTGAGTGTCCAGAAAAGCGCTATATAAAACTGATGCATGATTATTATTATTATTACTTCGTTCCACAATTATTTTCTTAAACAGTGATATGTGTAAGATTTGGCAGCATCATTTATGTACAAAAAAATACTGTGATCCAGAGCAATCTATAGGAGGGGCCGACAACTACATGGTGCTTTGTTGTGATGACGTTTATGGCGATGTCAGCTCCCATTGGACACCACAGTTTTCTAAGTCAGCTAACTTCTTTTATTAAGTCGTTTTAGGTCAATATTAACATCATGATCCATGGGTGTAACTATTCAGCCGATACAAGCACAATATGGCTTCTTTAATAATGGTCTTTGGAATAAAACATCTTTTGACATCTTATTTTATTAGAGTCTGTAGTTCACTTAACAAATATGATGAAAAATATGGTTATTTTAAAGCTGCATTGTGTAACCTTTCTGGTGAAGGGCCTGTTAAATGCTTTTCTCCATGGAGATGTTATTGCTTTGTCTGGAATGTTTCACACTATGGTATTAAACCTTTCTATGTTCATGGAGACCAAACCAGACCAAGTTACAGGTCAGATCTGTGGAGAGGCGACCCCGCTCAGTTGACTACTCAAGATTATACCTACAAATCATTACAACCCTTATTTCAGTGAATCTTTGAGACTTTTCCTTCTCTTTGTGTCAATCTCCTTTTACCTAACTTTGGAAAACTTTACCATTTACCTACCCAAGTCCTGGTGCACTTTGAGTCTAAAACTGCCTGAAAAAGACCTTAATTTGACTCCGAATGCTTATCTGACATCCGCTCTCTCACAGCCCCACATGATCTGTCAGTCAACCCTTCGCTACGGCAACACGTCACGCCAGACTTGAATGCACTTTAATTAAGAACTGCTCCTTCCATTCGCCCGAACCAGTAAAATAAAGCACCAATGATACACGCGAAATTGGGCTCCCAGTACTAGCTATAGACTTCATTAGTTTCCAGCCCGGTGCTTCTCTGGATTACCATAACTCCTCACCCGTGAAACTGCACAATACGATTTTCAGCTTGTTGGAAAAAAAAAAAAAAAAGAAAAAACGTGGTGTGGAGGAGAAAGAGGAGGTTGCTACCTGTATGTTTTTCTAATGAACGCCATGCTGAACTAGTACAAACATGTCAAAGGGGCGGCTGGTGGATCGTACAGAGAGAGATGGCTGTCGAGAGTGGCTCATGTAAATAAATGAGAGGCTCTGAACAGGTGATAAGTGCAGTATGAGGAGCAGGTGGTTATACAGCTGTAGAATGTATTACAATTGGTCCTAGATCTAATTCATCCCCCTTGTTGATTTCTCCACAAACTTGTTTCCTTCACATTGTTCTAATTCTTCGTTTATCCAATTACAAAAAAAAGAAAAAAAAGACAAGTTTTATTAGTCTACTCCAGTTAAACGTGACCTTCTTGTTTCTTTGGATAGGTCATTGCTCTACTTAGAATGTTCCACAGTATGACATTAAGCAGCTCTACTTTACATTTATTCAATCGCAGGCGGTTTTACAGCTTAAAAATACCTAGAAAAACAGACATTCTGACTGAGCGGGGTCGCCTCTCCACAGATCTGACCTGTAACTTGGTCTGGTTGGTCTCCATGAAGATAGAAAGGTTTAATGTCACACTGAAACATTCAGGACAAGCAATAACATCTCCATGGAGAAAAGCATTTGACATTTGACAGACTCCCTACCAGAAAAGTTACACAAAGCACTTTTAACAATTACTATGATCAAAATACAGTTATTTTAATAATATTTCATTAAAAAAAAAAAAAAAAAAATCCTTTAATTCCACAGTTTGTACTTGAAATGAGTGTAATGGTGATAGACCTTTTGAATCGTTATAATGCTCCTCAGAATTTGTTCAAACCTGCATGAACAATCATTTCTGTGTTTAGCTGCGTCCTTTATGATGTCATGTGGTTTTCCGTACATACACTGTGTACATGTACTCTATACATTAAAGGGGCTGCATTATGCTGTTTTCTGATCTATTTTAGAAAGCAGAAAACACTCGGTTCCCCCTTGTGATATGGTAATACCGAAGTTTTTAAACTCCATACACCTTCACTAGAATCATTTAGATATTTTCAGCACTGGAATTGCCAGTTAACTTGAAAACTAACACCTCATGACATCACAAGGTGGAACAGAGCATTTTGAGCTTTGGAGATGTAATCAGATAATAATAAAAGGTTACTCAAACATGTGAATGAAACAAAACACAAGGAATGTTTTTGAGGAGTAAGCAGCATTCTAACATGGGGTAAAAATCACTAATCAATTTTGTATAAATATGACCTTTAAATTAAAGGTGCACTGCGCAACTTTTTTGGTGGGGGGGGGAACAAATGCCTTACACTTGTAATGTACTTTACAGACTTGTCAAAGACAGTCAGAGTGCTACACTATAGTCATTGTTCATTCAATCCATACCTGGTGTTGGTAAGATGCTATTGTAATCACAGCTGCCCCAGGGCAGACTGGCAGAAGTGAGGCTGCCAATCTGTGCCATCGACCCCTCTGACCACAATCACAAATGCCACTTATACTGGCAAGTTTCTGATAGGTAAACAATACATGTTTTAATCATGGCATTCTGTTCAAATAACTCACAAGAAATTTGAAATATGAACTAATAAGATAATAAAGATTGACATTTCATGTTTGTACAAATATAAACTATAGTGTTTGCAGTTTTTATGCAGACAGGATATGTTCTTAGACTTGGACAACTTTACTGATCCACAAGGGAAATTATTTGGACACAGTAGCTCAAGTTCCCTTATTTTTTGTTGTTCAAAAATTGCCTTTTCGATTTGCTAATTGCGTCCATTCAAGTTGCGATTTTGATTCGATCATGATTCATCTTGCAGCCCGTGAGAACAGCGGTGTGTTCTGGCCTCAGTGACACTTGTTTGTTCTGATAAAACGTCTGTGGCTTTAAATGAAACGGCGCTCTCTGTTGACTCTTCGCCGTGAGGAGGGCAGGGGCTGGCGCTGTGCCCGCTGAATATTGACCCATTAGTTGGGCTTGGCTGCTTCTTTTCTTCACCAACATGCGCTCGCACTTTGAAATCTAAGCATGTGCACATGGCCACCAGCAGCTACATGCATGAGAAGAGAGAGACAAAACTATTGATTTATTTTGCTGAAATGAACTGCCCTGATTCCAAATAGTCATGTTATGTACAGCAGCTGTGTTAAATCTAAACTAGTAAACAAATGATCTTTAAAGGTGCGCTGTGTAACTTTATTGATGCCAGAGGGTCTGCCAATTTGTTGTCTCCAAGGAGATGTTACTGCTAAGCCTGGTATGTTCCTTGGTATGGCATTAAGCTTATCAGGGAGACAAGCAGGTGATGTCACTCATGGTTCAAAATCAGGTTAGGGTATGTAGAATATTTAAAATTTTATAAACATGGCCTATCTCAGTCCCTAGTTACAAAGAAAACATGTTCAAATCAAGTATAGCTTTTACAGATATCAAAACACTGGACATGATGGTCGAGTTGTTTGTTATAATTTGGTGCTTTGGTTCTCAAGACGGTTTAATGCTGAAATCCATTTGGTTTAAACCTAAAATGCTTCTCTCTGATCTGAATGGACACTACCTAAACCCCAGAACCTACAGCTAGTCCTGAGTCAGTGCTAGTGCAGCCTCTGCAGCTCAGGGAGGGACTTCTGGAGGTTCTGAGCTTCACATGAGCCTGTCCATATACTGAGAATGAGACAAATGTGGATATGTCCTCTATCTGCAGGTTAAGGCTCTGGGAACTAAGGTTTTCAAAAGTATAAGAGTAATACTAAAAGTAGTATAGAAACTAGATACTCATTTGAGCAGGTACTGATACAAAAAAAAAATCCCATTGACAGGACAGAAATGAAGCTTTCCTGAATGTCTTTAGAATGATGTTGAGCTGTATCAGAACAAGTATAAGAGCACATAGACTAGTATACACCCATGGACCACTATGGAACCTACAGGACCACTGAGGATTACACACATATAAGGACACATGGGAATAGAAAAGAAAGTACTTCCATTTAATGTGGAAAATCACATTCTATTGTCTAAAGAAAGAGTATTTTTATTTATTATCATGGTATCAGAATTAGTATTGAGTCTATTCCTTAGTATCGAAATTCAGTTTGAAAATTTTAGTATTGTGACAACACTAGTAGGCAACCCAGGTTCAGTTATAATTGTAATATGTTTTTTTTTTTAAGGCCACATGCCATACTTTTTACTTTTAATTTACACCAGTGTTTCCCATGAATATAGGAAAATTCTCCTCCATAGCCTAAAATAACCTGGACAATATACTGACATAACAAAATAAGATTTTGTTGCTCATTGTATTATACACCTTTAAAAGAGACTGGTCAAAATGACTGTTTAAAGATGAAATGTGGACAGTAACTGACATTTATACTTCACAAATTATATGAGATTAAATAATTCAAAAACAAAATACTATTCTAATTTTAAGTACACTACAAACCAACACAGAAAACAGGTGTAAAACAAGTGTAAACAAAAAATAATAATAAAAATAAAACTGTACAAAAAACATAAAAATAAAAACGTAATAAAAAATAAAATAAAACATTTAAATAAAATAAAAAGTAATACAAAATAAAAAGTAATACAAATAAAATAAAAAGTGTGAACATAAAACACAGAAAACAGGTGTAAAACAAGTAAAAGTGTACAAAAAACATACCAACAAAAAAGTAATGCAAAATAAAATAAAAAGTACAAATTTATTAAAAAAAAAGTTATCAAAATAAAACAAAGTGTAAACCTAAAACATAAAAATAAGTGAAAACAGGTGTACTTCTATCTCATTCCACACGTTGATCTCTACACAAACAACATCTCCTTCACATTGTTCTAGTTCCTCGTTCATCCAGTTACAAAAAAAAATCCTTTAATTCCACAATTTGTACTTGAAATGTCGCTCAAATCTAATTCTAACCAAAACGGCGAGACCTTCACGAGCAGCTGTTGAACGCCTAATATTTTCTCACTTTCTCCGAGCTCTCATTTCCACATCAATGCCAGCGCGTGTGTGTACTTTTGTGTGTACTTTTGTGTGTACTTGTGTGTGTGTGTGTCTGTGTGCGCAGGTGATTACAGTGCTCCCCTCTCTCTCTACTTACCTTGGGCCCGAACAATAGAAGTCCGTGAATAGGGCCAGCCTGCTCCCTCGCTCACGTGCTACCGCTATTATAATGGGTTTCGCGTCGGGGAAAGACGTATAGAGACAATGCACGCTGCGCTCGCTGGATAATTACAGGCCTAATCTTACTATGCAGATGGTTTCATTCACGGGAGCGGGGGAGTTTTGTGGGGAGAACCGCAATGACATAAAGAGTATAGGTTGCGATACATTAAGAGTAATATAGGCTTAGTGCTGTTGGTGTGGTTCTGGGGGCTCCCCCGTGACATGTGGAGATGTGAAATTACAGTTTATGCTGCGTTTGGGAAGAAATGACTGGGAATGATGGCGGTGTGGTGTAGAGAGGGGTGGGGGCGCAGTGGTGAGATGGTAAATGTACACAATATACAGTAGTAACTAGGATGTAACAATAACAGAAATATCGTGATCTTGTATCGTCAAAGGTCTCACAATAATATCATTGTGTGGCCATACTGGTTTGTCAAAGTCTGATCCTGTCAGATCTCAGAAGCTCAGCAGGGCCGGGCCTGGTCAGTACTTGGGGGGGACCGCTGGGAAAATCAGGTGCCACAGGGGGGCGCCAGTCGCAAAAACTGTTGTTGTGTCCTTAGGCAAGGCACTTCACCCACATTGCCTAGTATAACAGTGGTGTGTGTGTGTTTGTGGCGAGACTGATGGTCCAGATTGACAGCCTCACTTCTGTCAGTCTGCCCCAGGGCAGCTGTGGCTACAACAGTAGCTCACCACCACCGAGTGTGGAGTTGAATGAATAATGCTCTGTAAAGCGTCTTTGAGTGTGCAGAAAAGCGCTATATACTATTATTATTATTATTATTATTATTATTATTATTATTATTATTATTATTATTATTATTACTACATTCCCTGGTATAACTGCAAGTTCAGTAACTGTTTATTTAGTTCAGGCAGCTCAGGCAGCTCAGGGGTCCTTGGGAGCACAGTAGTAATGCTATTACATCTGGGCTTCAGATCATTACCTTTAACCTCTCTAAGTCTGCGTCTATGATAGAGCTGAGTTTGTAAATATTTATTTAATTGTTTCTTTAATTGCTATGTCATGTTCTGGTGCTAATTTACTTTATTAACTTGATTAATTTACATATTTATATGAGACTGTTGATGTAAACTGTTATTCATAGGCTGATTATATGTGTGTCGTACTAGGTGAAAGGATGGATAACCAGACAGACAGATACAAAGATACAAGAAAGGACATTAAAGCTCCTCCAGTCCATTCAAGTGTCCGTCTTCACTCTCTGACCGGAGTATTGTTTTGGATGAAGTGTCCCTGAACGTCATAGTCTACAGTCCTAGATGTCTCCAATAATCATCGACCATCACAATATATTGAATTACGTCTCTTTGCTTAAATTAATTGAAAACAGAGGGAACTACCTAGACCATGATCCTTTGCGCTGCTCCAGTGCAGACTACATGAAGAAATAAGTGTTCTAAGCACTTTTAAATCTCAGTTCTTTGGGTTAAGTCTTGTCAAGGTATTTTAAGAGGAAAAAGTAGTGTATTCACAGTTTTATTAGCCTCCACAAAATATTGCAGTAAATATCGTGAGATGCATATCGTGAAAATATTGTACAGAGAGATTTGGATATCGTAAGTAACAAGAACAAGGGAGTCTAAAGTGATTTATTACTACTTTTTTTTTTTTTTTTTTTTTTTTTTGCAATGTTATGATGATTTGAATATTAGAGAATACTGATAAATAAGGGTGTGCAAAAATATGGAAATATCAACATGCCGTGATACTAAATTTGGAGGTACAGTATCGTTATCGTGGGCTGCTGTTTCAGTATATAACCTAGAGTATTTTTTGTTCTTTTAGCATTTTGTTTTGTGACCGCACTATCATTTTGTTGCTTATTTAGTAGAACGAAACTTGTTTATGTAATACACTTGACATTTTAACTGTTTTAAAGATTAAAATAGATGTTTTTCATATTAACTTCGTGCAGGTAGTGGTTTAACAAAGAAATATTGTTGCTAAAATGTATTTGGTTCTTAAAAAACAGCAGTATCCTATATCATAGTGTATAATGTGCAATATATATCGCCATATCACGATAATATCATATCGTGAGCCATGTCTCGTGTATCATATTGAATTGTGAGGGACCCTGTGAACTTGATAAGAGATGGATAAGACAAAAAATAAAATGTTGTAAACAGCAGGAGGAAACTATGAATCAATTATTGAAAAAAAACTAATACTACTAATTGTGTAATCAAATTCTCACTTGAACAGAGAAATATTTGAAACATTTGTTTATGTATTGTTATGTAGAGAAAGAATAGAAGAATAGTAGTTATGCCCGTCAACAGAAATTTGGGGAATCGGGGCAAGAAGATTCTCATGGGCCCCCTTCTAATATGAATTAATAGGCAGAGATTTTGCAGATGCTTTTCCATTTCACTGAACAATACTCCCATATCATAAGTAAATTTAAAGACTTTATACAATACAATTCACTGTAATAATAAACTCTTATAGTCCCCAAATGAAACCACATACATAATTAATACGTTTGGTTTACATCTTTGACGCCTGTTTGTTTGCGATTGCTAACTGCTCCCAGCTATGTTCATTTTAACACGTGTTTAACCATCTCTGTGGAGCTACGATCAGTGCCTTTAGCTTGCGTTGCTCGATAGCGATAAGACTCCTTCGCTCCTAATGGAATCTGAACTAAACATTTTGGTTAGATTTTCTTTTTATTCATTATTGTCTCATAAGATTACCAACCCGTAATGGTGGACGGGGGCAGGGCGTAGTTTGGAAATAAGCATTTAGCAGGCTGTTAATGTACGAAGGGATAATTCCGCTCATCCTTATGTCCACTGTGTTCTTACCAGCTTCTCAACAGCTTGGCAAATGTTTACATCTGCTAATAGCAAGTGGGACTCTTGACTATTCAAACGCCAGTCCAGCTTTATCCTAATCCTGTCCCATCTCGATTGCACCAAAAAAAAAGAAAAAAACAACCCAAGATTTTCTGTTTTTTTGTCACTGTAATTGCCTGCATGCTAATTCCTCGTCAGGCTAAGATTTGGAGCGTTGCGTGGCCAGATTTTGTGAGAAGGAGGTCGACAAGGGACCGGCGGACAGTGAAGATTTTGGGGGGGGGTGAAGTGAAAAGATTTTGGAAGTAAGTCTGTTTTGGAATGATAAAAAGTGAACATTTTAAATGCTTCGTTTTGTTGTCGTAATAATGAGGGAGGTGGGACATTGAGGGAGGGGTGATGGGAAAAGTCACTCCAAACTTTTTAGCTTTTGTGCAAACTGCTGCTGTGTGGCCATTGAGCCTTTCTGTGCTGAGTGAATTCAGTATAAGCCTGAATTTCTGTAGCACTTTTTACCTCTAGATAATTACAATACAGACTTATTCAATATATGAAAGCTGGGACTGGGAATTTATTTTGAGGCGAATATTTATTGTTTGTAAAATTTCTTTCTAAAATTGCAATAGTGTGGAGATTTTTATTTTTATGTAATAAGATGAGATTTGAGCTGTTGAGGGTTCAGTAAATAAATTATATGACTAATTATCAGGTCATTCTGCCATGTATTTGTTGCAGCTCAGGCTTTTTAATGATGCTGTCTAAAAAATGGTTTACTGTGATTATCCTGTTTTGTGTCACTGGCATAAAGTAGTTTCAATATTATCGTTTATCACATTATTTCTCAGTAAATATTGTGTGGTTCAATATATTGTTAGACACACTAAAAATAAAGAGTTCCTCAAACATGTGTGTATGAAACAAAACACAACTCCGGGTCTGTTTCTTCAGGATGGAACGCCATTCTAAAATTGCTTAAATTTTGTGTAACATAGAACCTGCTATAAATTTGAGGCTGATCAACAGTGGCTCAGTGTTTCAGCGCTTGTCCACCAACCCCAAGGTCTGAGGATCGATTCCCGCTCAGACCAAACTCTGTCACTCTGTGTCTTTAGGCAGGACACTTCAAGACACTTTGCCATGGATGAAAGTGTAGTGTGAGTGTCTGCGCAGATTGGCAGCCTCGCTTCAGTCAGTGTACTCCAGGGCAGCTGTGACTACAATAGTACACTGTAGGACTATTAAAAAATGATGAAACAGATTACATTTAAAAAAAAAAAAAAAAAAGTAGTACAAAAAATGCTGTTTTTGAGTTTTAAGGAGTGCATACCCTAAACATTTAAGTAGTTTGTAATGAATATTTTTCATCTTTTTCGACAAAACATAACTAGAACACAAAACGAAATGTAAAACTTTTTGGTGCCTTCAATCCAAAATATTTAACTGTTTACTATTTATTTATTTATTTATTTTTTTTTACCAATACTGACTTGATTTTTAGTATATTAAAATATTATTATTAATACATAAACAGATTGGACCATACCCATTTTTGAATTACATTTTTATTAACCAACTGTATAACCTTCAAAAATGTGCCGGTACAGTGTAGGACGTCAATAGAAATATAACTCAAAAACTGTTTAAAAGGAAAAAACAAAATCAATACCCTTGAGTGGAGCCCAGTGTCCAGAAGACAGTGGAGACGATGTTGGGCTTTAGAAAATTTACAGCCCTGTGCTCCCCCCTCGCCCTGACTGACACCCCCGCCTCAACACCACCATCATCCAGGAGGTCTGCACGGCCAGAGTCCACCCTCAGTTCCTCCATCACGGTGTGGTACACTGGGGCCACAGGCAGGGACAGACACAGACTACAGCAGAGCGATGTGAGAAGGTGACCATCTCTCCAGGACCTCCAGGTGGGCTCACAGCTGACCCTTCTCACCCTCGACACAAACTATTTGAGCTTCTCCCCTCGGGCAGGAGGCCACGGTCCATTTACACCAAAACCTCTCGCCGCATGAACAGATTCTTCGCCTTTGCCGTTGGACTCATGAACACTCTATAACACCTGTCATTTTAAACAACTCACTTCAACAGTAATGTATATATTTGCACTGTTGTCTTGTTCATACTCTGTATTTTTAATTCATACAAAGTGCAATTTTATATTTTTAGTTTGAACTCTTTATTTATGCATGGCTTTCCTGTTATTCTTTGTTTTATGTTGCACTGTATCAACAAAACACATTCTGTAATTTTTTTTTTTTTTTGACAATGGAGAGAGAGCTTATTTCCATATTTCACTATTACACAGACCTCGACATGCAATGGGCAAATATCTATATACTTTTTATTACCCAGAACAAGCTTTTTCAAATAACAGCATTCATATTACCACTTTCACTTCCTCCTTAACATTTCGTATCTGTTTGTCTCGTAATGTTCCGATGCTATGAACCCAATCTCAGTCCCTCTCCTGCTCCTAACAGCTCTATCATCCTGTACACCTGATAACTGTTGATTTGATCCTCTCTTCTGTCTGCGCTGGGCTCCTTTCCAAAACTAATTTTCTCTGCCACTTTCCTCCTTATTTTCCGCACACCTGTTAGCGCCCCCCGGAGGATCTAACCAAACACTGAACCGCGCATGGTCGAGAACAATCAAGCAGTATTCGGATTTAACATGGTCCAGCTGCTTTGCCTATCAATGCCATTCAAAACCAAAGCACGGAAACTAGCAAGTCTCTCCACTATCGGCGATTGAGATATTGTTTACAATCCACATTAAGAATCTTTGACAGATAAATGCGCCGTTCAAAAACAAAGCATTGTTACTTCGTGATGAGTTGAATTGTTTCGCGTTCTTTATTTGTGGCAGGAAGTTTCGTGATGAAGATTGTCAAAGGTGTCTGCCATCACTGCGTCTGTTTTTGAAGAAAGTGCTTTGATTCAAGGCGAGGAACGTTTGTAGCCGCCAGAAACCCAAGTGTTTTTGTGGAGAAGATTGTGAAGAAAAATAAAATGCAGCTTGCTTGTTTGAAACTTTGTCTTTTACAGGATTTAGTGTTAAAGAGGGCGTAACATAACACGTGGCATATTTAGATCACCTTGATAAAGATGCATTGTGTAATTTTTCTGGTGGAGAGCCCATCAAATGCTTTTCTCCATGGAGATGTTATTGCTTCATCTGGAATGTTTCACAGTATGGCATTAATCTTTGACTTAGAATTTATTATTACCATTTATTTTTTACCCTTTGTTATTATATTATTTTGTGATTAGTGTGTCCAAATAATTTTGCTTGTGGATCAATAAAGTTTGTCTAAGTCTAAACCTTCTAAACCTTTGTATCTTCATGGAGGCCAAACCAGACCATGTCACAGATCAGATCTGTGGAGAGGCCACCCCGCTCACAGTCAGAATGCTTGTTTTTCTAGGTATTTTTGAGCTCTAAAACCACCTGTAAATGAGTAAATGTAAAGTAGAGCTGTTTAATGTCATACCGTGGAACATTCCAGGCAGAGAAGTGACGTATCCATAGAAACAAGCAGGTGACGGACCCCCAACCAAAAAGTTACACAGTGCACCTTTAACTTTTGTTATTTTGAAAAATTTTATATACGGCGAAAACATTTTATTAGCAATTTAATTCATATGTTACGGGCCCCAGGCACCGGGGCTACCATAGCAGTGATGTTGCAATCTGAAATATATAATATTAGTAAGAGAAGAGAAGACACGGAGCGTTGCCTTTCACGTCCAGATTGCGTTTTTCTTTACTTGTTCATCACCAATAATATAACAATTGAAGTACTTTAGGTCCAAAATTACATATTCTTGTTAATCTCTTTTACAATCAGTGACAAATAACTTGTGCACAACCCTTTATAAGTCACTACTTTACATGAAAATAACCATCACAGTTTTATTGACAGGATTACCCAACTGTTCTTAATCTTTGCTACTTTTAGCTGCTAACATGCACTGGACACTAAAATGTATACTTCTATATTTTCTCTGTAGAAAATGCTTATATAAACCTTAGAAAAATAAACATAGTCTGAACACAATAACATTGTATTGTCTCTGTAACTTGTGTATAAATGTTAATTTAGCTGTCTCAGACCCAAATCCATTACTCACAAGTACTTCGTTTGAGATACAATAATAAAACAAAGTGCATACAAATGCTTATAAAACTGAAATATGCCTGTAACACAGCATCTTATTTGGTATCGCGCCGCTTCAGACCATGCGCGTTTACAGACGCGGGTAGCTCCACCGCTAATCTACCTTGACCACTAACTCGCAAATATTAGCGACAATTACCAGTAAACATATCAACAGTGTCACATACTGATAAAATATTAAGTAATGACCTTACAGTGTTATATGTTGGTGACTTTTCTATCGTGTACTGACCTGAAATATATAATATTAGTAAGAGAAGAGAAGACACGGAGCGTTGCCTTTCACGTCCAGATTGCGTTTGGGCAAAACAGGAAGTTCCGCCATAAAACCCAACCTGGGGCAACGCCTCCAGCACAAAGGTTCCACGTTACCATTTAATTTCTAATCCCTCACTAAACAGGAAAGTACTTATTAATGACACGTTAATATGTCCAAATATAAACTTGGGATTACTTTACCAAAAATAAAAACATATATTAAATTACCATAAAATACCAATTTACCAAATAATAAAATAACAAAAAACAATGTTGTGATATATTTTTAGGTGCACCACACATACGTTTCACTGTGAGCCTACCTTCCTTTGCTCTCTGTGCTAAGTTACTCCCCCTTCAGAGCGCTATCACAACACAATCAGCGTACATCTCGCTAATGAAACTACTGCACATCACATCAGGTTTGTCAAGTTGTGCACAGTTTTGTATCATGTTTTTGTATATTTATATAGCTCTAGGGAGTATGTTGTTGTCATTATTGTTGAGGAGTTTTTGCGTAAATAAGCAGTTTGACGTCTTCTGTCTAAACCTGCCCTAGGACTTGAGATGGAAATGAGCTTGTTGCTAAATCTGGCTCAGATCAATGAAACCTGTGCACTGTCCTTGTTTTAAATAAACCAGTAATAATTCGTTTCTACGGAGGCCAGTCTTTGAAGGTACACAATGTAACTTTTCTGGAAGGAGGCCCACCACCTGCTTGTTTTCATGGCGATGTTATTACGTTGACTGGAATGTCCCACAGTATGGCACTAACTTCTCTATCTTTACTTATTCAATTATAGGTTTATAATTGTTTGAAAAATACCTTGAATTCCTACAGATCTCTGGGCTCGCCTCTCCATCAAGCTGACCAACTTGGGCTGGAGGTGTCCATGGAGATCAGATAAGTTTGATGTCATACTGTGGAACATTTTAGGCAATGCAATCTGCTTGTTCTAAGAGCTCTTACCCCACTGTGATTGGTTCAGTCACTCACTCAGAGTCTTACGGAGATTGACCAATAGGAGTGGAGTATTTGAGCATAGGGAAAAGTCCTGCATCACTATATGAGGATGTCACTGAAATAGCAGATCATTACAGGGGTGAGCTCACTATATCACCCAGCCCTGGTGAAAAGTACTCAAAATGGCTCCTATAACAGGAAGCAGAAAACCCATGAATCCAGCACCTATAGAGGAGGCCAGTGTGAGAGAGTTCATCCATTACAGCAGGTCCTGACCTCTGCTCAGGCTCAGATCATCCAGACTTCAGGGTTAATCAACTCTGACTCTGAGAATAGACCAGCAACTGTCAGTCTTCTCGTTCTCTTCCCTTTTCCAGGAGACCGTCCATCAAAGATAGCTGTAAATAACAGCAGATACTGAGATTAAATGTATGTACTATAGGGATGTCACACTATCAGTCATATTATCAAAATACTATAATATAGTATTAAGTTTATTGCAAAAAGGGATTCCCAAAGTGGTCATGAATTGATATATGAGATAATAGATCATTAAAAAAGACACTTTGAATATATTTTTTTAAATTTTATTTATATTAATTTTATTTGAAAACACTATATTTGAGTGGAATTTGCAGCATCTCTGATTATTTAGAGAAGCACTATATGCATACAAAAATATATATTATTATTAAAGGGCCCATATTATTACTATTTTCTGATTTATGTTATTATGTTGTTTCCTCATCACAAACAAACCTGGAATTGTGATTTGTTCCATTCATGTTTAACACACAAACCCTGTGTATTAAGGCTTGAAAACAGAAAAACTCTGTTCCACCTTGTGATGTCATGTGGTAATACAGGAAGCGCTCCACTGTGTTTTTAAACTCCATACACCTTCACTAGAATCATTTGGATAGTTTCAGCCCTGGAATTTCCAGTCTCTACTGAAGTGAAGGTAAACGATAGCTGTTAACTTGAAAACAGATTAGCGACGTGGGGCCCTCCTCCCGTGGACCCACCACCCGCAGGAGGAGCCATAGGGGGCCGGTACAGGGAGATATGGGTGGCAGTCGAAGGCAGGGGCCTCGACAACTGGATCTCCAGACATGGAAGTGTCTGGGGTGAAGGAAGTCTGGGAGTCTCTTCTTGGACTGTTACCCCCGATAAGCAGAAGGAAATGGATGGATGGATGGATGGGACAACTCCAGGTGTGTTTTTGAGGAAGTAACAACATTATAACATGTCTTAAAGCTCACAAGAGTCCATTTTGTGTAATATAGATTTCCATTGACAAGAAGGTACATAATGTATTTATTTAATTATCTGGTTCAGTAGATGCTTTTTAGACACAATATTTTTTGTTTTTGTCCTTGGTCAAACTTGATTTCATCTATATGTAAAATGTAAGTGATTTCAAAGCCCATTGTAACTCCTCTAAATGAGTGGGTATGGCTGACCTGATGCGCCGTGTCAAATTGTACGGGTTACAAAGCTGCAGTGTCTCTATAGAGAACAAAGAGAACACAGAAATCAATACAATCAATATTAATTTAGCCTTAAAGCTCTATAATCATATTAGTAATTAAGTGGCGATGTTAGTGTGTGCAGACCTTTTGTATTTACCTGGACTTACAACAAATACAATAGAACAAACAGAACATAGTCAATGGATTTGTTGTGGCTATAGCTGTAGATTAGCATGCTAGCTGTCTGCTGTTCAGAGTTGTTGCTTTATTTTTAAGACATGGGTTGTAAAACATCCAAATACAATGTCTAGAGTTAGTGTAACAGTGTAAAGTTAAAGTTAAGTTTAAGCTTAGGAAGATTTGTAGAGGACTATCCATTTTACATCACATAGCAAAGAAAAAGAAGAAGGAAAAAAAAAAAAAAACAAAACATAAAAATACATTCTTAAACACAGATGCTTTATGTTAAGAAAGGGAAATTATTTGGGCCAGGGCATGGGGCGACCGGGGTGGCATTTCGTGGGGGGCAGCATGAGCGCTAGAAAAAAACAAAACAAAACAACAAAACGATCTTGCACTGCCCAGACATTCAGCGCGCACACCAAATTATTTGACTTTCTTGCGGAC
The DNA here is from genome assembly GCA_029959045.1 of Taenioides sp. WSHXM2023. Taxonomy (NCBI): domain Eukaryota; kingdom Metazoa; phylum Chordata; class Actinopteri; order Gobiiformes; family Gobiidae; genus Taenioides; species Taenioides sp. WSHXM2023. The sequence goes on along the minus strand of CM057095.1, from coordinate 30,172,334 downwards.
TTGGAGTAAATCAGTGTAGGATCGCCACTGGTTTGGACACACATTTCACTTCATTTCATAATGCTAATAACTGTAAATGTGCAGTGTTTCTTCTCACATAAATTGGAACAAATTGATAGTGTGGCAGCCCTTAAAGGCTCTAGATTACGAAAAATTGACTCTTGTGAGCTTTAAGTCAGAATGTTTTTACCTCCTCAAAAACACACCTGGAGTTGTTGTGTTTTGTTTCATTCACACATGTTTGAGTAACTCTTTATTATTAGTCTGTCTACATCTCAAAAGCTCAAAATGCTCTGTTCCACCTTGTGATGTCATGAACCTTTTGTAGAGATTGTCAATTCCAGGGCTGAAATGATCCAAATGATTCTAGTAAAGGTGTATGGAGTTTAGAAGAAATCAGTATAATTATGCAGGGTTTGTGTGTTAAACATGTGTGAATGAAACAAAACACAGCTCCAGATATGTTTTTGATGAGGAAATAATGTTATAACATAGATCAGAAGATATAAAACAAATAAATAAAACTATTACAAAGTTGCAAAGAGGTGATAGGCAAATTAGATCATCATTGCCAGAAAATGCAGCTCACATTGAATCCTGCATTACTAACTGGTCAATGATGACCTTAAAAGCAATAGAATCACTTTTTTAAAAAAAGATTTAGAAATATTTGACAGAAAATCTTTATCTTTTCATCATTGTCTCATACTTCAGAAATATAATATCTTAAGTTTTGAAAATTTTAGAAAATTTAAACTAGCCTGTTTGCTGTATAAGGTCTTAAATGGACTCGCTCCAGCACCTTTGGGTGAGTTAATTTTTGCTCAAATTCAGAACTGAAGGGTAACAAGAGCCTCTACCAGAGGCGACTGTGTAACACCTTACAGACGCACAACATTCAGTCAGCAGGTGTTTTCAGTCAAGGGAACAGAAATCTGAACAACATCCAGCTGCAATAAGAGACTTGACCACATTCAGAACATTTAAAACCATCTGAAACGACGGCTTAAGAGAAATCAGATCTGTGATCACTAATATTCTGCTTCTGTGTAAATGTCAGTGCTGTATGTCATGATTGTGTCTTATTGTGTTGTTTTTATCATGTTTGTCCTATGAATTGTCATTGACAGTTTGTCTATTGTGTGAAGTTGTCTTATGTTGTTTCTGTCTCTCTGACCTGCCAGGGACTACAGATGTAAAGTACCTTCAGGTTAATTCTGGTGTATTTACAAGTATATGTTCATGAATATGCATTGTCTCTTTTAAATAAAAAGAAAGAGAGAAAGAGAAAATCAAACCAACTTGCAGTGTCTTTTAAAGTTCACTTTTTGTACAATAAGTGAACCGCAACACGTTTAGATGCATGTGCATTGACGAATTGCCATAATATTGTCTTAAAATCGTCATGGGGATAATGCAATTAAATACCAAGATATAATTTTCCATCAGTCTCGCCCTCCCTGACTCTTTAGAATGATTTTACATGTTTTCCTGGGCACGTCTCTCCATCTTTCCTCCCTCTTTCTCATTCGGATGTGTAGAGGCGCTGTGTCCTGTCTCATGTCGATGCCTCCCTTTGTGTTTCCGTGCTCATGTGAAGCGTTAGCCAAACTATCAGTGCTATCACTAACTTTAGCACCTGGGCTAAATTGAAGGCAGTGGTGTGGAAGAGGAACCAGAGTCTTTTCCTTCATTCCTGCAGTATCAGGGCCCATCTCTCCCTCTCCTCATTCAAAAGGTTTTCCGTTCATTCGCAGGTTTACAGTCTGAATGGGGGTATCCACCGTGGGCGTCTGCTCCAGGTTTATTTTTGAGATCATGGTGGCTTTCTGTTGTCATAGAAGTTATTTTTGTTGCTCGTTAGACCTAGGAAGATATATAGTTTTATAGTTTATACTTTTTTTTTTTTTCCAAATTTGTTCATTATTATTATTTATTTGTTTGTTTATTTCATTCATAAAGTATAAAAAAGATATAAGAGAAGGATAAAAAGGGCATAAACACTGTATAAAGATACAAGAAATGAAAAGGAGCAGAAAGAAGAGTTATCTAATTATGTTAATAGTTATTGTTAGAGAAATCCCATTACTGTGCCAGTCCCACACTTCCAGCTCAGTCCTTGTTACCCTGGCGTACATCATCAGAGGTATAATACTCCCTGTGACAAAGACGGCCTTTGTCCCGTATACTCGCCTTAATTTCATTTCATATTTGTTAATTTCTTATAATCAACTAAACTACTAAATATAACTATTCCGGGTTTGTTTTATTTAGTTTTTGTTTAGTTCCTTTGCTTATGTCTAATTTTGAGCACAGTTATTTTTGTAAATATGTATTATTTTTGTTGCCACGATATCACGGTGAAATTTTGAACAAACCTTTGGGTCACATGGAATATTTTCTGCCTCCTGCTTAAGACCACATTGGCCAGCTTCTCCACACTCCCTATAAGGCAAACATGGTGCCCACTGCTTCTGACAGGTTCTCCTAGTGGCTTTGAAGAATGGGTCAAATGCAGAAGACTAATTGTTTTCCTGTGGGAGTTGTAAAGTGTATCTGAATGCAAAGTCTAGCAGAGTATTTCCAGTTGAACAAGAAAGAAAAGTGAACTGTCCTTTTTGGAATGGTCCCTTTTTAAAGCATGTCTATCCATAATTCATGAATACAAAATTATGAAATGCATAATAATTAAAAGTCAAGACAATATATATATTTTTTTATATTACAGACCTACAGAAATATAGAGTACATACCAAAATGCTTATGACAGCTTTGGGTCATTCTCTAATTTTGACTTAATTTGGGGTGGGATAATACTTGGTGTACATATATATTATAGTTTTAAACCCACCAAGAAGCGATTTGCAAAGAAAAGTTGAAAAATGTGTTTTAAAAAAATTACTGGATGTGGCGAATTCTATTTTAGTGAGTCCCATACTGATGAGAGAATTCTGTTTCTGACACTTTAAACAAGATTTCAACAAAATCAAGGAGTTTTCTTATATTTTTATGTGTCAGGTCATAATTTCTATATACATTTGAGGAGTTTTGGTCCAGTGTACCCATGGATCTATAATAAAAACTGTATAAGGCATTCCCCCTCTGTCCTGGCTCGAGACCGACTAGTGGCCGCTCCAGGTACTGTAGCTCCCGGGAACTTGGGCCCAGACAGAATTCTGGTTCACCTTCCAGATTTTATTATAGTTATGACTGCACCACATGGTTACTAGGTAACAGTCATGGAATTCCCTTGCCTGATGTCGTCATTTCCAACCAAGAAGTAAAATTTTAAACCTAAAACATGGCCAATGTGGTAAAGGAATTATAAATGTTTTAGCTAAGTCTTAAATATAATGATCTTAACTGCGTTTTTAGTAAGATTAGTCCAGCCTGTCATAGGGACTTTAATTGCCTTTAGTTCTTGTTAGTCTAGTCTGGTTAGGACAATACAAAAGCCCCATAAAGAAATAACAGATCACTTACTGCCTACAGAGTGCTTCTAGTTTATTACCACTTCCCCTGCATCAAGCACCACTGAGCCAGACAACTTGTGATTATAGCCTTCAAAACAAATGTCTATAGGATGTCATTACGCTTACATTACTCTTGTTGTGGGTGTGTACATGTAGCACCCCCCCCATCCCTCTCTCTCTCTCTTTCTATGCTTTTCTATGCGTTTATCTGCACAGGTTCGTTTGACTGGCACAGGGGAGCAGGCTGATGCGGGTGATTGCTTTGAGACAAACCTTCTGATTGTTTGGTGCCCGGTGCTGTGGATTCTGTCAAAACGAGTCAAGACGAAGCAGATGTTTCCCATTTGCATTTGAGTTTCTTTTGCCTTAATTATTCCATTGTTGGGGAGAGTAGGAGCAGGTGGAGCGCTCAGACACACCGGAGATGTTTATACACACTGACCGATGATTACAGCTTTAATGTGAGGAGTTATCAGTGGTTGTTTTTCTTAAAAGTTAGGACTTACCTTTAAAGTACCTTTAGTACTGTAGATATTGGAAATTCAAAGGCTAAAATGATCATAATGATTATGTTAAAGGTGTTTGGAGCACTTCCTGTATCATCACATGACATCATAAGGTGGAACAGAGTGTTTTCTGTTTCTGTGTGAATGAAACAAAACATGCCTCTGGATATGTTTCTGATGTGGAAGCAGCATTATAACATAAATCTGAAAATAATATAATATGGTCTCTTTAACATTTAAAGACCATCTGAAAATACTGAGTGTAATTTCATTGCTAGTCAGAACTACACACTTGATCACAGATGTTGCAAAAATATTCAACGTATAGTTATCAAATACTGAGTAGTGACTGTGGACCTTTCCATTAAAAAGAGACAAACTGGTCACTGACAATCGGAAATGACTGTATCTCAATCTTGATTAAAGTTAGATTAATTGCACAAACACTAACCTTTTACCCAATGTTTTCTTCCACATTTCACCTTCATATTTTGGTAGCATCTGTGTTTCTTTCTTAGAGCTGAGAACTGCAGAGTCTTCTTGGTAAACCCCAGTCTTAAAATATCCCATGAACATAATAAAATGTTGCATAAAAATCCTTGGTAGAGCGGTCCAATCCATCGACCCACAGGTTATTGATTCCAGCTCCCACAGATGAATGCTGTCGTTGGGTCCTTGGGCAAAACACTTAACCCAACCCAGCCCCCAGTGTGTGCGTACACTGGTATGAATGTGTGTGTGAATGGGTGAGTGGTTCCTTGTTGTAAACCACTTTGAGTGACTTGAAGATGGAAAAGCGCTGTATAACAATGTGACCATATCTCAATCTTGATAAAAATTTGCACAATCTTTTACCATTTTTTTTTTTTTTTTTTTTTTTCAACTTATAACATACATAACATATTGTGCAGAATCTTCTTAGTAAAGCCCAGTCTTAAAGTGGTCCATTGGTGGAGTCTAGTAACTTGAATACTAGTACTAATACAATTGGAAATCACTGAATCTCGATCTCCATCAAAATTTGATTAATTGCACAAACCCTGGACCTTTCTACTCAATATTTCCTTCCACATTTCACCTTCATATTTTGGTAGCATTTGTGTTTCTTTCTCAGAGATGAAAACTACAGAATCTTCTTAGTAAACCCCAGTCTTAAAATATCCTAAAGTAGTCCCTCAGTGGAGACTTGAATACTAGTCAGAACTACACACTTGATCACAGATTTTGGCATAATAAAATCAAAACAAAACAAAACATTGTAATATTCGACATATAATAATCAAATACTGAGTAGTGACTGTGGACCTCTCCATTAAAAAGAGCGGTCTGAATCTCGCTCTTGACATAAACATCATTGGTAGTGCGTTTGTCCACTGACCCACAGGTTGGCGGTGCGATTCCAGCTCCCACAGATGCATGCTGTCATCGTGTCCTTGGGCAAGACACTTAACCCACCTCGCCCCTAGTGTCTGCGTACACTGTTTTCTGAGCATGTGTGTGAATGGGTGACTGTCTTGACGATGGAAAAACGTTATATAACCTTTTTATCCAATGTTTTTTTTTTCTTTTCTTCAACTTTTAACATATTTTGGTAGTGTCTTTCTTAGATCTGAGAAGTGCAGAATCTTCTTAGTAAACCCCTAGTCTTAAAATATCCCAAAGTGGTCCATCAGTGGAGCCTGTGAATGAAGCAGTGCACTCATATAGTTTTATTGATTAACACTTAGGGGTGGGGCTTGTGACAGCCTGTTATTTGAAGCTCACTTTAAGAACCTGGTTAATGGCTGTGTGTGCTCCCAGAGGCACTGTCACATGTAATGGCGGGTATTAGAACAGCAGGGGGCCCCGCCAAACATGTAGAGTGGACGAATTCTCATGGATTTTGTGATAATGTCATGACCTCGTGTATTTTTATGTCTAGAGTCCAAGGCGAAGCTGGAGACTCGTGGTTCCCTGCGGTTTTAGTTGTTTTTGTCGGATTGTAAATATTCCCTTATACAAAGTTGACATGTTTTTCAAAAAGTGGTCTTATATTGCAAATATTAAAGGTGCATTGTGTAACTTTTCATTAAACAGCTCTACTTTACATTTATTCAATCACAGGTAGTTTTAGAGCTCAAAAATACCTAGAAAAACAGACATTCTGACTGTGAGTGGGATCGCCTCTCCACAGATCTGACCTGTCTGGTTTGGTCTCCATGAAGATAGAAAGGTTTAATGCCATACTGTGAAACAATCCAAACAAAGCAAAAAATGTTGAAAAGAATTTGATGGGTCCTCCATCAGAAAAGTTACCTGTTTTTCTGAGTATTTTTGCGCAAAAACTCCCCAAAAAACCCTGTGATTGAATAACTGTAAGGTAGAGCTGTTTAATGTCATACTGTGGAACATTCCAGGCAGCGCAATGACATATCCATAGAAACAAGCAGGTGACAGACCCCCAACCAAAAAGTTACACAGTGCACCTTTAACTAAATAAATATATTGTTATGTAGTAGTTTTATTTCAGGTTTATGAAAAATACAAGACATGTGGTTAAATAATAATATACACATTTTGGAATTTGATACATGCAGTCCCTTATTTAAAGGTGCATTGTGTAATTTTTCTGGTAGAGGGTCCGTCAAATGCTTTTCTCCATGGAGATGTTATTGCTTTGTCTGGAATGTTTCACAGTATGGCATTAAACCTTTCTATCTTCATGGAGACCAAACCAGACCAAGTTACAGGTCAGAACTGTGGAGAGGCGACCCCGCTCACAGTCAGAATGCCTGTTTTTCTAGAGATTTTTGAGCTTTAAAACCACCTGTAATTGAATACATGTAAGATAGTGCTGTTTAATGTCATACTGTGGAACATTTAAAGAGAGAGCAATGACATCGCCATAGAAATAAGGAGGTGACGGACCCACAACCAAGAAGTTTAATAAAAGAACAATATTCTATCATGGAATAAAGCTTCAAGCCATAGTTTTAGACACTCCATAATCCTATGTGGGTCTGTATGGAGCGGCACAAACATTAAAGACTAGTAATTAAATAAATTCTTGAGAGATTTAACCTTCCTCTCATGTTAGCTTTCTATTACCATCTCTTATGTTAACGGGTCAGTTTCGACCCGTGTCCTAAATCAGCTGTAAAATACACTAAAAGCAGTTATCTATAATCAGATTTGTTTCTCATCTCTTGGTTACCTTGTTAGGCTTCCTTTTCCATGAAAATTTTGGTTTTAATTTCTTTGGTGGGAGCCTCAGCTCCTTTTTTTGTCAGTATGCCCCTCTATTTCAATATAAAGAAAATGGTAAGATGAACCTCAAGAGAATAATATAACTAAATAAAAGTTTTTTTGTGTTACCTGACTGTTACTGAGGGGTATTAGACACATCTCTAAAATAACTTTTTTTTTTTTTTTTTTTTTTTTTCATTTTGATGTTCTTAACTGTAGTAACATCTATGGTGTTACGGGTCGATTTCGACCCGTATATATATTTATATTGAGAAGGAGGCAAAAAAGTATTTTTTTTTTACAATAGAACTTAGAATATAAACAGAAAATCAAAATCACAACAAGTCATAGCACAAAATATAGATTTGCAAGGTCAAACAATCAACAAAACAACAAACAATCTTCACGTGCGAGATTTCAGCAGGCAGCTCAGGTTTATTTTTCTTTACTGTGCCCATCATGGTAAGTTTCCTCCTAAGAAGCTCTTGTCCAAGGTCATAGCTGGTAAATAAAATTGTCACAAGTGATATTGTGACCCTGCAGTCCAGTAGTCATATCAAGGACCACTAGTTTTCCTTGTTTTTTCTCAGGGATGCCACTCACAGCTTTGCCTGTGTAAATCTGTAGATTCCAGGCATAGCTGGTTTTTGCATCACAGGCTGCCCAGATTTGTATACCATACTTCCCTGGCTTATTGGGCATGTATTGCCGAAAGGGGCATTTTTCTCGTAAAGGAACAAGATGCTCATCCACTGTCACCTCTGGCCCAGGGTTGAACATCAGTGGAAGGAGCTACTCCCATTTCTCCCAGACATCTCTGATGGGGAAAAGCTCATCAGATCTTGCTCTGGTATCTCTTTTGTCAAATTTGAGGACTCTTGATACCATTTGAAAGGTCTGAAGTGACACTGTTGCCCTGAAAATATTTCTGCCTGTCGATGCATCCCAGAGACTATCAGTGGCCTCATTGCAGAATCTGTACACTCCAGTAAGAAGAAGACCATATAAGCATCCAGGCATTCTTCATCAATGTCATTCCACCTGTCGCCATGGAACTTTTTTCCCCTCAAGGTTTGTCATGCCAATTATGACTCTTTTTAGTGACAATGCCATGAACAGTTCAAAACATGTCTTGATGTCACTGACTCTCGTCACAGCAAATGTTGTGATTCCAGGAGTCTTTTTGATGACATTTTCAGCAGCTGCCCTGCCACATACATCATGAGATTCTGAGCTCCAACAGATCTTACCATCTTTGGATCTTTCAGCTGGAGGGGCTTCACCACCTGTGACTTCCTCATCTGACTCATCAGATGTGTTTGTGTCTTCTGGATGATACTCCACATTGTCTTCCTCCTCAGAAACCTGCTCATCCACATCACTATGCTGCTCTGTGTCATCTCCCTTATTTTCATTAAAAACATGATCCAGAACTGTAAATCTTCTTCTCATTTTTGCATCATGCAATTTGGAGATGTGCACTCTGCAAGTCACTAACAATATATACTGACTACCTGGACTTGTCTGCACTTGCCTGTCTTTGTTTTATTTTTGTGCAGGTACACAGGATGACAAAATGAGACCCTCCTAAAGCTCAAATGATTGGGAGAGGAGTTGGCTATTATTATTTTGGCTTACAGTTCATTTATGATTTCAGTTTTGGTTGTAATAATTGCTTTATAATCAAATTTTTATAACCGGGTCGAAACTGACCGTAACACCACAAAGGTCATATTTTTAACCAGAGCATTTTATAATTAATGAAAAAAAAAATTTGTTGATTATTTTGTTGAAATAGAGATTCCTGACAAAGTTGGTGGCGACCCTAACACAGGAGGAAGGTTAAAGCCAAACTATGGAACATTCTCGACATAGAAATAACATCTGCATGGAGACAAACAGGTGGCAGACTCACCTCTAGAAAAATGTAAGTATTGCACAAAATTGCAAAGTGACGATAAAATAAAAATAATTTTTAAAAAGCAATATTCTATTTTGATAAGTGAACAAAATGATAATATGAAACAAAGGTTGAATCCACAGTTTTAGATTCTCCTTTTGCCTTATGTGGACCTGGCTTCCTTATTGCAGAGAAGTCAAAATATGAAGAGGTATATACCCTAAACCAAAACCAAACCGCTCACTGCTGCATTATGGACATTAAGCAGCCTCTTTTCTCTCGTCTGGGGCAGAAAATCAATGGTTTGGGGCTTTGGGACAGTCGGGGGCTAATTTTACCCTCCATTCTCCCCGCTAGCTAATCCCAGGGCCAGGAGCTAAAGTCGCTAAAGGAGCTAGTGCATGTCCATAGGGAGAAAAGGGAGCACTCAAACCTCTGCATCAACGGATATTATCAGCATGAAAACAAAGTGACTACCTTAACAAAGTCCATTTTACACGAGCACTTCAATGGAGTCTGACCCTTCTCTTCATCTGGAGCAGAGTCTGAGTGAACTTGGCCCAAATGGAGAAACACAGAGGCTTTCATTATGCACGAGGACATGGCTGCAGACAATGAGATCAGGAGAGACTTTTAGCTCCATAAATAGACTTTATATTAAGTGTGGAATATCGTATTTTACCTATTTCACAGTAGAAAGTATTTGGGACTTGAGCTAAACAGCAGGAAGGTTTTGGGTTCAGTTCCCAGACTGGATGGACAGTGGTTTTCGGGCTAAATATAGTGTAGCATGTTGTAGGGGTCTTGACCAAAATCCTGGCTCAGATTCAGAAGGGTCTTTGTGTGTTGGCAAGGTTGCACGATTCTGGAAAAAAATTGCATTACAATTTTTTAGTTTTGTGATTTGAGTTGCAGTTATGTTAAAAAGGAGGATTCTTGTTAATATCTAAGGGAAAAATTCAGAAACTAATACAAGCAGGCAAGTGAGATTTACATTTCTTGTTGCTAATTAACTTGAGTATCTTGTGTTTTTTTTTTTTTTTTGTTGTATTATGACTTTGACAGTGACTGTCTTTGTGCATTCCATGTTTGTGTGCAGCACTTTGGCCAGCTGTAAAGTGCGTTAAAGTGCTTTATAAATAAAGCTGGTAAGCGGGCTCTGAATTTCAGGACATGATATTTTCTTCTTTGCAGGACCCTGAGGACACTTTATTCTCTAATTAATTGCAGTCATTACGATTTGATAATTGTGCTAACTCAGATTGCAATTGTGATTTGATTGCGATATATTGTGTATCTCTTTGTGTTGTATTGGATGGCAAATGGGCTCTATTCACGCTTACGTCACTAAACTGGAAGACGTTTGGAAACATGCGGATGACGACTTCCTTTGGGCTCTGTTGGTTATAGGAACTCGAACAAAATCTGGAAAAACTGAGAAAATGGCTCGGTTTTCTTTATCTAGATCTAGGTCAGCTAAGAAACATCTGGCATATACTCAGGACTCATCATATCATATTTGGTTATGCTGCAAAGTGATTTTATTCAAACAATCTGGCAACGCAAAGTGGGGAGTTCATTCTGCTTTCTGATTGGATAGTCGGCTTGAGGACTGAAACACAAAATGTAAACAGGATCAGCATTATAAATAGTCTTGCAGTTTGACTAACAGCATCAGCTTTCTCTCTGTGCCGATGACGATATGACGATGTTAAATCTAGCTAGTAGTACTAGTCTGGTAGTTGTTTTTAATGCAAAAGATGAAAGTTCTCAAATCGTAGTAGAATAAATTGAAGTGTCAGTAGTTAGAGATGCATTGATCCACCTTTTTCAGTTACGATACCGATTCCGATACTATAGCTTTAAATATCCGCTGATCCCAATATTAACTGATACCAATGCAGAGACTGGAAACAGCATTTATTTCCTCATTTTAAGACAAAACTGATCCAATTGTGTTATGGAGCTGTTATTTATCTCTGAAGTAACTACAGAACAGCTTAGAATAAATACAAGTTCAAACATTTTGAGACGACTACACTGGGCAGATCGGTAAATAGTTTTATTACATCACTTTATACGTCCAAACAGGATATCGACCGTAGTAGTATCAATACAACTGCTACTAGTATTGTAGTAGGGAGTATTATACCTCTGCTGTTAGTGTGGATCTGGGACAGCACATGTAATTTCTCATATCTTAGCATCACTTACACAAGGATTCTTGATACAGCATTTTATTCATTTACAATCATTTTCTCATTGCTTCTTAAGTTCTTACATGAATACAACATTAATCCTTTAAACCAGCAACTCTATTATGGCAAATAAACATTCATTTTGGAGATGTAACGGAAATGCAGTCACCAACAAAATCTCAAAAATTTGTAATAAAATAAAGTGGCAGAAATGTGTGTGATTAATTTCTCCCATTGAATCACAAGATAACATGACAGTTTAGGTGTTTTTAATGCAATATATTAAAAGTCACACATGATTAAAGGTGCACTATGAAACTTTTTGGTTGGGGGTTCATCACCTGCTTGTTTCTCTGGAGATGTCATTGCTCTGCCTGGAATGTTCCACTGTATGACATTAAACAGCTCTACTTTACATTTATTCAATTACAGGTGGTTTTATCACAAAAAAAATACCTAGAAAAACAGACATTCTGACTGTGAGTGAGGTCGCCTCTACACCGATCTGACCTGTAACTTTGGTCCAGAAAAGTTACACAGTGCACCTTTAATAGGACTGGTCTGCATTTTGTGAAACATGTTTAAAGATGCACTATGTAACTTCTAAGGTGAAGACTTGCTTGTCTCCATGGAGATGTTTTTTTATGTTCCACAGTAGGGCATTAAACATTGCATTTGTTCAGTTACAGGTGTTTAATAGCAAAGGAGAAATTCAATTTGTCAACTGGAGATATATATATATATATATATATATATATATATATATATATATATATATATATATATATATATATATATATATATATATATATATGTATGAATGAATATGTTTCGCAGCTCATCCGGTGACACCTTATATCTGCCAGTCTATTACAGATCTTAGCCAGAGAAAAGAATTGGTTTGAGAGGGGAGTTAAAGAGGCTATTTTTGTTAGAAAAGACAATCCTTCCTTGAACAGAAATGGAGGTCTCAGACATCATCTGTCTCCCATCTACAACTCCATCCTCAGACCTAAAGCAAAGAAAACAACAGGGTTATCCAGGTCAGGTCCAGAGGTGTGAAAACACTCGTTATGGACCTGACTGATTCTGCTAATATGACCCCACACACTGCAGTTAAATAGACCGAGCTAACAAACAGAAACTGTAAACAAGTAGGTGTGTTAGTGCCAGAGTAGTTTCAGTGTAGTTAGCGCCCCCTTCAGGCAGATATAAAGCAGTGTCCACCAGTGTCTGACCAGAACTGAAGAAGCAGCTTGGATGAGCTACGAAACGTATTCAACCAAATAAACTCTGTCCAGTTGACAAATAAAATTTCTCCTTTTGCCATGGATTCTACCTGGATGACTGAGGGATTCTACACACAAGGCTCGAAAAACATGAATTCTTACATGTGCAGGCTTGCTTCTCCATAGATCTGACCATTAACTTATTAACTAACCAAAATAATTCCAAACTGTGGAATAATGAAGGCAGAACGAGTATTTCCATGGAGACAAGCAGGTTTCAGACCCCCCACCAGAAAAGTTACACGCTGAACCTTTAAAGGTGCATTGCACAACTTTTCTAGTAGAGGATCTGTCACCTGCTTGTCTTCATGGAGATGGTATTAAACTTATCTATCTGAAGGGAGACAACTATAGGTTACATTACAGGTCAGATCTGTGGAGAGTCGCCCCTGTTCACAGAGAGAATGATTGTATTTTTGAACAACAGAAACACCTGTAATGAATAAATGCTACATAGATGTGTTTAATGTCATACCATGGAACATTACAGGAAAAGCAATAAAAATCTCTGTGGAGACAAGCATGTGACGGACCCTCCACCAGAAAAGTTACACTGTGCATCTTTAAGTTAATAGTTTTAAGTAGTTTTGGATGAAAACCAATCTTCTACCATAGCCCCTTTTGTATTTTTGAGAAATTGGATCTTTTTGTGGCCCTTTTAAATCGTATTAAAATCACTTTCGTTGGACATAAAAGTCAGTGTAATATCTCAAACACAAATGTTGGTGTTGTATATTCGAACGCACAAAGCAGTTTAATAGATGGAGGCTTTCCCATTAATTTTCAGCTCGTCTGGATCTTAAATTGTAAACAGCAGCTTTGTTACATGAGCCTGGGGAATTACACTTCTTGTTGTCAGACGTAAACAAATGTAATGACTAATTAAACTTTTGAATGTGGTCTATTAAAGATAGTAGAGGTGTGAGCACAGGAAACAGCTTAAAACATATTACAAAACTGATGAGACTAAAACATGTAAACAGCTGAATGATTAGACTTGGACAAACTATGAGAAACAGCTCAAAAAGAACAGAAAAACAATTTGTGATAACAGTTATAATAATATTCTGTCTGGATGTATCCTATAAAAATCTGCTAACCTGCTAGTATGATAAAAGAAAAGGAAAGAAAGTCAAGGAAGCAGAAAATACCCTTAAAATTATGCTTTAAGATTGTAGTAAAAAGTAAAAAAAAATTATGGAAGGAAATAATAATGGAAGTGTTTATTAAAAATGAAAAAAACAAACAAACAAACAAAAAAACTAATTATAAAAAGGCCAAAATATAAATATAAGGCGGCCTAGCAGTATAGTTATGCTGCACAATTACATTACTTTTATTTTTATTTTTGTTTATTATTGTATTTTGTTTGTTATATTTGATTATGTTTAATTAAAAAAAAAAAAAAAAAAATCTGCTAACCCTGTAGTTTAAACCTCAAATATTCGTAATACTATTTTGCCTTTCATAAAACATTTAAGTTAAAAGTTGAAAGTCGTTTTAATAGATATAGTGTAATTGTATTACTGACCCAGTTTCAACCTCTACAAAAGTGTTCTGAAATGCGTGGGATTTTTGTATTAGTTTAGCAGTTCCTATTTCTATTTTAATGTTAATGCTTGTAGACATGGATTTTATATGCTGAAGTTTTTGGGGTTTTTTTTATTATTTTTTTTTATTTTGGACAAGTAAGCAATTTACATTATTTTACATATACATATGACAAAAGTGCAATCATAACAGAAAGTTTGAAAAGAATCCTACCACAAAAACATAAACTCAATGCGTGAATGCGGCGAGTGAGTGTTGTCGGTGGTCGGAGGAGCCGATGGCGCAGATTGGCAGCCTCACTTCCATCAGTCTGTCCCAGGGCAGCTGTGGCTACAACAGCTTATCATGAGTAAATAATGAAATGTAAAGCACTTTGAGTGTCTTTTGCCCCCCCAAAATAATATACTAAACTGAAATCACATTTTTAATTTGGGATCTTTTTATTGTACTAAAAACACAGAAACATGTGTCATTACTGTGAGCGGGCTTGCATCTCCACAAACCTGACGCTTATTTGGCCTCCTTCTGCTTGTTTCCATGGCTATAATAATGGAATCATGCGGGTGACGTGCCACATCCAGAAAGTTCCGTGGTGTAGCTTTAAACAAAAGTTTCCGACATAAGTTTTGTCAAAACATTATCTAACAAAGCTGCGATGCAAATGCGTGTCTCAAATGCTGGTCCTCCTTTTTACCCTCCTTATTACCCTCATGTCTCTCTAGTATTTTTAGTTCTAGTCGACTTGGAAGTGCTGAAATCAGATTTAAAGGTGCACTGCGTAACATTTCTGCTGGAGGGTCCAAAAACCAAAAGTTAACCAAAAGTTTTCTATATAGTTTAGTAGTCGATACATTATCTGACAATTATTTGCTATCCAAATGCATATGACATTTCTGTTTATTCCATCTCTTCTTCTCACACTTATCTCTTTTCATTATCCTCTCTCCCTCTTTCTCCCTCTCTCCTCTCCTCCATCTCCTCCCTCCTTCCATGGTGTGAAAAATAGGCATTAACCAAACGTTTTCTGTGTAGTTTCATTGACACATTATCTGACCTTAGCTGCTATCCAAATGCGTATCCATCTGTGCTGTTTCTGTTTATTCCTTCTCTTCCTCTAGCCCCCATCTCTCTCTGTTACCCTCTATCCCCCTCTCTTTCTCCTCTTCTCTCCTCCGTCTACTCCCTCCTTCCATGGTGTGAAAATTAGGGATTAACCAAAAGTTTTCTATATAGTTTTGTCGATACATTATCTGACAATTAGCTGCTATCCAGATGTGTGTGTTGTTTCTGTTTATTCCATCTCTTCTTCTCTCCCCCATCCCTCTCTATTACCCTCTCTCGCTCTTCCTCCCCCTCTTTCCTCCTCTCCTCCCCTCCGTCGCGCCATCGTGCCTGCTCCCCACCTATCTGCTCGGCTACATCTCCGCGATGCTGTAATTTCCTGGCCCCGGTTTGATGTTTATTGTGCGGCTGAAATTGAAAATGGTCTGTAATGGAGAGAGCCTCACAAACCCAGGGACCAATTCACAATCTAAATGACTTGCTTCTTTTCAATGGCATGCACTGGGAGCCCCTTTGTGCAGCCTCGTACCTAATCAACCCCTACTGTGACCCCTGGCTCTCGGGGGCCGCTGTCGAATTAATGATAAAATCGTTTCTTCAAACAATTATTCGACCTGAAATGGCTGTCCATTTTATTCTGAAAATTAAAGAATGTGAAATTAATTTTTTTCTCCAGCTTTGCCGTGTTGTAGCAGCAGCACTTATGGCTCAACTTTGACCCCTCAACTCTTGATTTCATATGAAAGCGAGCGCGTCTACTTTATCTACTTTTCGTGGAGTTTTTTTTTCTTTTTTTTTTGGATGTTGTTGCAAATAGCTGTGTGCAGTGTCAAAGTGGCAAGGCTTCATCTCTCTTGTGGGCTTTCTGTCTGGGCGGTTTTATCTGCTAACTGGCTGCTGCCTGTCTCATTCTCCTGACTTAATAAACTTTTTCACTATAATCAAAAACTATTGGATAAAACATTTGAACCCACTTACCCATATTTACATTTGGAGATGACACAAAGTGAATGTGATTACGCTGTATCTGCTGAACGAGGCTCAAGGCTGCGGTTTGGGGAGATTATTTCTGGCCTCCATCATAAAAGGTTCAAATGGGCTTTACTGTAAACTGCTGCTATGACGACGTGAGGCACAAGTCTCATGTTCTGGAGCAAAGATTAGCCCTAGCATCAGCTTCATTCTGTTCTCCAGGCAAAAAACTCATTTTAAAACAGTTTGCTTTTGTGAGGTTTCCCCTGTAGACATAAAGGTTGCAGACTTATCGAGCCTTCTAGAAGCACTACACTGTAATCACTATTCTTTAACACACTGGTGAAAAGCTGCTATTGTAGCCACAGCTGCCCTGGGGCAGACTGAAGCCAGGCCCTTCCACCACCACCAGTATCCCATACACCACATTCATGCTGGGTGTGGTGGGTGAAGTGTGGAGGATATAATGGCAGAATTTGTCTCAATTAGAGATGCACTGATCTGATACTGGTATCTGATATTAGAGCTGATTGTCTTCCCAGTATCGGTTCAGCCAGTGGAGCCAATCTTAACAAATAATGATGAGGTTGTGGATCATAAATTTTGAAATTTCTGTCAAAAAAATAAATCTCATGTTATCTCCATCTGAAATTATGACATCACACAATTCTAAAACATGAACACAAACTATTGAACCATCGACCTTTTCGCAACACTAGTTAATAATTATGATCCCAAAGTGTTAACCTCTTTACACTTCTGTCTTCTGTTGTCCAATGTGTTCCTAACTCTCTCCTGATGCATGCTGGGATGGCTAAACAAACAGGAATCAGTGTCTTGATGGCTATAGATTGTACAAATGGACTAAGACGATGATGACGCCCTCCCTCTCTCTGTCTATTTCTCTTTCTCTCTGCCTTTCTACCTTCTCTTCTCTCCCTCTCTCCTCTCTTTCCCATTCTATCCTCTTTCTCCTCTCTCTTTTGCTATGTATCTTTCTCTCTCCTTCTCTCTCTTCTTCACCCCCATCTCTCGTGTCCGTCAAACACCACTTGATTACCGCCTGTGTATTTATCCTCATCACTCCATCATTACGGCCAGCTCTCCTCTCCTAAGCCTGAGACAATAGCTCCCTCTGAAAAGCTCTTATTGAACTGAAGCTTCCCTGGTTTGGGCCTGGGTCTAGTGCTCTGTGATTACCCCTCCATTGATTCCTCTTCACGAGACCATTTCTTCACCTCCTGCCGGTCGCTAAGAGGTTTATTATAATTCCCACTCACCTCCGTAACGCCTAAGCTAACGTCGCGCCTAGCTGCAGATATTATTGACTTGTTGATAGCGATGTGGGCGGAGACTCGAGCTTCACGGTGGTTTTTTAGCGCACCTGGATGATATCGAAGAGATTTCAGCTTACGACAATCCCGCAACGCTTGGCCCAAAAATAAAAATACGTGCTTTTTATTTGATCGTTCACACACTTTAAAGGTGAGATTGGGGATGCTTGTGAAGTTTTGAAAATCTGTCACAAAAGATAGACTTACTTGGACCCACAAAGTTGTTTCATAGTTCAGTCAAGTTTTTGCTCAAAAATGTGATCTTGGACTCAAATAAAATTGGAAAACTTTGGTTGGTTGGGTTGGTTTTAAAGGTCCTATGTTACGCAAAATGGACTCTTCTGAGCGTTAAGCCATATTCTAATGGTGGTACCTCATCCTCATCAAAAACATGCCTGGAGTTGTGAATTGTTTCATTCACAACCCTTTATTATGAGTCTGTTTACATCTCAAAAGCTCCAAATGCTCTGTTCCACCTTGTGATGTCATGAAGCGGTAATTTTCAAGTTAACAGCTACTTTTACTTTTTGTTCAGTTGACATTTGCAATTCCAAGGCTGAAATCATCCAAATGATTCTAGTGAAGGTGTGCAGCACTTTCTGTATTTTGTATGTACCACATGACATCACGGAGTGTTTTGTATTGGAGAGAAGAACTCAGCCTAAATATGCAGTTTGTATGTTAAACAGAGAATAGACTAATATGGACACTTTAAGGGCAAAAGGAGAAATTTAATTTGTCAACTGGACAGAGTTTATTTGGTCGAATACGTTTCGCAGCTCATCCAAGCTGCTTCTTCAGTTCTGGTCAGATGCTGGCGGACACTGCTTTATATCTGCTTGAAGGGAGGAGCTTAATTACAATGAAATTACTCTGAGACAACACATATTTGTTTACAGTTTCTGTTAGTTGGGTGGGTCTATTCAATATGGAGTGGGAGTGGGGGTGTAGTTAGCATATCCATTCAGGGCCATGATGGTGTTTTCACACCTCTGGACATGTCCTGGCTAGTCCCGTTGTTTTCTCTGTTTGTTTTGATTTAGGTTTGAGGATAGAGTTATAGAGACAAATGATGTCTGAGACCTCCATTTCTGTTCAAGGAAGGATTCTCTTTCTTGACAAAAATAGCCTCTTAAGCTCCCCTCTCAAACCAGTTCTTTTCTCTGGCCAGGATCTAGACCTCACTGTCCTCAAAGGAGTGGCCCGTGGCTTTTAGGTGGAGATGTACAGCAGATTGCGGCCCACTCTGGCTCTCCCGTCTGTGTTGATACATTCGTTTGAAAAGTGGCTGTTTTTTTTCTCCAATGTAGCGCCCCCTGCAGTCTTCACTACACTGAATGGAGTAGACCACATTGCTTTGTTTGTGGCTCGGTGTTTTGTCCTTAGGATGGACCAGTTTTTGTCTTAAAGTGTTTGTGGGTTTGAAATAGACTGGGATGTCATGTTGTCTGAAGATCCTCTGTAGTTTTTCGGAAACGCCAGCCAGGTAAGGAATAGTTACACCCTTTCTCCTGGGCTCTGGTTCTCTGTTGTCCTCTCTTCGTTTTATTGAAAGCCCATTTAGGATATCCACAAACGGAGAGGGCTTTCTGCACGTGTTGTTGTTCTTTCTCCTTTCCCTCTGTGCTTGTAGGAACCACTTGGGCCCTGTGTTTTAATGTCCAAATAACTCCAAGTTTGTGCTGAAGTGGGTGGTGTGAATCAAAAAGCAGGTATTGGTCGGTGTGTGTGGGCTTCCTGAAGACCTCTACCTGGAGTCGCCGGTCTTCTCTTATCGTTACTGCACAATCTAAGAAGGCCAATGTGTTGTCCTTGGCATCTTCACGCATGAATTTGATGTTCGGATCTACAGAATTGATATGTGCAGTAAAGGGTTCCAAATCTTGAATTTTGATTTTTGAAAAATTATCATCAACAAAGCGCTACCAGTGCGTGGGTGGAGTGCCTGGATATGAGGCCAGGGCACTCTGTTCAAATTGTTCCATGTATAATCCTCAAACCTAAATCAAAACAAACAGAGAAAACAACGGGACTAGCCAGGACATGTCCAGAGCTGTGAAAACACCATCATGGCCCTGAATGGTTATGCTAACTACACCTCCACTCCCACTCCATATTGAATAGACACACCTGACTAACAGAAACTGTAAACAACTCCATATTGAATAGACACACCTGACTAACAGAAACTGTAAATAAATATGTGTTGTCTCAGAGTAATTTCATTGTAATTAAGCTCCTCCCTTCAGGCAGATATAAAGCAGTGTCCGCCAGCATCTGACCAGAACTGAAGAAGCAGCTTGGATGAGCTGCGAAACGTATTCGACCAAATAAACTCTGTCCAGCTGACAAATTAAAATTCTCCTTTTGCCATGGATTCTACCTGGACGACTGAGGGATTCTACACACATGGACACTTTAAGTTAGTCTTTTAAGTCACTTTCTAAGTACAAAATGATTGAGTTAAAGTGTACATTTTAAATACAAGTCTTCAGCTCCTAATGTGTAGTTATTAGAAATCAAAAATTCTGATATAGATTTGATTTTTTCCAGCATGGTTTCTGTTCATATTTGAGTCTACCTTCGGACTCTCAGATGTCATCAGTTTTTTGACCATGTTAAGTCAAAAAATGATGCCGATGGCAGAACTCGTTTTCTCTCCTGGTTGACAAAAAAGTTTGTTAAATCTGCCATTTCACAGGATTTTAAGGTGGGGTTCCAGACTTTATTCATCTTAATGGTTAAATTCAGCATATTGACAAACTCAGACTGCTGTGATATGCTGCCTTTGATATAAATAATTTTATTGATCGCAAACCCAAAAGTAAAAAATGTTTTCCATAAAGAGTTTTTTTTTCCTCTGAGATTCAGGAAGTCCATGCTTGCATGCTAGTGGTCGGTCTTAATAGTCAACTTGCAAACTTCTTCCAAACTGCAGTGTAACTACTTCCCTCCTCATTGTAATCCTCTGATCCAACATTCCATTTACAAATGACCAAACTGCCAGGCACTATTTATAGACAGTTTTCATGTCCAAATGAGTGCTCTCTTGTGTGTGCTGGTTCTGCTCGTTGCCAAGAGGCTCTTTTCCCATCCCTTGATCCGGAACAATGTCTCCAGTCACTCCGAGCTTCCACACAGAACCCCCACCAGCCTCTCCTGGTGCCAGCCCCAACCCACTCCAAAACTGAAAGCAACGCCGAAGAATAGACCGATGTATGACTCCAACGAAGTGCTGGAAAGGGATGGAACAATAAACAATAATATCGTTTATCATGATAAAAGGGGTAGACAATAATCGTTCATAGGACATTTTAAATAATCGTAATAATTGCCAACAAAGATAATCACCATTATGTCGCCAGAATTTCAAGAAGAAACTAAAAAAAACGTAAAGTTCTCTGTTGGATCATTGTTGTTTTCAGTTATATCAAAGTACATTACTATAACAGTCGTTTAAATATTGAACTTATTTACTATAATATTAAAATTATAATTATTCATATCTATAACATTTTGAACTCTCAGCAACTTTGATAATGATCGTCATATAATCGTTAATCGCAATTATTTAGGCCATGATAATCGTGGCACCAAATTTGAATATCATCCCATGCCTAGTGATGGATGAAGTACTCTATTTTGTTAAGTAAAAGTACAGATACAGGGACAAAAGATTACTGTAGTAAAAGTAAAAGTATCACATGATAAAATAGACTTAAGTGGTATCGAAGTACCTGTTTGGAAATGTACTAGAAAAGTAAAAGTTGAGCTGAACTGAGATTTGTAGAATTATTAAATCATCAGTTGCAGTGATTTTGATAAAGAATTCAGATGATTTTAGGTGATTCCGCTGATTTCTTAATTTTTCCAACTGTTTTTGTGCATTTGGTTTGTTCAAAGTTGGGACATTAACTCGAATTAAATGCGCTAAAAATAAGTATGTACTTTCAGCCGGTCTCAAACCATAAATAAAAGTACTTTTTACTTTTCAGTCCAGATCTAAAATATAGAAAGTACATAAATCTGCTCTCAAATGTTGTGAAGTAAAAGTAAAAAGTATTGTAAAATGTACTTAGTAAAGTACAAATACCTAAAAATTTCCCTCAAGTATTGTACTTAATCTGGTCTGGTTTGGTCTCCATGAAGATATAAAGGTTTAATGCCATACTGTGACACATTCCAGACAAAGCAACAACATCTCCATGGAGACAAGCATTTGATATCCCCTCCACCAGAAAAGTTACACAATGCACTTTTAAATAAAATCAATAAAAACACAGAGAACCACTCTCACAGCTCACACAGTATTAAAAGCCAGAGAGTAAAAGTGGGTTTGACGAGCTCTTGGAAGGTTTTCTCCAAACATCTCATGAATAACAAGTAGAAGAGGCCATGTTCTGCGCCGCTCCTGTCGGCTTTCTCAACTGTGGCATTCATTAGGAAAATATTTGTCCCAGTTACAAAGGTGGGAAGCGTAGCAGTGAAACAGGGCAAGAAATAGGGGCGGATGCAACTTAAAGAGTGACTGAAGAGAGAGATGGAGATAGAGAAAGAAAGAAAGAAAGAAAGAAAGAGAGAGGAACCACCAAAGCAGAGTAAAGAAGTCAAAAAGAAAACGCTATGAAAATGTGGTTAACAAGTTATGCATGTTTAGTCATTATTCTGCACAAACAAAATGGAAGTCAGCAGTTTGCGAATGAAATGAGCGCGTGAGCAAAAAGCGCTTATCTTATTCGGCACCACGGTAACGGACTGAAAAGTGGAGCAAGTATTTACATTTAGCATTTGAACAGAACTAAATTAGATGCGTGTTACCGTAGCGACGCTGTATTAAAGATTCGCGGGGCTATTAAGGAATTGGAGACTGGTCAGCAGCTGTGACACTGAAAGGAGTTTTTTTTCAGTGAAGTTAAGTGTGAAAAGTAAATATGTTTTAAGGGCCCTTGTTATGCTATTTTCTGATCTATTTTATTTATAATGTTGTTTCCTCATCACAAACACACCTGGAGTTGTGTTTTGTTTCATTCACACGTTTAACACACAAACTCTGCATGTTTAGGCTGAGTTCTTCTCTCAAACAGAAAACCCTCAGTTCCACCTTGTGATGTCATGTGGTGGGCGACATTGAAAAGAGTTTTTTCAGTGAAGTTAAGTGCGAAAAGTAAACATGTTTAAATCAAAAAGAACTTGGCGAATATGAGATTACCTATTTTTAACCAGTTTTCTACCAATATATTCCAATTTCCAATTATCAAACTGTAAAATGGTGATCTACATACTGCAGTTCACCTCAGAAAAAATCATAATTATAAAACCTTTAAAGGGTCCGTATTACACTATTCTCTGATCTATGTTCTACAAACAGACCTGGAGTTGTGTTTTGTTTCGTTCACACGTTTAACACACAAACTGCATATTTCTTCTCTCAAACCGAAAACAATAATGTGCTAATACAGGAAGTGCTCCATTGTGCTTTTAAACTCCACATGCCTTCACTAGAATCAGTTGGATCATTTCAGTCCTGGAATTGCCAATCTCTGCTGAACTAAAGGTAAAAGGAGCTTTTAACTCGCAAACTTCATGACATCACAAGGTGGAACAGAGCATTTTGAGCTTTGGAGATGTAGACAGACTAAGAATAAAGAACAAACAAACACAAAAACACAACTCCAGGTGTGTTTTTGATCAGTAACAGTATAAGAACATGTCTTAAAGCTCACAAGAGTCAATTTAGCGTAATATAGGACCTTTAAACTCTGCCATAAAGTCTGTGGTTTGGTTTCGACAGACAAACATCAGGTTTTGCTACAGCTTGAACCCTGCCAAGAGTTTCCTTGCCGACAGTTGCCTCTGATGGCGAAGCTGTGATGCTAGCTGTGTTTGGCACTCAACCACGGGCAGTTCTCGTGGATGAATGGCCCCTCTGTTTGCCTGGCTCATGCCCCTCTCCTGACTGGCACACTGGGCACACTGGGCATGCTGGAGGGCTCTAATGGCTGCACACTCAGAATGACAATTAGAAAAGCCATGAAGGAGCGATTGTTTCAGGGTTCAGGATGTCAGGGCAGTCCCAGATCCATCTATGTGACTGCTGTACCAAGCACTTTTGGGGAATACCAATGTTTCCCATAAACAGTACATGTTTAAATGCGTGGGGCCAGATATATTTACTATATATACGTTGCACAATCAAGTTCCTTTTTTTTTTTTTTTTACTGTTTAGCTGATTTCAAGTGATTCAGTTGTTTCTTAACTTTTCTGTTTTTGTGTTTTTATGTATTTGGTTTGCTCAAAGTTGGGACGTTAACTCAAATTAAATGTGCTAAAAAATAAGTCTGTAATTTCAATCGGTCTCACACCATAAACAAAAGTACTTTTTACTTTTCAGTCCAGTTAAGTAAAAGGTAAAAAAGCAAAGCAAAAAGTAAAAATAAAAAGTATCCACTGTAAACTTTTTATGTATTTGTATTTTACTTAAGTATTGTGCTTTTACTTTTGTACTTTGTTAGCTAAGTTTGAGTTTAAGTAAGTTTTGTTTGGGGGTCTGCTTGTGTCTATGGAGATGTCATTGCTCTGCCTGGAATGTTCCACAGTATGACATTAAACAGCTCTACTTTACATTTATTCAATTACAGGTGGTTTTATAGCTCAGAAATACTTTGTGGCACGAGATCTTGTCCCATCCTTATTAAATGCTCTCTTCATTCAAGGCCAGGCATACAAATTCAAATAGAGCGTTTGTTCCCAGACTGAATTAGAATGTAGGCCGCTCTTTCAAGGTTGTCACTGACTTATCATTTATTTTCTTCAAATTTGTTTACTGTTATTGTAAAATGTAAAGATTCAATCTGCAGTCTGACTGAAAACACCATATACCAGTTACAGCGCTTTAAATCGACCATCTGTAATTCCTTTGGTCTGACCTGTTGTATTGATAGTTTGGCGCTGATGTCATCAACAGTCCAAGGGCGTGTGGTGCTAACTGTAGGCTATGCTCTGTCTGAAGGTCTGTTACTCAAATTACACTTTAATCTGAGCTCTGTTTTAACACAGTCTGATCAAGGGCTGACTTAGCGGAACTACAGTATTTCAGCTGATTTATGCTGTTAAACAAGTCTCTCACATGTACAATTACTGTCTCAAGTTTTGTGGCCAAACCATCTTGTCAAATCCTGATCCTGTCAGATCTCAGAGGCTCAGCAGGGCCTTGGCCTGGTTAGAACTTGGATGGGAGACACTGGGAAAATACAGGTGCAACAGTGGGGCTCCAGTGGTAAAAAAAAATGTCATTGTGTTTATAGGCAAGACACTTCACCCACATTGTCTAGTATGAAAATGCTGTGAGTGTTGGTGTTGGTCGGAGTGCAGAATCGCAGCCTCGCTTCTGTCAGTCTTCCCCAGGGCAGCCGTGGCTACAGTAGTATCTTACTACCTCCGGGTATGGAATCAATGAATAATACACCAAATCATAAAGCAACTCTGAGCATCTGGAAAAACGCTATATAATAACACTAATGCATTATTATTATTTATTATTACAAGCTAGCTAGCATTAGCCAACAGTTTTTTTTAGTTACTCTTGCTTTTTTTTGTTGAAAATCAAACTAAACAGGACCATGAACGCTCGTACTGATCACAAGCTCCTGAAAATGTACCGTTTAAATGCATTTTGTATTTTTTTTTTTTTTTTGAGTTTTCAGACCTAAAAACCTTTTTGTTAGTTATTGCTAATGTGTGCATTGTGTCACCATGGTAACTGTTGAACATTCTGCCATAGAAACGCATAGAAGACCAGGGTTAGCTATATTTATTGTCTATGCTCACAACCCAAACTGATAACTGAAAATACTTAATTATTAGGTCTGTATTTGATTAAAATAGTGCATAAAGAGAGATTTTCCGCAAAGCACCAAAGTTTTCTCCAGTCTGCAAACTAGTTTTACCCGGTCTTTCTGGACTGAATTAAAACTTATTTATTGACAAATGTGTGGTCCATCATCTCATATCTTCACTGTGACCTTTGCCTTCACAGATCTAAAAATAAATAAATAAATAAATAAATAAATAAAAAATCAGGTAATCTTTAAGTCTGTGTGAGATTGTAAGTAATTCAAGGCTCTCCGTTCACTGTGTATTGATTTGTCTCTCTTCGTCTCATAACCTTGCCCCATAGCAGTCCAATTAGCCTTTTATTATGACGTTAAGATCCTCCTCTGACCCTTATTCACTCCGCAGAAGTCCATATGACCACACCAAAGTTCAGGGTCTGTCACCTGCAGATAATAAAACCACATTAAATCCACCAAAATCCGCTTTTCAAAACTTTTAGATCACAAATCATTTAGTTTTTTATGTCTCTATGTTGGTTTAAACTTTGCTTTCAGTGCTGTTTGTGATATCATGGCATTGAGAAGATGAGCAAGAAAGAGTGTTCAGTGGTGGGTTGATCACAGGTTTAACTGGTGCATAATGCTGTGTCCTTGAGCAAGACATTTCACATCACATTGTGCGATTTCAATAAGTATGAGAAATGCAGATTGGCTTTTAAGGTTTCGATTCAATGACAACTGTTGACTTTATTTCAAAAGTTGCCTTGGGCACCTCCATTATCTTCTTGGTTGTGTGATTTAGTGTAGTTGGTCTGCTGATCTCAACAGAAAAGAAACTCTTTGTATGTGTTTTAGCTTCCTGTTGAGAACAACCTTTTGAGGACTTTTTCCCATTCAAAATATATATTTTCTTTTAAATTCTTAACTGCTATGGCAACAGTTCTAATTTTTTTTTTTTTTTTTTTTTTTTTATCATTGTGAAACCCATGGATACAGACTCCAAAGCAGTTCTCAGTCTAGTACAGGTGCATTGTTGACTTGAACAATGATCATTTTAGTCGACCTTTAATATTTTAGTGACAAAACTTTTTGTAGTTATCCATTGATGGGTGGAATTCCTGCTTAACCACCTTCTATACATTTTTGAGCAAAAAAATAAATAATAATAAAATGAACAGTGCCCATTTTCATGAGCATCCCTGGTTTTACAGACAGTTCCCTGTCTCAGCTGATTTTTTTTTTTTTTTTTTTTTTTTTATTTATTATTTAATTATATTTTACATACTCCCACATACAACTAAATCTCAGATGGAAAAAAAAAAAAATCAAAGAACACATACTGTATATTTCAAAGTAGTTTAATAAAAGAAACTAATAAAATGAAATCATTGTGCTTATAGAAATGTGCAATGAACCTGTATATTTGGTACAGTACAAATCTTACAGATCAGTAATAACCACTGACACTATTTTAACGCACTTTTTGACTCATATTTGGTGTTAACTCAGGTTTGGGGTTGTATGTTTCACTGTTTCACTCAGAGAAAGAGCTGGAGTATGTGGATGTGTCACTGTCCTGTCCCGTTTTGTGGGTGGTTCATGGTCTCTGGTTCAGACCTGGTCCCATGTCCAGACCCCAACCCCGACCCCCCCGGACATGTCCTTCTGGGTGGTCTGAGTAAAGGTCACCACTGAAACACAGAGCTGTATTCTGCCCCCGGTGACGCAGGGGCTGATGGGTAACGGCTGACTCAGGCGGGCGTCCCAGACAACTCGCCCAAACTCACGCGTCGCCATGGCAGCGCACTCGGCGTAACCACGGAGACCCCCTGTGTTTTAATGGCAGCTCGCCGTGACCTGTGACAACATCGGGAGCGGGTGGCTGATTGGTTGAGTCGTTACTGTGACGCATGACGAGCAGAGAGGTAACGAGCCTGTGTGTGGGAATGGGGCCGTGTCCAGGGTTTAAGATCACTATAAAACACTGACCTCATATCAACACGGTGACTTTAAACTGGTCACAGCAGCTTTTCATTCAAGGTTTGACCGTAAACAAATGTTAGGACAAAAGCAGTGAGTAAAAATAATCTGGATTTCATGGTTGAATTTAGGCAAGACATGAGCAAAGGTTTCAGAAATAACACAAAAATATACATTATAACATCACAATTATTGTTTAGAGATATGAAATGTTAGAACATTTAGTTTAAAACCCTGTAATAAAATATAACCTGTAATAATAACAATGCATAGAAAGATACTTTAATACAAAAACAGGAGATCCAAGGCTCTCTGACTTGTAATTAAAGTCCTTTATTTGGTTATTATAGGTATTTATCAACTA
Source organism: Taenioides sp. WSHXM2023 (assembly GCA_029959045.1). Lineage (NCBI taxonomy): Eukaryota > Metazoa > Chordata > Actinopteri > Gobiiformes > Gobiidae > Taenioides > Taenioides sp. WSHXM2023. The sequence goes on along the minus strand of CM057095.1, from coordinate 30,144,648 downwards.
TATAACATCCTTTTCCTTTTTAAACTGTATTAAGTTATATGGGGATGCACCGATAACGATACTGGTATTGGATATCGGCGCTGATCCAGGAAATTTAGGTGTATCAGGTGTTGGTTCCAATGATATCCTGGTTGAGCCTTTTAATTTGATGTAATAAGATTTTCCTGGCTGATGTAGGCCTAAGACATCTTGTAATGTTTGAACTTTTATTCACACAAAACTGTCCGCATTTACTTCAAGATAATAACACAACTGGATCAAATTTGTAACAAGTTAACTGTTTTTGGAGGGGGAAAAATGTCATTGTCTGCTGTCACTGTGCGTCCATGTTGATGTCAGCAGGACACACACACACACACAGAAAATCACACACACACACACACACACACACACACACACACACACACACACACACACACACACACACACACACACACACACACACGTTGGGTTTCCATGCTTTTTGGACTACTTGGACTCTAAAAATAAAGTCCCAATGAGGCAAGCAGGTCCCCATAACGTGATAAAAACCCTGGCGCACACACGTAAACACGCTCACACAGAACGGGGCTGTGTGTTGTTCAGAAGGCTTCCATTATCATATCAAAGCGTCTCTCGCGGAGACAAGGCGACGCTTCAATTTAAGCAATTAATGCAGAGAGAGACCCCCAAATCCCCCAACACCACCACTACACATACACAATACACACATACACACACACACATACACGCAGACACACACATACACGCAGACACACACACACATACATGCAGACACACATACATATGCAGACACACACATACATACATACATACACGCAGACACACACATACATACATACATGCAGACACACACATACATACATACATGCAGACACACACATACATACGCAGACTCACACATACATACATACATGCAGACACACACATACATACGCAGACACACATACATACATACGCAGACACACACATACATACATGCAGACACACACATACATACGCAGACACACATACATACGCAGACACACATATACATACATGCAGCCACACACATGCAAACACAGACACACACAGAAACACGCACATACATAGACACACTCATACACACAGTCACACACACACAAACACACCTAGACATACACACACAAACGCACACATATGCACACAAACACACGCACCTGCACACACAGGCACACACACATATACACAAACACACACATGTACGCACACACACAAACACGCACATACACACATTCACATATACTCATGCACACAGACATACACAAACACACACAGCGCACATACACAAACACACACACATATATACAAACACACACACAAACACACACATATACACTCTTGTTAGGTCTCCATGCTTTGTAGGGACGTTACATTGACTTACATTCATTTCCTGGAGACTGATCCTAATCTCATAACCTAATTTAACTCTTATCTTGATTTTAAATCCTGTTGTAGATCTTGTCACAATTCTATAAATTTCATTTCAATTGCCTGTCAAATCCAGACTGATATCATTATTATTTATACAAAAGGATATCAGTCTACATTTTTTCAGTGACGCATGAGAAATGAAGTAGCTCACTGGTCACCTACATGTACAAATACAATCACATTTCTCCCACCTCAGATTCACAGAGTCCAGTGCTTCGCTCAATGATTCTGCAGAAATGAACGTAATTTTCCAGTCCTGTTATGTTTTTTTCCTTTATTTTTTCCTTTTGAGCAGCCATGTTTGTTTTGATACGGATGGACAATGCGTGTAACCTGGCTCTGGGATGGTTCCCTCTAAAAGTGAATCAGAAAACGCGAAAAGTCATGACGAATATTTGAATCTGACTTCCACTTGATAGAAAAGCAGTGCCAATACTTCAAATGAGTATCTAGTTTTGATTTTCACGATCGATTAGTATCTGGGTACTGGTTTTGGTGGTTAAACTGCCTGCCTGATTTTTGGTCCCTACAATGCAAAAGGTCCCCATGAAGTGATATACAGATTCAAGTCCCCACAGTGTGTTTATTACTGGTCCACACACATGTACATACACGGTGCTCACGTGGCTGCACAGACAGACAAAAGTGTGTGGAGGGTTGGAGCGCTCAAGGACATCTCCGCTCCTCTTTCTGCGCCTCAAATCAACAGTTCTTTTCACACCTCCTCCTGGTTTCTGTGTATCTGCTCTTTATCACCACAGCGTTGAGAAAAGAGACATGTTTTTGTAATAATAATAACTGCAGTTCTCCACAAAATGATGCACAGCTGAGAGTTCCAAAAGTGCCCACTGGGTCCAACTCTGCATAAGACGAGAAGATATAAACCTTGTCATTGCCGTGTGCACATCAGTTGAATTAGAATATCTTTCTTTGTTTCTGGCAATAAAAGTAAGGAAGAAATTATCATAATAAACAATCACTAATTCAGTTGTAGGGATGGGACAAGATCTCGTTCCACAAAATCTCGTGAGATAAAACTGCATCAAGAGTGCATACTTGAGAAAAATTATCTTTATTTTTTCATTTAGTCTACATTTAGATTGGACAAAAAAGCTTAAGGGCTGGTAAGTTAAATCGCTTATGAAACTAGGTCTACAATTCCAAAAAAAAAAAAAAAAAATGTTAAATACAAAAATGTTGGACCAAAACTGTAAATGGTATCACACATTTTTAAAATGATAGATTATGTGAAAATCTCGTTTTGTCTCGATCTCGTGGACCTAATCTTGTCTTGTCTGGTCTTGATGTGTCAAAATTGTGTCTCGTCTCATCCTTAACTATTAAACTTCCTAAATCGGAGAGTTGATCATTAAGAATTTAAACTGTCAGGTATGAAAACAAACTGAACTTGGTCTGAAAATAATCTATTAAAATAAATGATCAGAAGACCAGATGAACCTCACTGGACTAAGATTTGAACTGATGGCCTCATTCTTGACTGAATACTCTGAAGCCTAGATACTGGTGGTGGTGGTGGTGAAGAGGAGATGAGGAGGCTGATAATTCTGCTGCTGTGTCACACAGTGGAACTTGGAGGTGTAAGATCAAAGAAGCAATCTCAGGCCTGGAGGTTGAATTTATTATTTGATGAAGACCTCCTGTCTCCACCCACCAGGACTAAACACAAGACCTGGGGGGACAGGGCCTTCTCCGCTGCTGCCCCTGACTCATCCACACTCCCCATGTTTAAAAAAGCCCTGAAAACCCACCTCTTTAAAACCACCTTTCATTAACTGTATGATTTCTGTTTGTCTTTGTTGGTCTCTTCGTGTAAAGCGTCTTTGAGTATCTTGAAAAGCGCTATACAAGTGTAATGTGTTATTATTATTATTATTATTATTATTATTATTATTATTATTATTATTATTACAAAAATCAAACCAAAATCAACCCAAATGTATTGCAGACAAAGCATTTAAGCTGAACCTGTGCAATAAAAATTATTTATGTAACACATGAAAGAGACAAATTACATAAAATCAGCTTTTAACCACATTATAACGGTGTTCCCTCATCATTCAAGCTACCATCTGTACGTTTATAATTATTTATTGTTATTGTTACCTCCTCACCTGTCCCCTCCCCTCAAAATGGTAAAAGGTCACATTTTTATACAGCGCTTTTCCACCTTCAAGGCACTCAAAGTGCTTTACAACAAGGAACCACTAGCACACTTAAGAGTCTTGCCCAAGGACACAATGATAGCATTCACCTGTGGCACTAGAATTGCACCACCAACCTGTGGGTAAGTGGATCTGACCACACAACCAATGAAGTCTTTTTTATGTCAAGAGTGGGATTCGAACCTCCCACCTTTGGATCAGTGGACAAACGCTCTACCAACTGAAATGCTGCCGCCCCTCTTCTCACCTGGCCTTTGTTCAGACTCACCTGTGCTCTGTGGTCTTCTTCTGTCAGACTAAACCTGGCACATTATCTGACCGCAGTAACCTAGACAGCATCTAGTGGTGGAATGTGAGAATACAACGGGTTTGGATCGGCCGCTCTAATTACAGATGATAACTGACTCAGAGTTGTATTTTGATGGATTATTTCACTTCCCAATGACATGTTTTAAGAAACAGATGACTTTAAACCCCCAAAACCTTTTTTTAAACTCCACCATAAACCAAAATCCTGCACGTGGCGTTTATATTATGGTTTCAGAGTCCATGGCGCGCAGTTGGCACACACTTCACTCTTCACATCTTCAACTCCCAGCTGTATTTTCTTGAGACATTTTAGTCCGGAAGCATTTTGGACTGACGCTACCGACCTAAGCTTTCTCAGGAGTGTCCCCTCACAGCCAATCAGCACGCTTTTAAATCCACACCTCCACCAATCAAACGCCACATTGTACCTCTCCTCCTGGTTAGGACAAATTGCGCTTTTCACCCCAGATCCCTCCATCATCACTCTCCTCCACAAGTGCTCCATTTGGGCTCTTTTTGTTGGAGATGAGGGGCTTTATTAGGCACAGCTGTTCTCCGGAGCTCCAGAGAGACCAGGGGAAGCTGCCAAGGGCCCGGCTGGCTCTAGTGCTTCGTCTGTGGGCCTCTTGTGTCAGGTGCTCCCCCCGAGGATGAATAGGCGGTGATGGTGATGGGTGGTTGTTTGCGTTTGAGAATTTGGCGCCCGGCCTCTTTTCTCCAAAACAGTAACTTTGAGAATACGAGCTGTGGGTTTTAAAGAGGGACCAACTGTACCACTACAACTTTTTTTTTTTTTTTTTTTTTTTTTTTTAATACAAATTTGACTCTTATGAGCTTTAAAGGTGCTTTGTGTAACTTTTCTGGTGGTGGGTTCTTCACCTTCTTGTTTTATGGATGTGTCATTTCTCTGCCTGGAATGTTCCACAGTATGAAAATTAAACAGATCTGCCTTACATTTATTTAATTACAGGTGGTTTTAAAGCACAAAAATACCTAAAAAAAAAAAAAAAAGAACAAACAAACAGGCATTCTGACTGTGAGCGGGGTCGCCTCTCCACAGATCTGACCTGTAACTTGGTCTGGTTTGGTCTCCATGAACCAGAAAAGTTACACAATGCAGCTTTAAGCCATGTTAGAATGTCGTCAGCAAAGACATACGTGTGGTTGTGTTTTGTTTCATTCACATGTTTGAGTAATTCTTTATTATTAGTCTGTCTACATCTCCAAAGTTCAAAATGCTCTGTTCCACCTTGTGATGTCATGTAGTGGTATAGTTTTCAAATTAACAGCTACATTTTACCTTTAGTTCACTTGAGCTGAAAGTATCCAAATGATTCTGGTGAAGGTGTATGGAGTTCAAAAACACAGTGGAGCTCTTCCTGTATTACCACATGACATCACAAGGTGGAGTATTTTCTGTCTGAGAGAAGAACTCAGCCTAAATCTGCAGGGTTTGTGTGTTAAACATGTGAATGAAACAAAACACAACTCCAGGTCTGTTTGTGATGAGGAAACAACATTAGAACAGATCAGAAAATAGTGTCTTATGGGCTCTTTAAAGCTGCATTGTGTAACTTTTCTGCTAAAGGGTCTGTCAAATGCTTTTCTCCATGGAGATGTTATCGCTTTGTGTTGAATGTTTCACAGTATGGCATTAAACCTTTCTATCTTCATGGAGACCAAACCAGACCAAGTTACAGGTCAGATCTGTGGAGAGGCGACCCCACTCAGGCAGAATGTCTGTTTTTCTAGGTATTTTAGAGCTATAAAACCACCTGTAATTGAATAAATGTAAAGTAGAGCTGTTTAATGTCACACTGTGGAACATTCCAGGCAGAGCAATGACATCTCCATAGAAACGAGCAGGTGATGGACCCCAAACCAATAGCTAATAGCAGTTTAATGTCCACGTATCATTGGCTCTATCAGGTGCTGCATTTGACCCATTTGAACCCTGTCTCTCCTGTGATGGCCCATTCAAATACAGCAGATCTGCTCCTCCTCCTTTATCTCTGCGCTGTGGATCTCTCAGCTCTACAGGCACAGCTGATGTTAGTGACAGTCACGATAGCGCTGACAGCTCGCAGACGTTATCAGGAAGAGCGCTTGGGATAAATTGAAAATTGCAAATGAAGATCCTGTTCGCCGCCATTTTGAAATTGATGGTGTGTTATGTCAGATGACCTTTCAGGGCGTCAGACAGGAGCTGATAAACCAGGAGCTGACAGCACTCGGCTCTGATCCAATTTACCTCCTCCTCCTCCTCCTCCTCCTCCACCATTGTCCCAGTGAAGAGTGAAGAGGAGGGCCCTGTTGCTTCAGGAATACACCAGGAACTCAGGGGTATAAGGAGGATACTGACAGAATGAAGATCTACACATTTTTATTTCTTATTTATTTGCGAATTTTTGCAATCACATTTTTATTCAAGTATTGCAAATCAGCAAAAAGTACCAGTGTCAGTTGGCCGATATTGTGCTCTGGTAATGAAAAGGTCTTTAATGGATCTGAGTCAAACTTTGTGTTTAAAATGAAAAATATATATATATATAAATAAAAAATAAATAAATAAAAAATAAATAATAATATAATAATAATAATAATAATAATAATAATATCAGGACTAATAACAGTTATACTTCCTAATTAATATAGTTTTAGTTTCACTTTTATAATTAAATCAACATTAAAAAAAATGAATTAAAAAAATTAAATAAATAGAATTTGCAGATTTTTTTCCTGAAACTTCATTTTGATGGGGATATACTGAGCAAACAAAATTGCACAAATGTATTTATTTATTTATTTATTTACACATATTAATATGTTATAATATTAATATGTTATAATATTAATTATTATTAATATGTTTAGTTTAGTTCACAGGAAATAAAATATATTTATATTTTACACTATAACACACACACAACGCACAAAAAGTGATTTAATTGTAAAATGAACCACCAATGTGCAAAAATGTTACTTTATCCACCTTATTCGGCCCCGGCCACTTTTGTCTCTAAACGCTCTTAAACTGCACTTTCTTGTAAATCGGGGATCCCCTTCATGTGACTGGAGAATTTTGGAAACATTTTGCAGCTAAAATCTCACATAAAGTCGGTTCATTTGTGTAAAGTGTTCAGTTTTAATGTGACACACGTCACACTGCCCTGATTCTCTAGAGGCTTTAAACGCCTTCATCCTCCGTGTTGAACTTACCGGTATTTGCTGTAATCAGCAGCCCCCGTACAAAATAATACAAACTGAATCATGACGGCGGCGCTCACGGTAACTTGCAGAATAAGGTGAATACTCTTGTTTAAAGGATTACGCTTCAAGTTTATGTTTCATTTTTTCCTGTTTCATGGATTATAACACGACAAAGTAAAACAGACGAGACATTTTGTGATATGGAGTGGCAGCCAGAGTTGGGGTGGGCAAAATTTGCAGAAATAAATATGACATTATTACTATCTCAATGCAGATGTTTGGACATTATTATGACAATCCATCAGAAATGTTGTAAAAAACATGCTTGTAATATGTGGGTCAGATTGTAACTCTTATAAATAACTTATATACCCTTGTTTGGAAAGTTACACTGCAAATTTATATTTTTGTCATTGCTTTCAACTCTTGCTTTTTAATGTTTTTTTCTTCTGATAGGTACAGTCAATATTTTAATTGTCTCCAAAATTGCTATATATATATATATATATATATATATATATATATATATATATATATATATATATATATATATATATATATATATATTTTTTTTAATTCTTTTGCCAAATCTCTGAGCTTTAATATTGCATTTGCAGTAGATAATTTCACCCGTTCATTGTCTCTCTCAATTTACATACCCCCTTTTCTCTAATAACACCTTCTAATCCGAACACTCCATCGACCTGTCTGTCTCTCTGCTGGCTCTTCCTGGTTTCTCTCTTTTGTCGTCCAATGGGGGCAGAGTTCAGAGGTCGCGGGACTGAACTGTGACGGATCTGGCGAGGGTTTGAGTGTTTCGTGTCACTTCTGATGGCTTTTCCCCGGGCTGGGTCAGACTGTGCCAATATTGACTGGCGTGCGGCTCTGGTATCTCCCTCTGCAGAGTGATCCTGCTCTATCTGCTCCTCTATCCGCCTGTAATTGAATCCAGCCTCTTCCATTGTTGTTGTTTTGTCTCCTGAGGCCCGTGAAGCAGATTTTCGTTTTCAATCCTGGCTCTTCTGTATTACACGTCTGTGGTCTCTATAGAGATATATCAGAGAAAAGGGCTTAGCGGTTCCTCCACTTTACAAAGTCAGTTTAAAAATGTGCTTCAGATCAAGTGTGGGCTCAGCAGAGCAGAGGAGTTTCTGGAGATGTTTTCTATTAAAGCTGTAACTTTGTGAGTGTCAACCTTTGGTGTGGTTATAATTAACACTGTGCAATGTTGGCCAAGCTCCTGTATTATTCAAAAGCAGCATTTGGTATATTGTATTTTTATTTTTCATATATAAAACTGATTTGCTAAAGACTTATTTGAAGGTGCACTGTGTAACTTTTTGGTTGGGGGTTTGTCACTTTCTTGTTTCTATGGATACGTCATTGCTCTGCCTGGAATATTCCACAGTATGACATTAAACAGCTCTACTTTACATTTATTCAATTACAGGTGGTTTTATAGCGTAAAAATACTTAAATAAACAGGCATTCTGACTGTGAGCGGGGTCGCCTCTCCACAGATCTGACCTGTAACTTGATCTGGTTTGGTCTCCATGAAAATAGAAAGGTTTAATGCTATACTGTGAAATATCCCCGATGAAGCAATAACATCTCCACAGAGAAAAGAATCTGACAGACCCTCCACCAGAAAAGTTACACAATGCATCTTTAAGAGATCAACTGATTTAGTAATACAGTTATTCTTATCTGAACCAGCCACAGACTCTAAAACAAGTGCTGAAGGAAGAGATTTATGACTCAGAGAAAACAGGAATTACCCCAAAATGACACAACAAATTTGTAAGATGTGTGTTTTAATGAAAGAACAGTTTGGTTGAATTGGTCAAGCAGCATCTCTTTAGCTTCATCAGGTGAAATTTAGTAAAAATCTCATATTGATTAGACTTGTGCGTCCCAAGTTACTAAACACTTAATTGAAAAAAAAAAAAAAAAATTGCCACATTCATCAATGATCAAAATACTTGTGAGCTGCAGCACTAAAGTGAACCTTAACCTTTACGTAATACTGACTTTCAGCAGGTTGCACATCACCTGCATGATTCCATGGAAATAGAAGTTAAAAGCACACTCTGGAACATTCTCCATAGAGATAGATTCATGTTGTGCCGTACAGTGGAAGATTATAGCCAAAGGAACACCATTTCCATGGAAACAAGCAGGTGGAGGCCCTTCTCTTGGACAGAGTCAGGTTTGTGGAGATGCAAGCCCGTTCACGGTACGAACACGTTTTTCAGTGCAATAAAAACAACGTAAAGAGAACAAAATGCTTTTATTTGAGTCTACTTTTTGGATTAAAAGTTATGTACTAGGATTTTAAAGACCCTGTATCCATTCTGGCTTAATTATAGAACACTCTTGGCTATTTAGTTTTTAAATGGACCTGGTTTTGTCTTTCACTCAGTCCTGGTTTAGCACTCATTTTTGATCCCTGGTTTAGACCTGGTTTAGTCCTAGTTTAGACCTTTGTTCTGTTTTATTTTCTAACAGTATTAACCTAACATGATCTATTTGACTACCCCCTCCCTCGCTGCCGCTCTCCTCTGGTTCCTCTGGTTCCTCAGCTGTGCCTCATTTGCATACACTTAAGTCTGTGTTTGAATGAAAATATGAGCACGATTAAGTCTCGTCAGCTGCTCCTGTCGCGCCTTTCCTCCTCTTGTGCATGCTCATCTGTGCACGTGGCCTACCTGTGCACGCTCCTCTGTGCATGGACTAGGGTTATCAGATGTATCAAAAATCAGACAAGAATTGAAACTAGATACTCAAGTGTTTTTTTTTTTTTTTTCTTTTTTATCATGGTAATGGAATCAGTATTGAGTTTCTAGTCTATACTTTAGTATGAAAAATCGAGTTTGAAATGTTAGTATCGTGACAACACTGACATGGCCTCTCCGTGCATGCTCCTCTGTGCACGTGGTTTCTGTGTGCACTTTCCTCTGTGCACGTGGCCTCTCTGTGCACTTTTTACTCTGTGCGTGTGGCCTGTTCCTGCACGCTCCTTTTTGCACAAGGCCTCTACAAGCACGTTTCTCTGTGCACGTGGCCTCTCCGTGCACATGGCCTCTACAGGCACTTTACTCTGTGCACGTGGCCTCTCTGTGCATTTTATTCTGTGCACGTGGCCTCTTCGTGCACACTTTTCTGTGCACGTGGCCTCTCCGTGCATGCTCCTCTGTACACATGGCCTCTCCGTGCACGTTCCTCTGTGCACGTGGCCTCTCCGTGCGCGCTCACAGTGTGCACGTGTGGCGGCAGGTGGAGAGGCTCATTAATCACTTATGGCGCACTTTATTTGGCGCTGACATGTTGTAATTTGGTGTGGATTCAGGGCGTCTCTGTCAGGTGCGAATTACAGCGCGCCAATGTGACAAAACACTTCAGACACAGCCTCTCCTCGGCCTGACAACGCTCTCTCTGCACTTTTCTCTCTTTTTTTTTTACATTTAATTATTTTTGTATTTACAGGTGAACCCCAAACATGCTTTATACTTACAGGTTATTCTAATATGTAGGAGGAAAAATAAATACCAAAATAAAAATAGACCACAGCCTCTCCTCGGCCTGACAACGCTCTCTCTGCACTTTTCTTTCTTTTTTTTTTTTTACATTTTATTATTTTTATATTTACAGGTGAACCCCAAACATGTTTTATACTTACAGGTTTGTACTAAGATCTCTGGTGGAAAAATACAAAATATAGCTCAAAGTATATTTTTATCAATTAGACAGTTATTCTCAAGCATTGAAGCTGTATGAATTAAAGTGCGTTCATGAGAGAGAATGTGTCAGTTTTATGTATGTTCATGTATGTACTAGCTTAACCAAATAAACAATTAATAATAATGAAAAAAAAAATAGTAGTAGTCCAAGAAAATATGAGAAAAGAAAAAAATGTATGAGGAAACTTCTACTTATGTGATACTAACTGTCAGAGTAACTGTCTGGACATAACATCTGATTTATAATCCAAGGACAAAACAAAAATAGATTTTTTTTTTTTTTCTTTTTCAAAGGATCAACACCAAAATGAGACAAAGTAAATCAGATCTGAAGGAGCGCTACAAGAAACACAAATGTTCAAATCATTTCATATTGTTACATAAAGCTTCTGTCACTTTAGACTTAGAGTGGGAATAGGACGCACAATTTTCACTCAAGTAAGAGTATCTGACCAGAACTGAGGAAGCAGCTTGGATGAGCTGCGAAACGTATTCAACCAAATAAACTATGTCCAGTTGACAAATTAAATTTTCTCCTTTTTTTTTGCCAAGTAAGAGTACTTTTACACTGTACAAGACATTACTAGTAATATTACTCAAACTACGTGGAGCTGTGCGTTATACAGTTTCAACACACGCTGCGGATTGTGTTAAAACTGCAGACTCAGTTGTGAATGTGAAAAGTCTGTTCCCTGTCTGTAAATGTCTCAAATTTATTATTTCAGTGTTTTAAATGAAGCTAGTCCCTCCATTCTACTCAGAGCAGCTGAGGATGTGTTTACCGTTGCTCTGGTGATGTCATGGCGACGCCAGCAGAGCAGTGATATGTAAAAGCTTTAAAAAAAAACGAGGAGAAGTGCGTTTAAACTGCAGAACGCATGGCTCCAAGTTGTATAATGCGTTTACACCACGGCTACAAACTGAAATGTGTCACTTATGAATGTGAAAAGTCTGTTCCCTGTGTGTAAATGTACAAAACATCAGTTATTTCAGGGTTTTAAATGAAGCAGTTGAGCATTTGTTTACCCGTTGCTATGGTGATGTCATGGCGATGGCCTCAGAGCAGTGATATAGAACAGTGATTTGGCTGTTGCCGGAACTACTTGTGCATTATGCAGGATTAACACACGGCAGTTAGACTTTAGAATTCTAACTGACCATATTATAGGTACGATAGTGTTGTGGCAAACCCTTATTTAAGTATTGACTGATTGATTCATAAAAGGACAGCACATACAAATGCACAGTTAAAATAAAAACATAAAGATTATAGTTAATGTGGCTAATTTCCATCTGCCAGTTTGCGATCCATGGCTTTTTGAAAGATGAGAAATTAGGGCCATCCCTATAGCAATTAAACAAATGAAAATCACTTATAGCTATAGTTCTAATTCTGAAACCCATAGATAACAGAATCTTGAAACTATAAATTGAGGATAATTTCTGTTAAAAGTACTGCCTATTAAACTCTACTTTATGGCTATTACTGCTGTTATATACAGTAGTTTCACTCTTCATCTCTTATACGACCTCCCTGTGTCTTTTCTACGCACAGACTCAGATCAACAGTCTCCTTCAGCAGTTACATTAGTCACTCTCTCTTTTCTCCGTGTTATTTCTGTATCCGTCATCTCGGTCCGAGCTCCGCGAGTTAAAGGAAAATGTCTCGGTGTATAATTAATCACCAGCCGCTCTAATTAGACATGAATAGGAGTTGTCCTGTTCGTTTGGCAGCTCCATCTCACCTCCAGCACTTAGGCCTAATGGCAGCTCCACACCAGCCCCTCGTCTCTCCCTCCTTCCTCCTCCTCTCGCTGTTTCGTCTCTCTCCCTCCTACTCCTCCTCTCCTCATCCTCCTTTCTCCCTCTCTCCTCCACACTTAGGCCTACAGGCAGCCCCTCACCAGCCCTACATAAACCCCCCATGGACCCCTTGTCTCTCCCTCCCTCTCCTCTTCCTCTCTCTCTCTCTATCACTCTTCTCTCCCTCTGCCTCCTCTCTATCTCTCTATCACTCTTCCCTCCCCTCCCTCCTCCTCCTCTCTATCCCTCTTCTTTCTTCTCCTCCTCTCTCTCTCTATCACTCTTCCCTCCCCTCACTCCTCTCTATCCCTCTTCTTTCTCTCCTCCTCCTCTCCTCATCGCTTTCTCTCCTCCTCCTCTGTCCTCTTCCTCTCCTCCTCTCTTCCCTCCCCTTCGCTCCTCCTCTTCTCGCTGTCCCTCTTCTCTCCCTCTCTCTCTCCCCCTCTTCTCTATCCCTCTTCTTTCTTTCCTCCTCCTCTTCTCCTCCCCCCCTCCATTCTCTGTCCCTCTTCTCTCCCCCTCTCTCTCCTCCTCCTTTCTATCCCTCTTCTTTCTTTCCTCCTCCACCTCCCTCTCCTCCTCCTCCTCTCGCTGTCCCTCTTCTCTCACTCTCTCTTCTCCTCCTCTATCCTCTTCCTCTCCTCCCCTCCTCTCTTTCTCCATCTCCCTCTCTTCCTCCTCCTCTCCTCATCCTCCTTTCTCCCTCTCTCCTCCCCACTAAAGCCTAATGGCAGCCCCTCTCCTCTCTCTGTCCCTCTTCCTCTCCTCCTCTCTTCCCTTCCCCTCATCCTCCTCTCTTCCTCCATTTCCCTCTCCTCCTCCTCTCCTCCTCGTCCTCTCTTGCTGAGGCCGGTGAGTGAATGGTAGAACACATACTGAAGTCAGAGGAGAGATGTATTATGTATTATGTGTTATTACAGAAGTGGAGCGAGTGCAGAGGAGCTTTGGTCCAATGTGAAATATTCTTTTAAAAAACAGAGATGCAGTAGTTAAGCTTAATGGAAATACTCACAGAAAACGATCTGAGGTTTACACAGAGTTATGGAAAAGTCTGTCTCCACGTACACATTTCATTTTCAGAATTGTCAAATTTGATGTGTAACTGTCAGATTTCAGATTTTCTTTTACCTGTTTTTTGGTTAATATCCTTATAATTACTGGGTCTCCACATAGATCGACAAAAACTGGCACTAACTTCAGTGTCTTATTTGATTCTTACCCAGATTTTCTTCTTAGTTTGTGGAGATGTGGCCTGATAGTGCCTCTCAAGGTGTCCTCTGCACGATTTGTCTGAGATGTAGCTCAAAAGCAAACATAGAAGCCGTGAGTGATTTTGAGAACCGTTGCATCAAATACATGTGTGCCGTCTTATAACACATACCATATTTAGATTTCCTTTTATTGTTTTGAAAATGCTATATTCACCAAAACCATCATATTAAAATAAGATGAACTTGATATAAACTAAACTAACAATCAGAGCAGCCAGTCTGTCGCTCATGTTGCCTAGTGACGGCTTTTAAACTGTAAAACGGAGGACACCAACAAACTTTTTCATTTATCCTCATCACTACAAAGACTCTCACGGGCTCCTTCAGCTCTCACTACACAACACAGAGCTCAGGGGCCTTTAAAAAGAGTTTAATCCACGTGTTTCTTTCTTTTGTTTCATTTTCTCTGCGAAGAAGAGCGCATGGTCGTGTCCTTGTGTATTTGTTTCCATTTTATACCCCGTTTGATCATGTGATTCTTGCGCTGTTCTCTGCTTAAAGTGCATATGGTTTTCATGTTTTTCTTATTCTGACTTGGTTTGGTTGGATAATACCTGTGGTAGTGGCAGTTTGTGGAAAAAAGTTGAGGAAAAAAAGTATAAAAATACAGGAATTTCTAAAACAAAATACCTCTACCTATAATATCAACACTGAACTTTGAATACAAAATTCTGTGATAATTTACAGGAAGGCATTTTTCTGTCAGTTTCCACACGTTATAATTCATATATCAATGTAATCATAACTTTTGTGCAATTTAGACATGTTTTGGTCTCTGTAAGCATCACTGTTGCTAGGTAACAGTTAGAGAATTATCTGTATGTATGTGATATCTTTTAATAAATTATAAACTTCACCAATATTTGAAAAACTAGAAAAAACAGGCAACATTTTTAGTAAAATCTTATATACTGATGTTAACTATGTATTATCCCCGGTGTCCACTGACTGCAGGTGTGGTGCGGTTTGGGTTCAGGGTGGTTTTACCGTGACTTGTGCCCCACTGACTGCAGCGGGCAGTGTGTGGAAACTGCGCTCCCGAGACAACATATTCGGAGGAGTCACGCTTTGGTCGGGAGCATCAATAGATCCATGATTAGCCTGTACAAGAAGACTTTTGGGAAACAACAGCTGCATTTCACACTACGACCACTTTCTTGTGCTTTTGGATACCGTGGCGATCTACACTGGGAAAGTACATTTGCGAAGTACCAGGAGTGTGCAGCGATATTTTATTCTGAAAATACATCAGATATGTCAGTTCTGCACGTCTCATTTCCTGTTTTGCTCATGTAATTTTGTCTTGACATCAGAGACCGCTGCAGTGTCCAGCAAAGGTAGACTTCTTGCGGATTCTTTCCACAGACCCATGCCCCACCTGTACCCACACCTGTACCCACACCCGCACTGCACCAAGGTCAGTGTGGCAGGGTACAATCAGAATCAGAATCAGAATCAGAAAAGCTTTTCTGATTTTAATGACTTTCTAATTCCCAAACTGCACCACACCTGCTGTCAGTTTACACCGGGCGTTAGAGAAATTAGTAGCTGTTGAATGCATTTAAAATCTTTCCAGATAATCTCCAATGTGTGGCGTCTCTCTTTCATGTATGAGATAATTGATTGTTTCAAATTGTCCTTAAGTCTGTGGTCCGATCTTAAAATCACTTTCAATTTTTTTTTTTTTTGTGTACTGATATGACTTTTACACATAGACTGAAATGGGTTTTTCCATTGCATTTGCTCCTACTGATTAGCCTGTAGAGAGGGAGAGAGAAGAGAGAAAGATGCGAGGGGGAGAGGAAGAGAGAAAGATGCGAGGGAGAGAAAAGAGAGAAAGACATGAGGGAGAGAGGAAGAGAGAAAGATGCGAGGGAGAGAGAACGATGCAATGGAGAGAGAAAGATGCGAGGGAGAGAGATGAGAGAAAGATGTGAGAGAGAGGAATAGAGAAAGACACGAGGGAGAGAGAAGAGAGAAAGATGTGAGGGAGAGAAAAGAAAATGATGTGAGGGAGAAAAAAGATGTGAGGGAGAGAAAAGAAAAAGATGTGAGGGAGAGAAAAGAAAAAGATGTGAGGGAGAGAAAGAGGAAGACGAGAGGGAGAGAAAAGAGAAAAAGATGTGAGGGAGAGAGAAGAGAGAAAAATGCGAGGGAGAGGAATAGAGAAAGATGCAAGGGAGAGAAAAGAGAGAAAGACACGAGCGAGAGAGGAAGAGAGAAAGGGAAAGATGGATAATTTGCTGTGTACAGATATTACTTTTAGATATAGACTGATACGGGTTTTTTTCATTGCATTTTCTTCCACTGATTAGCACGTAGCGAGGGAGAGGGGAAGGAAGAGAGAAAGATGGATGGATAGAGAAGCAGAAATAGAGCTGGAGGAGGGAGAGAGAGAGAGAGAGAGAGGGAGCATTGCTAATTGTTTTCGTCAGTAGACAGTAGGGAGCTATCGGGGTAATAAAGTCAATTAGCAGAACAAACCCAGATCACTGGAGCGGAGGAGAGGAGCAGACGGAGCAGATCTGGAGATGATAAACTCACCGGGAATCTGACACCAGGAAATGAAGAAATCTCTCACGCCTGATTGGATGAGCACGCGCGTTTGAAAACAAGCCCCGCCCGTTTCCACATCAGCTGTTTGTGTTCCCGCCCACGACATCCGGAACTTTCACAGTTCAAGTGATAAATATAAACAAGATGCTTTTAATACAAATGTGTACTTTTGGTTAATTGGCGCTTTTATCCACTTGTAATGTGTAGTCACTGTAATCGGGCTTGGTTACTTGCTTAAAGGTGCATTGCGTAACTTTTCTGGGGCCTGCTATGACATTAAACTTGTCTTTCTTTTGTTCAATTACAGGTGTTTTTTTTTTTTTGTGCATTACTCATTTACAGCATACTAAATATCTTTAAAATAATTAGAAAAAAACTCTAAGACATTTATAGAAAACAAATAATACAATAAAACAATCATGCATTAAAGGTGCATTGTGTAACTTTTCTGGTGCGTCCGTCAAATTCTTGTCTCCATGGAGATGTTACAGCTTTGTCTGGAATGGAATGTTTACAGTACGTCATTATTAAACCTTTCTAACTTCATGGAGACCAAACCAGACCAAGTTACATGTCAGATCTGCGGAAAGGCTGTTTTTCTAGGTATTTTTGAACTTTAAAACCACCTGTAATTGAATAAATGTAAAGTAAAGTCATTCAATGTCATACTGTGGAACATTTCAGGCAGAGCAACGACATCTCCATAGAAACAAGCAGGTGACAGACCCCCAAACAAAAAGTTACACAGTGCACCTTTAAACGTGTTCTGTTCGTTTCTATTTGTTAGCCTCCTTTTGTTGTTTTGTAATTAGCTGTGCTGCTTTTGGCCTTTTCAATTTCTTTCACTAATCACTGTGACCAGCAGATGGCGCTAGATACCAAATCAAAGTTTAATCTAGTTTATGAAATTTAAAGGTGCACTATGTAACTTTTTAGTTGAGGTCTGTCACCTGCTTGTTTCTATGGAGATGTCATTGCTCTGCCTGGAATGTTCCACGGTGTGACATTAAACAGCTCTATTTTACATTTATTCAATTACAGGTGGTTTTATAGATCAAAAATACATAGAAAAGACTGTGAGCAGGGTCGCCTCTCCACAGATCTGACCTGTAACTTGGTCTGGTTTGGTCTCCATAACGATAGAAAGGTTTAATGCCATACTGTGGAACATTCCAGACAAAGCAATAACATGTCCATGGAGAAGAAAAGTGTTTGACGGACCCTTTACCAGAAAAATTACACAATGCACTTAAGAAAATAAACCAAAGAAAAGTACAAAAGCGTACTTGGGATGGCTTTAATTCTGAATATGGTTATTTTTTATCTTTATTTTGATTATTAATGCCGTTTTGTCAATGAGATGCCAACATTTATTTATTTTTGCCAATTCACAACCCTTTAGTGCCATATATGGCCCACTATCTTACATTCATTCAATTAAAGGGTATTTTTTTAATCAAAAATACTCCAAAAAACCTGCCTTCTTACTGTGAGTGGGGTCAAATCTCCACAGGACAACTATATATAGGACAAAAATTGTCAAAAAAAAAAAAAAAGTATTAGTCTATTAAAAGTACATTGATTTAATTTAGAATTTTGAATTGCCCATAAATGCTAATGAAAACTTTTAAATGGATCTAATTAACGAATATTTTCTTGTTGAACCAATTTATAATGCATTATACCACGGTCAAAGGGAGTTACAATGGCTAACTGCCGTGCATTAATTGGTGGTTTTCAGATTCTAGAATGTGATGATGTCAGACTCTCAGATGGGGGGCAAGAGGCAGATTTTCCATTTAATAACATTGTACTTTGTCATGAAATATCCAAAAAGTTTATTCACAGATCTTTAATGTAACGGTTTCTATCTGTGACTAAATCCATTAACTTTCTTTATTACAACAAAAGCCTACATTTTAATTGTATTTACTTTAGCTGCCCCCCGTCTGTATTAAATATTCTTGGCCTATAGAATGTTGTGATGTCACCTTGAAATACCATAGACTGTATAAAAAGTGGACGTCACCCATAGTGTTCAGCGCCACTCAAACGAAGCTCGCGCTGCTAACGGTTACAGGGGCCAATTTGGAGCCAGGCTTTATATGTTGAATAGGATTTTTTTGACAAAGAAAATAGTAAAAAAAAAACATCAGGATCATGTAGCGTAGCTTAATATGAACATTTTACGACCAAAATGACGAGGCTCACTGCAGCAGGTACAGCGAGAGGAGCCACGATATTCTAACGGAAGTCAACGGGAACGAGGGTCAGAAGGAGCCGGAAGAGCCGCCATGCCAGCTTCCGATTTGGAACACGGCGGCTAGTGCGTTAGCTATGTCAATTTATATATAGTCTATGGTTAATCCTGCATAACGCACAAATAGTTCCGGCAACAGCCAAATTACTGTTCTATATCACTGCACTGCGCCCATCTGCAATGACATCACCATAGCAACGGGTAAACAAATGCTCAGCTGCTGTGAGTAGAATGTAGGGACTAACTTCATTTAAAACATTGAAATAACTGATGTTTTGTACATTTACAGACAGGAAACAGACTTTTTACGTTCACAAAGTGAAACATTTCAGTTTGTAGCCGTGGTGTAAGTGCATTATACAACTACACAGCCATGCAGATGTAGTTAGTTAGTTTAATGTCATATTGTGAAACATTCAAGGCAAAGCAAAAACACAATGCACCTTTAAAATAATTCTTTCCAATAACAAATACTTGGGTGAAAAAAAACGTAATTACGAAAGCCCAAACTTACACAATGCCATGGAAACCCGGACTGAGCCAAAGCATCTTTTCACTGAAATAGTTGGAGCTGCGTGCGTCCATGGTAACGCTGTCTGACAGGCCATCACCACGGCGACGGGGGTTGACATGCAGGTAATGGCAGTGACATCGCTCGGGGAAACACTTGATTATGGGATGTATATGTGAAGGGAACACAGCGGCGCGCCTCCTCTGTCATGTCCTATCCTAGAGCTCTGTAATTCAGTAATTGTACAAGACTGAATCTCCACATGTTAGCCTCACAGAACATGAATGGAAGAAGGAAAAACATTAGCGTCTGGAATTCAAACATGCATGCAGATATATGTATATATATATATATATATATATATATATATATATATATATATATATATATATATATATAAGAGAGTTTGGTACTTGTACTATAACACAGCATGGGAGTGAGAGGGGCTATAGGAGTATATAGTGAGATGGCTGCTTTAATGGAGATTTCCTGTAAAAAGATTTCCTGTAAAAAAAAAAAAAAAAAAAAAAAAAATTGTCTTATTTTAAATAGGGTGACTAGAATTTCCAAATAAAAAACTGGGACATCCCCATTTTTTTGGTGGTTGGTAGTAATAATTGTGAAACGAGTGCGGAAAATTGTTGCGCAGAGACCATTACATCTAACATGTGAATCAGTATAGTCACATTTTCTTTGTGTTTTTGGTCATTTTTAAGCAGCTTTTCTATATTTTACCTAAACAAATGACAATGTCTGCCTCTCTTTGCTGTTGGCAGGTTTCAAATTGGTCAAAAATATGGATACATGGGACATTTCTTGTATAAAACTGGGACAAATCAATGGTTTTGGATAAATCTGCTGGAACAGGGGACACAGGGCTCAAAACAGGGACTGTCCCGTGTAAATAGGGAAGTCTGGTCACTCTAATTTTAAAGGTGCATTGCCTAAGGTTTCTGCTGGAGGCTCAAACACCTGCTTGTCTCCGTGGAGATGTTACTGCTTTGCCTGGAATGTTTCATTGTATGGCATTAAGCTTATCTATCTCCATGCAGACAAGCAGCAGCAAGCGACACAATCAGACAAAGCTAAAGGTTAGATCTGTGGAGAGGCGAGTCTGCTCACTGTAAGAAAGTATTTTATTTAGTTTTATCTTTAAAAACACACTGAATTGAATAACTGAATTGAAAAACATGTGATACTGTGAAACATTTAATGCAAAGCAACATCATCTCCATGGAGACAAAAAGACGTTGGACCCCTCAAAAAGTGACACGTGACAGCGCGACTTTCAGTGCAGCCAAATCCCTATATACAGGTCAGATCTGTGGAGAGGTGACTCAGATCACTGTAGGAATACATGATTTTCAATGTATGCATTTTTACCACTAAGAACAACCAAATAAAAAAAAATAAAAAAAGCAAAATAATGCCATACTGTGGAACATTTAATCCAAAACAACAACATATCCATGGAGAAGTTGGCGGTGGAGCCCCAAAAAGCAACATTCAGCTTGATACACAGCCAAACACCTATGTATCAAACTAAGAAGAAATACTTCGAAATGAAAAACAGATCTACACAAGCAAATATTTATGTCCCAAATGCAACTTAAATTTGATACAAAAACAACAATGAAGAACGACTGTTTAGATGCAAAAAGCCATCAGTGCACTCAATAGTGAAGAGTCAAAACCATTTCAGGTAAATGTATTTTTTTTAATTAGGAAAGAACATTATAATAATTACCTAACTGACTGTTTTATTGTGCTATTTCCTTATTACAGCTCATGTTTTATTTACAGTTTGTTTAAAAATGGGTTAATGAGTATACAAGTTTCATAATGTGGTTTTCAATATTAATTTCTGTAGAGTTTGTTTTTTTGACAGGCCTGTAGAGACGAGGAGCTATCTTACGCACAGTGAAAGGACCAGTTTTACATCTGTCTCTTTCTCGCAAAAATCCTGCAAGACTTCGATAAAACTGAGATCCTTGTTCCAAATTCCCATCTGAAAACGCTCTTTATATCCTCCGCTATTGACCGCTATTCCGTCTTTGAGAATGAATATACCTCTACCACAGTGGACCACAGGAAATTGTAGCTTCTGGGCAGCCCTAAACGCAATCTTATCTCAGTCTGTACCGTCAGCGTTGCTTTTCACACTCAGAGAAATGCACGTGGAATATATATGTGTTTTTCTATCGTTGATTCTTGGGGTTTGTTTGGTTTGCGTTGCCAGGTGCAGAGTCTGGGTGCGTTTGATTTGCTTGTCAGGGAGGGCCTGTTTTGTCGTCTGCAGGTTACAGCACTACGCTACATTACAACTCAGATCTGTGGAGAGTCGCCCCTATTCACGGAGGGAGTTATTGTATTTTTTAGCAATACATAAAAACACTCGTTATGAATAAATGTTAGATGGAACCATGGAACATTCCAGGCCAAGCAATCACATCTCCATGGGGACAAGTAGGTAGCGTATCCTTCCACTGGAAAAGTTACGCAGAGTACCTTTAAGTGTTGCTTAAAAATACACCGAAAACCATACATTACTGTGTGTTGTGGTATGGTTGATTCTTGGCGTTTGTTTGGTTTGCGTTGCCAGGTTGTGGGGTCTGGGTGCGTTTGATTCTGCTCCGTTGTCAGGGAGGGCCTATTTTGTTGTACGAAGCTCTACAGCATATATATAATTACTTCTAAAGTCAAAAATTGTTTTCTAAATCCAACTTAAATATGATGATCAATACACTCATACTTTTAGAAGAAAATGAAAAAAAAAAAAAAAAAAAAAAAATGCAAGCTGGATACTAAAGCCTAATGCCATACTGTGGAACATTTCATGCAAAACAACATGTCCATGGAGAACTTGAAAGTGGTGAAGCCCTAAAAAGTAGCATAAAGTAGTGCTCCTTTAAAAAACACTAAAAAGAAACTGTGAAATGAAAAATTACCCAAGACAAGGTTAGTGTCCCAACAAATACAGCTGGAGCCATAAAACCACCTGTAATTGAATAAATGTAAGGTAGCACTGTTTAATGTCATACTGTGGAACATTCTAGGCAGAGCAATGACGTATCTATAGAAACAAGCAGGTGACGGACCCTCAACCAAAAAGTTACGCAGCGCACCTTTAAATGTGATACAAAAATGAGAGTAAACAAATACAGTTTCGATGCAAAGAGCCATTTGTTTGGTTTGCGTTGCCAGGTTGTGGAGTCTGGGTGCGTTTGATTCGGTTGTCAGGGAGGGCCTATTTTTTCGTGCGCTTGTTCCCGGCTATCATCACCTGGGACATGTGATAGCTTATCAAAGAGTGGGCAGCCTCCTCCTTCCTCTCCTCCTCTCGAAAAAAACGCAAGCTTTTTCTTCCCCGTCGCCCAGGGAAACGCCGCGCAGAGGGACAGTTTGATGTCTCGCTCGGCATTGTGGGATACGGCTGTCAGGGCCGACGACTCTGCCACTGCGGAGATAACCTTCGGGGTGACAGGAGAGACAAAGCAAGCCTGGATGCACAAACACAGAGCCCCCGCTGGGCTAAACACCAAGCATCGATCCTCATTAAACCAGATCAATATATGGACTCGGAGTTTGGGTTTAAAAAAGCCTGACAGACAAAAAGAAGGGCACAAGTATTTGGTGGATTTTGTTGCCGTTGGAGATCCTAAAAGTAGAAGTATGCTATTAAATGTGCACTGCGTAACATTTCTAGAGGAGGATAGGCCTGTCATCATCACAAATTCTGAAGGTGCACTAGGTAACTTTCTTTGTTGGGGGTCCGTTACCTGCTTGTTTCTATGGAGATGTCAGTGCTCTGCATGGAATATTCCGCAATATGACATTAAACAGCTCTACATTTATTTAATTACAGGTGGTTTTACAGCTCAAAAATATAGTTTGGGTTTAAAAAAAGCTTGACAGACAAAAAAAGGGCACAGGTATTTGGTGGATTTTATTGCCGTTGGAGATCCTAATAGTACAATTATGTTATTAAAGGTGCATTATGTAACATTTCTAGTGGAGAGTCTGCCACTTGCTTGTCTCCATGGAAATGTTATTGCTTTGTTCTAGAATGTAAAGTGCCTCTGACAGCTTAGGCTACTAATTTGACTAAAAAAACAGTTAGGATCATTGTATTTAAGATTTTTGCAAAGAAAAAAAAAAGAAAAAAACATTGCCACTTGTTTTCCCAATTTTTAGTTTTAAAATTACAATCTTCTAATGACTGTATTATCTGGCAAATACACATACACTTTATTTTGTTGAAATCTTGTTTAAAAAAAAAAAAAAAAATGTCTTATGGGTAAAATGTGTTTAACTTTTGGATAGCATTCTCCCTCGTGCGTTTGAATTTCCTTCCTATAAAAACCTACATTACTGTGACTGTCTCCATGGAGTTTAATGCCAGACTGTGGGACATCGAAGGCAAAGCAGTAATATCTCCATGGTAAATAACATATAGCAGACCCTCCTCCAAAAAAGTTACATAGTGAATCTTTAAAGACCCTGTATTTTTTCCATGTATTTGAGCAAAGTTTGTCTTACTACAATACACAGATATATTGTAAAAACAGCTCTTGGGATCAAAATATCTAAGTATAAAGTGTTTTATTGTCCAATTATCAGGAAGTGCACCTTTGCATGCTAGTCGCAGTAAAGCTAACAACGACAAGATATTTTCTGAAGTTGTGAAAAGTGCTTATAAACTCATCACGGTGAATAATTAGGACGCTCTGAAGGCATAAGAAAAGTGAGGAAGAACTTTGGACGGCTGCAAACTGTTTCAGATGAACTAGTTTTGTTTTTCACATTTTTAAGATGGTAAAAATCAGCTGTAGTGCCAAACAAATGCGTGAAAACCCACCAGTATTTGACATACAAAAGAGAAAACAAAAACAAAGCAAATCAATATATCGACACGGAGTTTTGAGACAAAAAGAAGGGCAGAGGTATTGGTGGGTTCTGTTGCCGTTGGAGATTGTAAACAGAAGAGATGATGTCGTTAGTAGGGATCAGTACAGTGTGTGAGGACAGGAGCATGTGTCAATACAGATGTAACCGTAGAAAACAGACTCTGATGGAGCAACAGGCTCATGTAATTCAATAAGAAACAAATTTTACAACAAATTAAAACAAATGTGGTGTTTTTAAACTTACTGCTATGACATAATGACGGCTTTTAACATTTTTGTAAATCCCTCAGTGCCTCAGCCTTTTTTTTTTTTTTTTTTTTGCTTTACAGCTACTTATTTGGATACTTACTACTTATTTTAAAATTTTGTTTAACATAACACAGGATTATATATAATTGTGCTTATGCTTGAGGAACACAAACAATATAATGCCAAAATGCAAGTCTGTGTTGTTTTTGTAATGTTTTTTTTAAACAGCCAGTTTAATTTGATCTACTTTTTCGAGACAAAGAAAAGTAGAAATCCTAGTGCTGTTAAAAGAATTAGTAGTTCTTTGAATTAGCAAAGTACGCAAATTTTAAACACATAAACACTCACAAACAACATTATATTTGTATTATATTTTACTTCTGTGGGGTAATAACTGCCAACACATATATTAGATCACCATGTTAGCTTTTTTTGGTTTTGAAAATTATATATTTGAAAAAATAACTTACATGTTTTGTAAGTTTCACTTCTATTTTTGATGCTCTGAGTCTGCTGCTGTGTACAGTTTTGTGTGGGCCCAGGGGAGATTGCTAAATTACTCAAAAAACAGTTAGGATCATTGTATTTAAGATTTTTTACAAAAAACATTCTCACTTGTTTTCTCAATTTTTAGTTTTAAAGTTTTACTTCCTAGGTGGAAATCGTGACATCCAGGGAATTCCATAACTGTTACCAAACAAAACTCTTCTAATGTACACAGAAGTGACTGTATTATCTGGCAAATACACATACACTTTATTTTGTTGAAATCTTATTTAAAATCAGAAAAAAATGTCTTTCTTACATGTAAACTGTGTTGGATAGCATTCTCCCCAGTGTGTTTGAACTTATACTTACTGTAAAACCTACATTACTGTGAGCGGGGTCCCCTCTTCACAGATCTGATTTGTAACAGTGAAACATCGAAGCCAAAGCAGCTTTGTATCATGCTTTTGTAGAACAGTGGTGTGGGCACCCAGGGGAGATTGCTAAATTACTCAAACATGCACGGATAACACCTACAACTTCTTCAGGCATGTTTTTGATGAGGGAACAGCGTTAACATAGTAGAAAGCTTATTTAGCACAATACGCTTACGTCACAAAACCAGTTTTCTTCATCTGCATGTCATTGTAGCGTTCTGTTAAGTTTGGCTAATCAACAATTACAACCATATTTCAGCTTTTATCATTTCCCCACTGACGCACAACTCCGAGTGCACTAGGGACATGTGATTAGAAGAGACGAGGCCGCCAAATTCCAGATGATTCCAAACAGCACATTTACTTCAGCGGGTTTCATCGCAGTCGGTCGGCGAGCCCAGTGTCGGGAAATACACCAGAAGTCTCATCGCATGTTTCCAAATGTCTTCCTGGTTTGTGACATGAGTGTGAGTCTATTTGGCTGTAGTCTCACATTTGTTCCATGTTTATGATCAGGATGAATAACTGCGCAAAAAGGTGGTGAAAAATTAGCACAGTCGACATAGCAAATTTTTATCAAATCTATCTTTTGAACTGTCAAAAGTTCTAAAAAATTGACTCTCTCTTCCTTCTCCTCTTTTGGTGTTTCCTCAGAGCATAAATATGATATGTGAGGTCATGAAATGTTAGTCTTCAAGTTAACAGCTTCTTTTATCTTCAGTTCGGTAGAGATCCGAGGACTTAAATTATTTCATAGGCCACGTTTACATTATGTTTTTTTTTAAATTCAGAATTAATTGTTCTGAATTAAATCGTTCAGAATTACAATAGAAATGGAAATAATCATTCCGACATAAATAATATAATTTGAGGTTTACATGGAAAACTCGTTAAATCGCCTTTATTTGATTCCGCTCAACGTCTGTGGGTCGGGAAGGGTTCTGATTTTACAGAGACACGAATGTATTTATGTCGACCGGAAGAAAACACACATTTCAGCTGGTACCGACTTTTTTATCATCTTAGTTTATCGTTACGCCATGGATAGGAATGTGATACAAAGTTTTTCCGCAGTCGTTCCAATGATAATTAAGCAGCAGCTGGAGAATTCTATCCTCACACTTTAAGTCTGTCGGCTGAGGAGGAGAAGGGAAGAGTGTCGGAGAAGGAGGAAGAAGACAAACTGAGTCAACGGCTCCTCTACCTCAGCCCACTTTCATTATTTGTAGTTCTTCCAGCGCACTTGTTAAAAGAATGTTTCTTTTGCTTTTGTTCTGGGCCGTCATCTTGCAGTGCGTCATCTTGTCAGAAGAGCGACCCAACGAGCATGCGCCGAACGACCAGAATTATTTTGAAGAAAAATAAACGTTTACATGATCGAGGAATAAATTAATTCGGCTTTAAAATCTGAATAAACCACTCACTTACTTCGGAATCATTTTCATTAGGAAGTAAGTGCTTACATGGTATTTTTAAAGCGGAATGAATTTTTATTCAGAATTAAATTATTTTTAATTCGGAATTAAAGCTCTCATGTAAACGTGGCTGTAGATTCTAGTGAAGGTGTGTCTACTTTTAAAACACATATGGGCTTTTTAATTTGAATTCCACTCATGCTACATCAGTGAAACTTGACATTATCCTTAAATAATCCCCCTCCTCTCTTTCTCTTTCCTCTCCTCTTTTTGTGTTTACTCTGAGTGTAAATACGAATGACGTCAAAGCTAAAATCGGGATCTGAAAACTCCACTCACAAAACTGTAGAGCTGTAACAAAATAATTAAGTAAAATATACCAAAAACTACTCCTGGCGATATATCCATACAGCAGCCCACGATATCAATATTGTATCATCACATTAAACAATACGATATTTCGATATTTTGGCACATCCCTAATAATCACTACACAAAAACTGAGATTAAACCAGGACTCGTTTAACTGTCAAAGTTGTTGTGAAACTTGTTTGATGGTTTTCCTTTTATTTAAGTGAGTTTTTCTGCTTTGACAAGTGAATTTTTCCACTGTGAGGTCAGTTTAGGTCCATTTTCTATAATCTGTTTGTTTCCCTGCAGAGACCCACAGTCATACAGATGGACCAACGACCATCTCCTCCTGCATGCTTCAATCATATTCACACTGGTACATGTAAGATCTATTTTGCCCCAGTACAGAAGAATATTGTAAAAACAGCTGTTAGGATCAAAACTGGATCCTTGTACATTGTTTTCACCAAATGTAAAGAATTTTATCAGTAGCAAACCTAAAAGAAGATGCGATTTGTAGCCTTGTTCTTGTAGTGTTATTGTGAGAAAACTCTGCTTATTCCCCTGAAAGTTGTGAAACATGCTCTGAAACTAATCAAAAATAAACATTTCCGAGCTTTTAACCACGCTTTAGTTGTTTCCCTTCTCATTTACTCTCTTTAAGTCGTATTTGGAGTGACTAGTGCATTTTTTTTAACAAACTTTA
Source organism: Taenioides sp. WSHXM2023 (assembly GCA_029959045.1). NCBI lineage: Eukaryota > Metazoa > Chordata > Actinopteri > Gobiiformes > Gobiidae > Taenioides > Taenioides sp. WSHXM2023. Next base: position 30,116,802 of record CM057095.1, on the reverse strand, counting down.
ATGACTTATTTTCATGCCATTTCGCTGATCAACCCCCGTTTTCAATTTTATTTTCTTAATCGGTGATACATGTAGGATTTAACGTCAGTTTGGTACAAATGGTTAAAAAGACATGCAGCTGTGATGTGCAGCCATCCATCGGAGGTGCTGACTCTTTGTTGTGACGTTTACAGCGACGTCAGCTTCCGCAGTTTTCTAACGCGGAATCAGCGGACTTGTTTCCTTTATTAAGTCGCTTTAGATGAATATTGCGATTTAAAATGTCCAAATTATAACGATATAATGATCTGTAGAGGCTCAAGCACAATATGTGTTCTTTAAATCTGAAAATATTTTTGCATTTTGATTAAAGTTTAAAGGACATAAATACCTGGCAAATCACTGAGCGCCTGTTTTTTGGGTTTACAAAATTTGCAGCTCATCAAATGAACTAATCTAGAAACAGTAGAACTTCCTATGGCGTCACTAATGTATTTTTCATGTACATTAAGTTTTATTTGAGGCTAAAGTGAGTGTAATAGAACATAATGAGCTGTAATAGCTTTAGCACCTGCTGCTGTCACTGTCCACTGTCCCCACTGTTTCCACTTAGTGTCTTGCTCAAGGACACAATGACAGCATTCATCTTAATCTGACAGCTGAACCCAATGATGTTTATTATGTCAAGAGCGGGATTCGGACACCAACCTGCTGTTACTGTCCTCACACTGTCTCCACACTGTCTCCACTCTGTCCTCACTCTGTCTCTACTTTGTCCTCACTCTGTCCTCACTCTATCCCCACTCTGTCCTCACTCTGTCCCCACTCTGTCCGCAGTCTGTCTCCACTCTGTCCTCACACTGTCTCTACTTTGTCCTCACTCTGTCCTCACTCTATCCCCACTCTGTCCTCACTCTGTCTCCACTCTGTCCCCACTCTGTCCTCACCCTGTCCTCACACTGTCCCCACTCTGTCCTCACTGTCCCACACAAACACTCAGGATTACACAGGCGAATGAGGCTAAGAGCATTAGCACAATCCACGGCTAATAGAAAGTACCAGACAATGAGCTGCTCTCAATCAATAAACTTCACTCAAAGACAACAATGACCACGTGGCATTTACATTATCGACTCAGAGACGACAGATACTTTTACTTATACAATCTACCCTCGTTTTTGCTTTTATAATTTATTTAAAAGTACACTATAGGGCTGAGTGCATCACGTTTTCTTGTTTTCATCCTCATATTGATTTATCCGGGGTTTCAGTTACATTTTGTTTTGTCTTAAATGTAATAAAAATGTCTTGTAATATTGATTTCCTGCACATAAACACTACAGACTTAATAACTGCAATTTAAAGAGCCCATATTATGCTATTTTCGGATCTATGTTATAACGTTTTCACTCTCAAATTCTTCTCTCAAACTGAAAACACTCTGTTCCACCTTGTGATGTCATGTGGCAATACAGGAAGTGCTCCATTGTGTTTTTAAACTCCATACATCTTCACTAGAATCATTTGGATGATTTCAGTCTTGTAATTTCTCTGTAATCTCTACTTAACTGTTAAATTAAAGGATTGGCTGTAAATCTCTGTTAAAAAGACCCAAGCTGTTGGTGGAGGTTCCCCTATCTGTTTGTCTCCATGGAGATGCTATTTCTTTGCCTGGAATGTTCCACGGTATGGCATCTATCTCCATGGAGACAAGCAGGTGATGCTACAAGTCTGAGTATTTTCTAGCAAAAATTGAATTACATTAGACGTAGACAAATTATTGATCCACAGTGAAATTATTCACCAGTAGCTCAGTTGGTAAAGCGTTTGTCCACTGCTCTGAAGGTTGGCGGTTTGAATCCCGCTCACGACATAAAACATCATGGGTTGAGCGGCAGATCCACTGATGGCACTGATCCACTGGCGGTGTGATTTCAGCTGCCACAGATGATGCTATCGTTGTGTCCTTGGGCAAGACATTTAACCCACCTCGCCCCCTCCTGTCTGCGTACACCGGTGTATGAATGGCTGAGTTGTAATGATGTAAAGCATATAAAAATGTGACCATTTACTCAGAATGTAAGAATTGGGATGTCACAACATAATTTCAATTTTTACTTTAAAAAACATGGTTTTACAATGATTCACGATTATAAACACGACCAATGTTACCTGACCAATGAACAGTTAAACTTTCATTCATGTGATCTAATATGTGACTAGCTTTATCTAATCACAGACTACTGAAATTTCAGAATATTAGAGTTGTATTTTGTTGTACCTTTTAGCTGTATTGACTTGAAATTATTTATTTTCTATGTAAAAAATAGTTATAATATAGACTATTGATAGATATGTACTAGTAGCTATAGAGCAGCGTTTACTCCAATAATAAAATAAGCGTTTTTAGGTTCCAAACATCTCCAAAATGTACAGATGAATTTAAAACACACCCGATAATCTGTGAGTTAACATGGAGGAAAGTGGCTTATTTGTGGTTTATCCATCAAATCCAGGAAACAGACATAATTAATAAGAGATTTAAGTCGGACTGTGATGACGAGGCCTTTCTCTTTCACTGTTTCACACTTTAATACAAAACATCTGAAGATTAACCCAGTTTCAGATACAGATGGCTTTGGTTTGATGCTATAGAGCAGCATGCGTCTATATTAAACTATTGTACAGGGATTTACCATATTTACTCCTGTTTAGTGTTTTTGCTGACACGTTTTACCAGAGTCCAGTAGTTGCTGCTGTAGCATTTGAAATTTTAAACCATAATATTGTAAATGGCTTTTATGGGGCACATTAGATGACAATAAATCATATAATTATAATAAGATTTTGGTGTGTTTAAAGCATAAAAGAAACATGATCAAGGAATAAATTAATTTGGCTTTAAAATAGGAATAAACCACCCACTTACTTCGGAATCATTTTCATTACGAAGTAAGTGTTTACATGGTATTTTTTAAAGCGGAATTAATTTTTATTCAGAATTAAATTATTTTTAATTCGGAATTAAATCTCTCATGTAAATGTGGCTATAGATTCTAGTGAAGATACTTTTACTTATACAATCTACCCTCGTTTTTGCTTTTATCAGTTATTTAAAAGTACACTATAGGGCTGAGTGCATCACGTTTTCTTGTTTTCATCCTCATATTGATCTATCCGGGTTTTCAATTACATTTTGTTTTGTCTTAAATGTAATAAAAATGGCTTGTAATATTGATTTCCTGCACATAAACAATACAGACTTAATAACTGCAATTTAAAGAGCCCATATTACGCTATTTTAGGATCTATGTTATAAAAGAAATCTGATAATTTAATACACCTGGTACTGGCACCTGGTTGTATTTGGAAAACAATGTATGATTTTTTTCAAATTTTAACATTTTCTTTCATTTTTGTTTTAGCCACATTTTGATTTTTTTTGTTAAATTATTATTATTATTTTTTTATTTTTTTTTTATTTTTTTGTAATTGTTTGCATTTTTCCCTTGCCAAAACCTGCACAGGTGTGAAGACCCAGAAATGAGATTACATCAGATGTTTGAATGACAATTATAATTACTCCAGAAATGAATAACCATTGGCTGTGGTTACATGCAAACCAAAATGTTATTATTATTTAAGCAATAGATTCTTCTGCTTACATGACAGTTTAATAGTCTTCCATATCTTCAAATCTGCTCATAATCAGATTTTGAGTGTGGATGTAACTCCAGCCAGTATTTGGAACCGTTACCTAAAGGAATCCCACGACACAGAGAGAACATGCAAACTCCTTAGACGTCAAACACAGGATCTGAATGCTTTGAATACGTTTGGCATGGGACCTTTTAGGAGACAAGATAATGTTCATTTTTAGCTCAAATATACGTTCATTCACACATGTTTGAGTAACCCTTTATTATTACTCTGTCGACATCTCCAACTCAGAATGCTCTGTTCCACCTTGTGATGTCATGTAGTGGTAGTTTTCAAGTTAACAGCTACATTTTAGCTTTTGTTCAGTAGAGATTGGCAATTGTAGGGCTGAAATTATTCAAATGAGTCTAGAGAAGCTGTTCTGATGAGTATCTAGTTTCAATAATAGTTTAGTATGAATTTAATATCTGATTTTCTGTATTTTTAACAACCTAACTAAAATATATGATTTCCTATAGCCTGAATATATAGGTTTAGCTGTGACAGACCCTCTCCTACCCTTGTGTTCAGGCCGATTGACCCTCAGACTGAACACAGCAGGCTCCACAGGGGTCAGTGGAGAGACATTTTCAGTAAAGATAATAATAAAAAAGTTCAGCAAAGATCAAATGTTTGTTAATTTGTAAATGTAGCATAAATATTCTTTCAAACAAGCATCTAATTTCAATAAGAGTTCTGATTAATATCTGATTTGCGATACTTTTGACAGCCCTAACTCAAATATGATTTCCTATAGCCTGAACGTAGGGTTAGCTGTGGCAGGCCCTCTCCTGCCCTGGCGTCTGGACCTGTTGACTCTCAGACTGGACACAGCAGGCTCCACGGGAGTCAGTGGAGAGACAGGTAATGACAGTGATTTGAGGCTGTGTGTGCTGCATTTACAGACTTCTGCTGGGGGCTGATCTCTGTCCCAGGGCACAGGAAGTGGGCGGGACGGGCCCCTGTGGAGAGAGCAGCCATTACTCACACAACACGCCTGCTATAAGTACTGTTAGCATGGAGCGTGTTAGCATACAGAGCTTTTGTTTTTTATTGTTTTGTGGTTACTTTCAATTTGTTGGAATTTGTGCAATTTTGTATTTTGGTTCACTGCTTTTGAAGTGTTACATGTGCACTAAAATCTACATTTAACCATGTTACAGCTGTTTCCACTGACCATTTCCCTTCTCACAGTTGTATTTGGAGTAATTCGTGCTTATTTGAGTAGCCTTTAATCGATTATTTTGTCCTTTTTTCATTTTATTTTCTTAGTCAGTGATACGCGTACAATTCAGCAGCGTCGCACAGTCATTTTCGTACAAATGTGATCTACAGCTATCCGTAAGAGGAGCCGACAGCACCCGGCGCTTTGTTGTGATGACGTTTACGGCGAGGTCAGCTCCCATTGGGCACCACAGTTTTCGAACTCGGAAATGAGCAGATTTGTTTCTTTTATTAAGCCGTTTTAGATCAATATTGTGATTTAAAATGTCCAAACTATAACAAAATGATCGAGGGGTAGATAGATTATAATTATATAGCAGATACAAGTACAATAGGTTACATATTTCACAATGACTTTAATTTGACTTAATTTCAGTCTTTACTTGTTTCATTATATACTGTATGTTTTCTTTTTTCCAAATTTAGGCTATGTTAAGAGTTTCTGCCAATGAGGTAATAATATTTAGCTGTCTGAAATAACGTATAGGCCTAAGTCAAATCAAGCATATTTTTATGAATATTCTAAATTCATACCATTTTACTCTTCCTTTCACAGTGTAGAAGTGTAGAGTTTCCAGCATCGATCCACAGATGAAGTGAGCTGAAGTGATCTGAAGTGAGCGCAGTGTCCCTGTCCAGAGATGGCCTGTGCTAAAGACACTGGACTAATCACTTTCATTGTGCAGAGTTACCATGGAAACGGCGCTCATTTAGCCACAGAAGCTAACGACCCGGCATCATTATCTTAGCGCAGCTCGGGCCTCACACCATGAATGAACAATTAGAGCAGGAGCTGAGGAGGGACGTGTGGAGGCGACTATTGAGTTCGCCATAACACCATCACTGTACTCACTGTGGAGATGGGAAAGTATCGGTTCGAAGGGTATCAAATGAGAAACTGTAGTCAAGGGTTGTAGTTCAGTCTCCTATCAGCAGTGCATTGTTGTTGCGTCATTGTGCAATACACTTCAGCCACCTATTTTGTCTATGTTATAATGTTATTTGCTCATCAAAACATCTGGAGTTTTTTTTTTTTTTATTTGTTTTAACACACAAATCTTGCATATTTAGGCTGAGTTCTTCTCGCAAACTGACAACACGCTGTTCCACCTTGTGATGTCATGTGATAATACGTGATGAAGTGCTCCACTGTGTTTTTAAACTCCACGCACCTTCACTAGAATCATTTGGATAATTGCCATAATTGTCAATCTCTACTGAACTAAAGGTAAAAACTACCGCTTCATGACATCACAAGGTGGAACGGAGCATTTTGAGGTTTGGAGATGTAGACAGACTAATAATAAAGGATTACTCAAACATGTGAGAATGAAACAAAACACAACTCCAGGTCTGTTTATTTTAGGGGGTAACATTATAACAGATTAAAACTAAAAATGTGTGATAGGCCCTAAAATTACACCAGCCCTGCTGGTGTAATTTTGGGCTACGCAAAAATAAACTGAATTGAATCTACAGTTGTGGCTCAGTGGTTAAGGTGCTGGAGCATTTGTCCACCAACCTGGCCTGACCTACTGTTTTTATACACTTTGGCAAGACACTTCAAATGATTGGTTGGTGACAGGTTAGAGGGGGAGAGGGAGCTGTTTAACTCTCTGATAATGACTGCTAATTTTGATAAAGATTCCAATTGAATTTCTTTTCTGCTGTCTAGATGCTCGGATGCAGATGTTTTTTGAGTGCTTGATCCTCTTTATTTCATTTGACACACTCTTCCTCACGTGTAATTTGGCATTTGCACAGTCTTAATGCTCATGCTACAGGTTCTTGTTCAGAGAAGAGAGGCTTCCATCTGCATGCTCTGGTCATTTGGAGCAGGGACAGTGGAGCTGAGCCCTCCTCCTGATCTGCTGCTGCTGCTGCTGCTGCTGGACTTAAACTGTGGCTCTGGAGAAAATCTGGATCCTGGATCAGACCTGGACTCTAAAGAAGAGTCCACTTACACAGATGAACCACAAGAGTCCTCTGAAAGTGCATATGTACATGAGAAGGATAAAGCTATAAAGTTATTATTATTTTTTATTAGCTTCTTTTTGTTTTGGATGGATGTCAAAAATAGTGTTGTTTCAGAGATATTTTAACTGATTTCACACATTGTATACATGAGAAGAAATATATGTTTAAGTTTGTGTAAATTTCCCTATTGTTTGTGAAAAAAATAAGTATTGAAATAGGGACGCTTCTTCTGTCCATATGTGAGAATTTAATTAACTAATAATTCATTGTCTCTGCAGGAAAATGAATCCTCTGCGTTTGACCCATTCTTCAGTGTTCCTGGGATAAACCTGTCAGGAGCAGTGGGCAATCACAGTGGAGCACCCAGGGACCCGTCTCATCATGGACCAGGATCATGGTCAGGAGTTGCAGAGAGAGAAGTTATCCGGGAATTGAACCTGCGAGCTTTGAGGTGAGAGCTTACCACTTGCCACAGTGTATCCTGGTTCTCTTGGTTCTCTTCTCTCCTGGAAATCTAAAAATCTAGTGAACTTCAGTCTAAATAACATTATATAACATATTAAGTTAGACAATATATAACATATTAAGTTAGACAAATTATAATACACAAATTAACAGGCAATTTATAAAAGGAAAAAAAGAACCCAATGACATCTAGATGAAGAAAACTGAGCCATTTTCTCAGTTTTCCCAGATTTAGTCAGAGTTACTATCGCCAACAGAGCCCAAAGGAAGTCGTCATCCACATGTTTCCAAATGTCTTCCAGTTTTGTGATGTAAGTGTGAGTAGAACCCACTGGAAATATCACACAGACACATAGACACTCGAAATCCATTTGCTAGATTTTCTAAAACATTATTTAATAATATAGGATTTATGTTTTAGGCCTGAAAGATTTAGTTTAGTTTACTCTCCTGGCTGGTTTCTCCTTTTCATACATTTAGCATCATTTAGCCTGTGGTGCATAACCTGCTTGTCGTCATGCATAAATTTTAATGCCATTCTGCGGAATATTAGCCTCAATTAATAACAACTCTATGGTGACAAGATGCGGGAAGATATTGTGTCCTTGATATTGTATCATCACAGACATACCTGGAGTTGTGTTTTGTTTCATTCACACAAACCCTTCCTTTTTTAGGTTGTGTTCTTTTCTTAAACAGTTCCACCTTGTGATGTCATGTGGTAATACAGGAAGTGCTCCACTGTGTTTTTAAACTCCATACATCTGTACTAGAATCATGTGGATGATTTCAGCCCTGGAATTCCCAATCTGTACTGAACTAAACACTGAAGGTAAAAATAGCTGTTAACCTGAAAACTACCGCTTCATGACATCACAAGGTGGAACAGAGTATTTTGAGCTTTGGAGATGTAGACAGACTCATAATAAAGGATTGTGAATGAAACAAAACACAACTCCAGGTCTGTTTTTGAGGAGGAAACAACATTATAACATGACTTAAAGCTCACAAGAGTCAGTTTCATGTAATATAGGACATTTAAATCTTTTATTTTTACAGTTCTACAATAGAATAAAGCTTATTTTAACCAGAGACTCCTGTATGAATGTAAAAAATTCATAAGAATCACATTATACTTAGTTTGAAAAAGTATCTCCACTTCATTTCTTCTTTCTGTTCGTCTTAGAAACACAACTTCACCATCGCACTTTCCTCTCCCTTTTTAAGTCTCAGCCTGTGTCAAAGCGTTTATTATGCTATAGCCAACGTTAGCGCTATGATAAGCTAACAGTCCCATTAGTGCCAGTTCATTTAGCTGGTTAGCCCGGGCCGCGGGGCTGATCACATTCATTACACATCATTAGCGCACAATTAGCATGTCTCTGGTGACAGGCGGCGCGCTCTGTTAGCCCACACTTCCATCGGTGTTGTATGAAACGTTAGCGACGTAGCTCCGTAGCCTCGTTAGCCGTGATGTGATTTATGATGGGGACATGACATGCTTTTCATCACTTTAAGCCGGCACGCTAATCGAAAGGCGCGTCGAGTGAGTGCAGTTTATTTAACAAGATGGCCCCGGCTTTGACATGTCAGTTACAATTTGGCTCCCGGTTTGTTATCAGTCCAAAAGTGAGTTTGGAAAATGTGATGAGGAATTATTAAATATTGGAGAGAGCAAAAGACAAGATGAATATAGGCAACTAATCGTACAGACAGAAGGGCGCAGAGAAGCTAAAACTTATACTCAAATGCAAGCACTGTGAATGTGTAAAGTTAAATGATGTTTTCTTAATGGACAGTTGGCAGCATTAAAAAATTGAGGTAGTATTATTACTTCAAGGTTTAGGTTAAATAAATTCAAAATAGGACCCTCCCAGTATGGAGCCGTCATTATTTGTCTGCAACCAAACAACTTAGACTTAGACAAGGACACAAGTAGCCCACACATCACAATATAATATAGTAACAATGAGTAAAAAATATAAAATAGTAAAAAACCTTCTAAATAAGTAGTAATTAAAAAAAAAAAAAAAAAAAACAGCAAGGGACTGGTGTCAAATAAGGCATAATTAATGTATAATGTAATAATGCACAGTGGAAGAAATAAGTATTTGATCACTTGCTGATTTTGTAGGTTTGCCCACTGACAAAGAAATTAACAGTCTATAATTTTAATGGTAGATTTATTTTAACATTGAGAGACAGAATATCAAACAGAAAATCCAGAAAATCACATTGTAGAAAATATATTAATTGATTTGCATTTCATTGTGTGAAATAAGTATTTGATCCCCTACCAACCATTAAGAGTTCTGGCTCCCACAGACCAGTTAGACACTCCTAATCAACTCGTCACCTGAATTAGACTCATGTTTTAACTAGTCACCTGTATAAAAGACACCTGTCCACAGAATCAGTCAATCAGACTCCAAACTGTCCAACATGGGAAAGACCAAAGAGCTGTCAAAGGACGTCAGGGATAAGACTGTAGACCTGCACAAGGCTGGAATGGGCTACAAAACCATAAGCAAGAAGCTGAGTGTTAAAGAGACAACTGTTGGTGTAACTGTTCCAATATTTAAGAAATACAAAATGACCATCAGTCGACCTCAGTCTGGGACTCCACACAAGATCTCACCTCATGGGGTTTCAATGATCAGAAAAACAGTGAGAAATCAGCCTAGAACTACACTGGAGGAGCTGGTCAATGATCTCAAGGCAGGTGGGACCACAGTCACTAAGAAAACCACTGGCAACACTTTACACCGCAATGGATTAAAATCCTGCAGTGCTCACAAGGTCCCCCTGCTTAAGAAGGCACATGTGCAGGCTGCCTGAAGTTTACCAGTGAACACCTGAATGATTTAGAGAGTGACTGGGAGAAGGTGCTGTGGTCAGATGAGACCAAAATCGAGCTCGACATTAACTCAACTTGCTGTGTTTGGAAGAGGAAGAGAAATGCTGCCTATGACCCCAAAAACACCATCCCCACCGTCAAGCACGGAGGTGGAAACATTATGCTTTAGGAGTGTTTTGCTGCCAAGGGCACAGGACAACTTCACCTCATAAACAGGAGGATGGACGGAGCCATGTATGGTTAAAGTCCTGAGTGACAACCTCCTTCCCACCAGGAAACTGAAAATGGGTCGTGGATGGGTCTTCCAACATGACAATGACCCAAAACATATAGGCCCAATCCCAATTCTCCCCCTTAGCCCTCTATCTTTGTCTTAGCCCTACCCCTTAGCCCTACCCCTCTGTCTTTAAACAGAGGGGTAAGGCAAAGGGGTGTGTTTTAACCCTTAGAAATGGGACACCCCTTTGCAGTCGCAACAATATGACATTATTTTTAAAGTTTTGAAGTATTGTGCTCCTTTTGAGTTTGTTTTAAATGTACTCTGTACAACATATGTAAATCGAATTTTAATCAACTGTAACACAAAATTAAAATGCTGCAGAGGTGGACGGAGTTGTAGAGGATGCCTGTACACACAAAAAAGAAAACAAAATTAATACATAGTCATAAACATATATAGTTGTTCTGGTACCTACAAATATTATAGAATGTAATATACCTTATATTTTATTTTTTTTACTTTTTTGAAGCTTGTTGGGCTGACACAACTCCAACAAGTCCAGCCTCCTACAAGAAATACAAATGTGATTAATAACATGTCATTAAATAGGGGATAATTTACAAGGCGAAACGAAACAATAATATTTTAGGCCATGCATGTTTGTAATACTTTACACATTCTACGTAACGCGTATAGTTCTAAAAGCGCATGAGACGAGTTACGAGGCGAAATACAGCGATATATTTGACACATTCTAGTCTAACATATATGCGTATATAGTTCTTTTAGGCCATGCATGTTCGTAATACTTTACACATTCTACCGTAACAAGCGTATAGTTCTAACCGGGCATGTTACGATAAGTCGTATATGTCAGAAAGCGTAAATGCAGGCGCCATGAGTATACCTACAACTTTTCAAAAGTTACTACAGTTTTATACAACTTTTTATGAGGTTCTTGAGTGCAAATACTCACATTTGTCCAATTTCTTCCTGATTGCTCGACACTTCCCGATTTCCGTGTTGCTTTTTGCTCCGACTTGCGTTAAGCCACGCCTATCCCCTTTGCGCAAAGGGTGCATCTGAAAAAGCTCTGCTCAGAGGGGTGGAACAGCCCTTCCCCTTAGCCCTCGCACTTACAGAAAAGAGTATTGGGACACCCCTCTGTCTCTCGTGAACGCGCACAACAGAGGGGTAGGGCTAAGACAGAGGGCTAAGGGGGAGAATTGAGACGCAGCCATAGTCAAGGCAACAAAGGAGTGGCTCAAGAAGAAGCACATTAAGGTCATGGAGTGGCCCAGCCAGTCTCCGGACCTTAACCCTATAGAAAACCTATGGAGGGAGATGAAGCTCCGAGTTGCCAAGCGACAGCCACGAAACCTCAATGATTTAGAGATGATCTGCAAAGAAGAGTGGACCAAAATGTCTTCTCATATGTGTGCAAACCTGGTCCTCAACGACAAGAAACGTCTGAACTCTGTGCTGCAAACAAGGGTTTTAAGTCTTTTTTGGCTAGAGGGTTCAAATACTTATTTCACTCAATGAAATGCAAATCAGTTTATATATTTTCTTTAAAGTTAATTTCTGGATTTTCTTTTTGATATTCTATCTCAATGTTGAAATAAACCTACCATTAAAATTATAGATTGTTCATTTCTTTGTCAGTGGGCAAACCTACAAAATCAGCAAGGGATCAAATACTTATTTTCCCCACTGTATATGTAAGTAAAAAAACAAATAAAGTAATATAAATACAGTATATCACAGTTACATGCAAGAGGTGGTAAGGAAACACTGCAAAGATGATCTGATGATCGACAGAAACATCAGCTTATCTGTTACATAAGGGTGAGTTGTTGTACAGTTGTAGGGAGTATTATCTCCTCTGTCCCTCTATAGTCTGGTGCAGTGGGTGAGTTGTTGTACAGTTGTAGGGAATATTATCTCCTCTGTCCCTCTATAGTCTGGTGCAGTGGGTGAGCAGGAGTGTCCATGATGGAGAGCAGTTTGTCCAGTGTCCTCCTGTCCCTCACTGTGACAAAACCCTATTCCAAATCAAATATTACAACTTGGACGAGATCATTAGTATTAGAAAATAAGCTGGGCTGCTTTCTCATATGTGTCTATTTACAAATGATTCATTCATTCATAGGTTATTGTGGGAGACTTGAGCAGAATCCAGAACATGAAAACTCCGCACAGAAAGGCCCAATGTGTGAAATCAACCCAGGGATCTTCTTGTTGTGAGGTGAGTGTACTAACCACTATGCCACGAGGTTTCCATCCCACTACTTAGGCTGTATTATGATTGATTTATTATTGTGTGAAATTAGAAACAGTAGTTCACTTCCCAGGGTGTAATATAAAGATTCCAACCTGAGTCACTGTGAAACTTCAGTCTCTCAGTACTTGGGTTGAATATTTGGTATTTTGAGTCTTCATTTTAGATCCAACTTAGAGCTCTACTCCTCTGATTCAGACTTTTTATTTATTTATTTATACATATATTTATACATTTATAATCAGGGAGTGCTATTGGTGGTTTTCAGATTCTGGAATGTGCTGTGATACTCTCAGATGGGGCGAGAGCTGATTTTTCCTATTGATTACAATGTACTTCCCCATGAAATAGACAAATTCACAGTTGTTGAATCTGATCATTTCTATTAGTGACAAGACCCAAGAACTCACTGTATTATAGTAACCTGAATTTTAACAATATTAATTTTGCAATATATATATAAATATTATTGGCCTATTGAATGTTGTGATGTCATCTGAAACCCGGCCATACCCCGCCCTAACCAGAACCAGTCTGAACTCACCTTAAGAAATGACACATTTGATCGAACCAGTTTCAAATTCATGACTCAAAATGTTATAGGTTATTTTAATTTGAACTTAAAGCGACAGTATATAACTTTTTAGCCAAAAATAAAGCAATTTTTACTTAATTCATTTGTCTTTATTGTACTGAAAAATGTAGAAAAGCATGGGTCCTTACAAAGATCATCTCCACAAACCTGACTCTTATTGGCCTGGAGGAGAGCCTTCTCCTGCTTGTTTCCATGGAAATGTTGTTCCTTTGCCTTTAATATTCCACAGTATGGCTTAAACCATATCTATCTCCATGTGAATTGTTCCGAAGTATGGTTTATGTGTTTATTTCCATGGAATCGTGCAAGTGACCTGCCACCGCCAGAAAGTTACATACTGTACCTTTAACTCTTGCTGGTTGTTTTCGTCTCCTCTAACAAACTGAATTTCATCTGTTTATTAGAAACTGTTCTTTCGTAGTAAATTTACCAGAGCTAACCAGATCCTAAATGAGCCTAATCAAACATTAATATTAAACTCCTGATTTCTCATTTCAAATATCATTTCTAGTTTGAAGTCAACTCTTTGTCACGTCTCCTGTAACACATGTCCTTTAAAAAAAAAAAAAAAAACTGGGGACATTTTGACTCTCACCGAGGTACTGGCCGTTCCTTTTCTGTGCTCGTTTATCACCTCCCACCCATCTCCCATACAAGAAAAGCTCCGTATTGATTTGACTGTCTCTTGGCTGCGTGTGCCGTGGAGAGTTGGATTAAAGACCCTCTCTCCTCTGTTCACGATAGCATCATCCCCTCAGCCCCGGCTCGCGAGTCCGCTTCGGGCTTTCCCTGCAGCCCGCATTGTCTATTCTGCTCCGCTATGTGAAAAATGTTGAATATCAACAATAGCTTTCACTGGCGTATTGTTGAGTTTTTGTATGAACTAATCTTGCCTCAGTGAAAAAGACCTAGCGCTTGGACAAAACCTCTGGAGCCCAAAGCACTCCTAGCTGGCTCTCCTCGTGTACAGAAGACATAGGCTGCAGGGAAGGCAGGAGGCTAGGATCCAAGCAAGGAAAGGACATAAGAAACTATAGAAGATGCTGTTTCACTATTAGAACAGCACAGGATGATAACACAGATGCTAGGCTAACAAACTCTAATTTTGCATGAGCAGGAATTACACCATAGTGATTTCAATGGACGGATATAAGAACAAAGGTGCTCCAAGATCCTCGTACTGTACCATGCAGGATCACGTATACTCGGGATTGCGTTCGTAGACTGCGTTCGGATCTAGCTCTGGTTTGGATAGTCAGCAGCAGCGGCCAATCAGACGTCAGGAACCCGGGGCCTTGTCATAAACACAGCGTGACATCACAAAGAGGTAAGGGGATCACTGCAAAGGAATTCTCTGCGCTGGTTTGTGTAGGGAGAGGTGGGAAAAGTGGTTGGAATGAGTTTGGAATTTAGAGATCTTATATTTAGGATTGCTTTCTCAGAATAATTTATTCATATTTTAAGAATTCTCAGCTTGTAAGTTAATTCAGTAACTGTTTTGGACGAGACTGCTGTAAAAGTTTGTGTACAGAGAGATGGTAAAAGTAGACATTTTTGAAGATTCTACTTATAGGATTGCTTTCTTAGAATATTGTATTATTTCTTAAGAATTAAACGTTGTAGGTCAGTTCTATAACTATTTGGAAAAGTTAAAGACATCACTGCAAATGGATTCTGCAAAGGTTATGTACAGAGAGGTGAGAAAAGTAATGAAGCTTTTATAAAGGATTACTGTCGTAGAGTCAATTTATTATTTCTAAAAACACACACTCATTGTAGGCCTATCCAATAAACATTTCTAGATGCATTCATTAGGTGTTTTGGGCTAACAAAGATCTGTATTTAAAAGAGTTCTCATGATACAAATGTTTAAAACTTAAATTAGATTTTTTATAAGCATGTCATTTACAACACAAAATGATGGTAGTTTTATGGTACTAAACTATACAGATTACTCACTAAACTCAAGATTATTCTAAAAGTATTCAGAAAAGATCAAATATTGTCCTGTTTACGTGATTTTTTTTCAGTATCGATTCTAGCTCAAACGAGTATCTGGTTTTGATACTAGTTTTAGTATCGATTAATATGTGATTTCCGATATTTTTGACAGCCCTTATGTTTAAGTATGTATGTGATTTAATATATGTTGTTGCATTCATATTTGTGTTGGTTCAGTCCTGGTTTGAGTCCAGTTTAGTCCTGATCTAGACCTGGTTTGGTCGTGCTCTAGTCCAGGTTTAGTCCCAGTCTGAATGTGCTGTGTGTGCATGTTTGAACAGAGTCACTAAATAAATGTAGTGTTTCTTTAGTGCTATGGATTCCCTTTCAAACACTTATTCTTGATTTGATGTATTTATTTTCAAATTCCCTGATGATTCACCTTTCATTTTCATATGCTTACAGTTATTTTTATGTAGGGTTCTTGAGAGAGGGCAGTTTTTAATATCTTTTTATGTGTTAGATTTAAATAAACCACTTTATACTGAAGTGTGCTTGAACTGCTCCTATGCCCCATACACACACGCACACACGCTCACACAAACACACACATACACATACTATCTCTCACACACATACACTGCACTGGAATCCTGCTACTGCTCTGTGTGAGGTAGGATAGAAAAAGTATTTATTTTTAATTCGTTTCATTCATTCATTTTTTTTTATTTTTTTTCGTTTTTTTTGTTGTGAGAGAGACTTGGTGATTTAGTAGTAGTGACGCCGAGAGTTTTTCAATTTTTTTGGTTATGGTTTCTTATACTACTGTGTTACTGTAAAAATATTAGAGAATTTTAACGTTTTGTCGAATATAATATAAATGAGCAATAAAACTATCTTATAAACCATTACTTTTTACTTAAAATACAATTAGTATCGTCTTAATTTTTTTAATAGATGAACTTTTGTCATAGCATGCAGTATTTGTAACTGAGTATATTATTAGCCATGTAACTTTACTTATAATACTAAAGTACAAATTTTCAATAGAAGTTTTCCATTTGTAACAGCTGTATTTTCCTTGTAAACTCTCCTGTTTGGCCCTCAGTGTGTGAACCGCGCAGGGGTCAGGGCGACGCGTGTGACCATTTTGAGGTCAGTGAAACTTGGGATTGTGGAATAGATGGCTTAACCCCTGGCCCCGGGCACGTACCCCCACCACCCACACCCCCTCCACCCACCCCCACCCTCATGCGTGCAGGGGAAGTGGCTGTAATCGGCTGGCCCTGTCCATTTGTCCTCGCAGCTTGAAGCCCTGTCATCCCTCACAGCTCTCCCAGCAATTACATCCTTGAAGTGAACTAGAAAATCTGCTCCAATCTAGCAATTAGTCCCCGGGCTACTCACTGAGAATGTGTGTGTACGTGTGTATGTGTGTGTGTGTGTGTGTGTGTGTGTGTGTGTGTGTGTGTGTGTGTGTGTGTGTGTGTGTGTGTGTGTGCGCGTGTGTGTGTGTGTGTGTGTGTGCGCTAGCCAAGAAAGCCAGCGCTATAAAGGATTTTCGCTGTTTTTTTGTTTTTTTTTCTGCAAACATTTCAGACGTCAATATAAAACTTGTTACCTTAGTGTAATTTTTGTAAACAAATTAAAACAGTGGAGATGATTGTCTCAGTTTAATGACAGTGTTTCTCTAAAAAATAATAATTGTAATAATAATATGGTGCTCATGGAAAGTTCAATTTTAGTTTAGAATTAAAAGATGGAACTTGATGCAACTTTTTTTTTTTTTTTTTGGTTTTCAACTTTTGAACGTTTGAACCTGATGAGAAAAAGTTACTCAGGGGATGCAGAGGTTTTGTGAACAAGTGACAGTTACTTTAAGTTATTTCAGTTTTAACATTTTTACATTGTGTGTGTGTTGGCTACAAGGAGTTATTATTTTATTTTATATTAATATGTAGATTATAGCTTACATTGGTATCACAGAGTGCGTTCATTAAATAGTTTATTGTATTGTAATGAAACTTGAAAAACTTTTTATAATGTTTCTCTTTATTCTCTGCTCATTATTTGGGAGTTCACTTGACTTATTATTGTACTGTGAACTTAATTAACCTGTTATACTATGTTGATGTATATGTTATAGCATGAGTGATCAAAAGCAATAGTAGCTTAAATACTGTATAATACAGGGCCTTTAATCAATAACTAACAGCTTAATGTTTGTTTTTCTTTTAGAATATATTTATAGTTGAAGTTTCATGTAACTAATTTTTTACACTTGTACTTGATACCACTAACAACGTATAACCGTAATGATTTACTACAATGTTAATACAGGTTGCTACATAGTGAATGCTTTTTTCCCCTTCTTTTAAAAATATATACAAAATAGTACTTTAGTGTAACTCATTATGGTACACTTCTAACTACTACTACTTCCAAGTACTTAATAACAACTGGTGATAACATGTAGCCATAATCCTAATTACAATGTAATTACAGGTTGTTATGCAGTGACCTGTTTTTCTGTTAAAATGCAGTTTAGTATTTCTCCTTATAGTTTACAATTTACACTTCTTTTGATAGTTTGCAGCTACTTCATTATAACACAATTTAATTACATGTCTTGTTTTTTTTTTACAGGTTTATATATAGTGACAATGTAATTACATCTTATCACAGGTTATTGCATATTGATTTTTTTTTTATATAATTGTATAGTATTGTATAGTATTTTCCACTTCTTTTTTTTATAATTTATGGCATTGTAATAACATGTAACAGCATAACTATAATGTAATTACATGTTAATACAGGTGTGAAGTTCACTGTAGTTGATAATAATTATGCCATGCCAACTTTATTGCAGAGTTGCAGGTCCAGTTTTCCACTTCTTGCCAACACAACATTTTGAAATAGCAGAATGTCCTTGAGATTCAACAACTTCTCTCCACATTGAAACTTCTTCTAAACACTTTTGGGCCAATGGTTCTGCATTTATAGTTGTGGATATGTGGTGGGGGGTGGGGGTGATATAGTGTCCGGGGGGAGAAGGCAGGCCTGACTGGGCATCCACAGAGCCGCTTAGTGCCGCCTGGCTTCCTCCTAAAGACCTCTCCTCCTTTTGGCTCTGCTCTCCCCCTCTCATCCCTCTCCTCCTCCTCTGCTCTTTCGCTTTTGTCCCATCTCCACTTCACCCTCCGATTCCTCCTTTCTCCCAGCGTCCCATACCTTCCATCGTCTGCTCCATTTACGCCCGGGCTGAGGTACTGAAATGAGCTCGAACAAAAGCCCTCAGAGATGCCGGGCCAGGGAGTTTTTCAAAAGAATCCTCCTTAATGTAACGGGTGGACAGACAGACAAGCGCTCGGCAGGCGTACCCACTCTCTCCCATCTTATTCACCGCAATGTTTGGCCCAAAAAAGCACACATCATCTGCCTTGTGCCCTCCCTGCTCCATACGATACATTAAGACATTATGAGGGCCAGGCTGAGTTGGTAATGTACCCAGAGGCCACACTTTTAAGAGGCTGAGAGGAAAGTTTGGCTTCAGCAGCAGAAGCAACAGCAGTGGACAGCTATTGAAAACGCGTATTTCTTTGATTGCGCATTAAGACATCAGGATCCCGCTGTGCACTGCTGTCAGTGTTGTGTGGGTAAAATATTGACGCACTGAAGTTGCCGTGAGTAGGAGCTGAAAGCATGACTGAAAAAACACGAGGCTAAGAGGAGCGAGGTTGTGTAGTGTTGAGTGTGTCTGAAATCACGTTGGTAATGAGAAATGGGGCTGTATCAACAGCGCTACTACTGCTTTTAACCAAAACCAAAACAAAAACGCCTCTTGTCAATGGCGCAGGAGAAGTCTGTGGTGTAAACATGTTCGCGTTGAACTTATAATAGCGTTCAGTTTGGACATCTGATGGGACACACCCTAAACATGACACGGTACAGTGGTTAAAGTGGAGGTATTATACTTTTATGGGGTATTAACTGCCAGCTGATAATATATTTAGATCACCATGTTACCTTTTGTTTTGAAAATGCCATATTCTTACTTACTTTAATTTTTTATGCTCTTGAGTCTCACCTTCTTTTGCTCTCACTCCCTCTTCAGAGCGCTATCACAACAAAATCTCAAACACAATCAATCAAAATGTGTTTATTAGTAGTTTTGCAGTATGGTTTGGTAGTATTTTTTAATGTATTAATAGGTCAAGGTTTATATAGCACATTTAAAATCAGACATACTGCCCCAAAGTGCTTAACAATATAAATAAAAACAGAATATGAGAATACATAAGTAAAAAATATGAGTAAAACACAAGTCGACACAATAAAACAAGGTTAAGAGATTAATAGTAGTATAGAAAGAGCATTAACCACTCTGCCACTGCGCCCCCTAGATTTTGTATGGTGTTAAGACAACCTTTGAAGCAATATCTTTATAATAATTTATATATAGCACTGGTTGACCAAATGTGTGTGTGCATGTAAAGTAAATATTTTTATTAATTCTCAAATGATTTATTATTATCAACTATTATTTTTTGTCAGCAACAATTAAAGTCAGACTAAATAGTGATTCAAATGTGTGAAAATGAACATGGGATGCGATGTCACTAGACTAGACAAGATGCCACTTTTTATTTTTTATTTTTTTGGTACAGGGGATCGGGTCAAAAAAAAAAAAAAAAAAAAAAAAAAAAAAAAGTAAACAAACAACAACAAACTACAAAAAAAAAACAAAAAAACAAAAAAAAAAAAAAAAACACTCTCTTTAATTGTTCTGGTTTAAAAGAAGCGGAGAGAGAGTGTCCCATTGTAAAGACGTGTAAAAAAAGCTGTCAATCAAAGCTGTCAGCCTATGTGTGCGTGTGTGACAGCTGAGCCCGCCCCATTCAGATGAGTTCAAATAAGTGCAACTAAACAATAGACTTTTACCAACAGGAAGTAACAGCCCTGACAAAACCATCAAGACGAGATTTTTAACACAAGTATTCATGTGCATCCGATGTCTAAAAACAGTGTTTTTTCTGGGTATTTCGTATTAAACTTTAACACGCATGGATCATTATTTTTACATTGTGATTGATCTAAAACTGCTTCGTAATAGAAAGACGTCCATTGACTTCTTGTTCAAAACTGCAGAACTTACAGGCCCATCATGTTTTTATTGTTTAAAAAGAGCTTTGTGACATTTTCAGCTTGGGTTTTTTGTTGAATAATCACAAGGACAGAGCAGTGGGGGGAGATAGGGGGTAGGTGAAAACGGAAATTGTTTGTCCACTCAAACACGCATGAATCAATCGATCAAAAATACAAACTAATGATAAGGGAACACCGTTAATATCTCATGAAAGTTGATTTTACATAATATGTCCACTGTAACAAATTAAACAGATACTTTATTCATTGTATTTATTAATTTACAAAACAGCCCTTAAAGCAATTGTATTTCTATAAAAGTACTTTGGAATGTTTTTGGTTGGGGGGCCTGCCACCTGCTTGTTGTCATGGGGATCTTATAGCTTGGGGTTTGTATTAAAAAGAAATAAATAACTTGAAAAACATGCATTTTTACTTTAAATGAGCCCATCTCTGCACAGATCTGACCTGTAACTTGACCTTGTGCCGCTACCTTCTTGTCCCCTTGGAGACACAGATACATTTACTTAGTATAAGGCATCGGACCATCCACCAGAAAGCTCTGCAGTGTTCCTTTAATAATAACATATAATAATTGCTTCAACTGTGATACATATTTCAACTTTTTATTTATATGAAAACAAAGTCAGACTGATAAATACCTAATGTTTGCTAAAAAGAATCAATTTTGTGTAATATAGTACTTTTTTAATTGTCCAAACCATTATATACTGAAATAACCGCACTTTTCACAACTATTTTCCAATCCTCACAAACATAACCGCCTCCCTCGTGCTGAAAAACCTGCTCCGGTATCTCCCTCCTTCTGTTTATACTTTGAAGCTCACATTTAGAGGATCATTGCAAACTAAATCAAAATAACTCTACAAATCCAAACCCGTAACTCTCTTTGACAATAGTCTTTGTAACAGCACCAAGGACAGCGACGCGTGCTTCTCGTAAACATGCTTCAATGGATTTAAAGCACTGCCTCGCTCCTATCTTCCTAATTCTCTCTCCAATTACACTGCCAGTATTATTTTTCTCATATTGGAGCTCTCCGTTGATATGTTTTTTAGCTATTTACTTGCGCACAGCGGCTTTGTTGTGGGGATGTGTGTAGTTTTAACGTTATTACGGATTTGCGAAGACTGTTTGTGATATCGGCTGGACTTTGATAAATTGTAATGTGGTTCTATAATCCTTTTTAATCATAGCGCTGGACCCAAAAATGTATGTTTATGTCTTATTATAATGTATTTTGATTAGGAAACGTGAAAAATAATTTGGAAATTACTGTATGTCATGCTGTAAAACATAGATGCAGTGGTGGAAGGTACAATTTTTAGGTATTTTTACTTTACTTAAGTACATTTTACAGTGGATACTTTCTACTACGTTTTAGATCTGCACTGAAAAGTAAAAAAGTACTTTTCTTTATGAGACCTGTTGATAAAGCTGGGACTTATTTTTTAGCACATTTAATTTGAGTTAATGTCCCAATTTTGAGCAATCCAAATATACAAAAACACAGAAACAGCTAGACAATTTCAGAAATCAATTGAATACAAGTAAAAATAAAATAGAAAATAAGTAAAAATAAAGAATATCTCAGCAAAATACAAGACGTCGTAAGGAAAACAGTGCAAAAATGATATGATGATTGACATGACATTATCAACTCCCAATACTCCCAAAACTAAAGTATTATTTTGTTAGTACTTCTCCAGCTATTACTACCAATACTCTTCTACTACTACTACTACTACAACTACTACTTTCTAGTCTATATATTCTGAGACATATAGACTTGGTGCCAATGTTTACAATAACTTTACTGGGTTTTGTTTCACCAGAGCCTGTTTGTGATATTAGCTGGACTTTGATCGTGTTCCTATAATCCATTTTCTAATCATGGCGGCGTTTCAAACACTTGGTCGTTGCAGCAGTGGAATTTTCTCTCAGTAGTTGGAGCTTTATCTTCACAAGCGCTTTATTCTTTATTGTAATGTGCTTTGATTAGGACACAATTAGACAGAACAGACTAATTATGCAGATCATGTGATGTTGTAATCCGGATTCAACACCAGGGTTATTTATTACAGGATTTTCTTAAATACAGTTTGTTTGATGGGATTAGACTTTACTTCTAGCAAAGATTGAAATGGACTCTTCACTTTGTTTGGGTCTGGTTTTGGTCCTTGTTTTAGTCTAGATGTAGACTTGGTGATGTTCCTGGTTTAGTCTAGGTTTAGTCCTGGTTAAATCCTTGTTTAGTCCTTGTTTGGTCCTGATTAGGTCCTTGTTTAGTCCTTGTTTGGTCCTGGTTAGGTCCTTGTTTAGTCCTTGTTTGGGCCTGGTTTGGTCCTTGTTTAGTCCTTGTTTGGTCCTGGTTAAGTCCTTGTTTGGTCCTGGTTAGGTCCTTGTTTAGTCCTTGTTTGGTCCTGGTCTAGTCCAAGTTTAGCCCTGGTTTAGTCCAGGTTTAATCCAGGTTTAGTCTAGGTTTTTAATTTCTAATTCTAAACTAGACCTCATTGCAACTAAACTGTATAAATAGTTGGTAGTTGATGATGATTGTAACTTGACCTGGGGGCATCAAACGTGCTTCCTGCCTGCTGTATCCATGGAGATTGGCAATTTTAATGCCATACTGTGGAGCATTCCAGAAATATCCATGCATGAAGACAATCAGGTGGCACACCCCAGAAAAGTTGCATAATTTATCCTTAATCCTTCCATATTAGTCGGGTCAAATTTGACCCGTTTTGATATTCAGCAGTAAAAATACCCTAAGCATCATTCTTTTATCCTGAAATTTGATGACTTTTCCTAAATTTTGCCAAAATACACAAAAATGAAAATATTTTAAAATTGTATACTTTTGTACAGGTGCTACAATTTTTTGGACACTGAGGCTGGTTCAGGTCAGTTTTGACCCGTATCTATTGAGATGAATTTTGGATCTATCAGTGCGGGTCAAATGAAGGAAAATCAAAGTTTTAGGGAATATTGAAACTGTGAAACTGTGCAGGCCATATTTGTGTGTATTTTTTATGGGACAGTGGTGACAGAGTTCAAGAGTTCACTGTTTGGAGATTTCCCCCATGCCCCAGGTTTCCAGAGACAGACCCTGTTGGTTTTTGACATGGGAGAATCTCAACACAGTGAAAGTGAGTGAGTGATTACTGTGCAACAGGCCCTTGATCTGATCTTCCAAGATGAGGAGAATGAGAGCAAACCTGCTGCAAATGTGGGAAACACAAATGCAATTCCGCACACGTAAAGTTTCCTACCACTGCTCTGAATGCATTGACTCATTTGAAATAAGCATAATGGTTGCAGTGGACAAACATGGTTATATTATAAATTCCAACAGTTCCAAATTCCAAATATTCCAAATATTCATATCATTTTCAAATTACATGAAAATATATATAAATCATACTGGCTTTAATGTTTTATTGTGTTATGTAAAACAGGGCATGATACTGTGTGATAGTAGATGTTTTTCTCCAAAAAGTGCTGTAAAACTTAAAAAATATGCTCTTCCTGCTCTCTGAAACATTATATTTATATATTTATTAATGTGGGATAGTCTATTTAGACATTCTAAATAGATCTGTAGTTCAAAATTTGGTATAGACACTTACTATGAGAGAATTCTTGGTCCTGGTCAAATTTGACCTGAACCAAACTGTGAAGGCTTAAGAAATGAACAGTTTGTAAATATTAAGTTGCGCTTAGATTTTTAAATGAAATGAAAACATATCCTATTATTAAAGGTCCCATATTACACAAAGTTGACTCTTGTGAGCTTTAAACCGTGTTATAATATTGTTACCTCCTCAAAAACAGACCTGGAGTTGTGTTTTGTTTCATTCACACATGTTTGAGTAACATTTTATTATTAGTCTGTCTACATCTCCAAAGCTCAAGATGCTCCGTTCCACCTTGTGATGTCATGAAGCGGTAGTTTTCAAGATAACAGATCCATTTAGATAATTTGAGATAGGCAATTCCAGATCTGAAATCATCCAAATGAAGGAAGTTTAAAAAACGCAGTGGAGCATTTCCTGTATTACCACATGACATCACAAGGTGGATGGTGTGTTTTCTGTTTGAGAGAAGAGCTCAGCCTAAATCTAAACATGTGTGAATGAAACAAAACACAACTGCAGGTCTGTTTGCGATGAGGAAATGACATTAGAACAGTCAGAAAATAGTGTAACATAGCCCTTTTAAATTAGTTCATGGACTTAGAACTTTCCTCAAATTCCATAAAGTCCTTTAGCCTCAAATCCTGTATTTCCGGGTGTTTGTTGGTGGCAGCTTCTACAAAATGAGCTTTCCCCTCAAATCCGCTCTGACAAAATGTGAACAACTATTCTCTCTCTTTGTCTGTGTATCATTTTAATCCTCTTTCGGCTTCATGTGTCCATCCATCCATCCTCCATCCACCCCTGCCATCCCGCCCCCGCTACCCCATCATCGCCGCTCTCCTCCGGGATAGGCCTGTGAAGTGACCGCCCCGGACACCCACACTCTTGGCTTGATATGAGAAGGAAGCTGGTGTAGGATTTGGCTGTTTGGACCACATAGGGGGTTGCCTTATGCGTATCGTGGGCATGTGAGCTTGGCCATGCGCGTAGGTATGAAACAGATCGGGTTAAAACCTTATAAACCCATTGTTTTCCATTGTGTCTCGGTGGTCCTTTTGTTTTGATGGGTGATCCAGGCCGGAGCTATGGGGAAAATGCAAACAGATCATTTTGGAAAAGTAGGTCAAAAGCTGAGACAATAGAAAGGTTTGGTCACTTCCGTAGTTCTAAAGTGTTTGACCCAAATATTAGTTTTGAATCTGGGTTAGAGAGGTGTGGTATGGTCTGGTGGTATGGCGGTACGCTATAGGTTAACTCAAAGTCTAGGCGTGTTACAGTTTGTTTCACTATTTTGACCTCCTTAATGTTTCACAGTAGGGCATTAAACCTTTCTATCTTCATGGAGACCAAACCAGACCAAGTTACAGGTCAGATCTGTGGAGAGGCGACCCCGCTCACAGTCAGAATGTCTGTTTTTCTAGATATTTTTGAGCTATAAAACCACCTGTATAGTTTAGTAAATGTTAAGCAGATCTGTTTAATGTCATATTGTGGAACATTCCAGGCAGAGCAATGACATCTCCATAGAAACAAGATTTTAGCATTGTTGCACTTGCTCCCAGTTCGTTTTAGAATTGATTTTAAGATTTTATTGTTTGTTTTTAAAGCTTTGAATGGACTGGCCCCATGTTACATCTCGGATCTCATCTAAATTTCTTCCCCTCTGTGCGCTCTGAGGTCCGAGGGCCACTCCAGCTCGTGGTGCCTAAGACAAGACTTAAAACCGGGGGGACAGGGCCTTCTCTGTGGCTGACCCTAAGCTCTGGAACGCTCTGCTTCCACCCATGTCCGAACAACCCCCACAGTGGAGTGTTTTAAGTCTTGTCTTAAGATCCACTTTTTTTTTATTCTCTGGCTTTGAACACTGCATGAGTTGTGTGCTCCTGTGTGTCTTTTCTATCTATCTATCTATCTATCTATATATATATATATATATATATATATATATATATATATATATATATATATATATATATATATATATATATATATATATATATATATATATATATATACTTTTTTTTTTAACCTTTTTATTATTTATTGGTATTCTTTCTCTTATTTGATTTTACTATTTGATTTTACTAGTTTTATTTGTCTTAACGAGGACTACTGGAGTTAAACAGAGCTTTATTTTATATTTCTCTTGGATATGTTTTATCTGTTTTGTGCAGCACTTTGGAAACAGTTTTGTTTATGAAATGTGCTATAGAAATAAAGTGGATTGGATTGAATTATGCCCCTTAAAACTATGTGTATAGTGTTTTAATAGCATTGTTCACTGTGCTTTTTTTGTAATTTTAGTAGAAAGTAGGTACCTTTGCAGCTTTTTGGTCAAAAACAAGGCTCAAGTACTATGTGACATCACACACTCCACATCGAGTGGAGTTTGGAGGGTTAGACTTTTTTTTTTTAAGCAAATTGAAAATTGTAACTGTTTAATATTATGGGAAAAACATAAGTGGGTTTTTAGTCACTGTTAATGAATGTTCCACCGTATGGCATTAGCCTGATCTATGTTGTATTTATTCATTAAGATGTGTGGTTATTGATCATTGAAAATACCAGGCTCTCCTCTCCACACATCTAACCAGTCACTTGGCCTGGCCTCCTCTCCGCAGATCTAACCTTTACCTGTTTGTCTTCATGGAAATAGGTTAGCTTAATGCAATACTATGGAACATTCCAGGTAAAACAATAACATCTATGTTCAAACACGCATGGTGAAACTCTGAAACATGGATGGACTTTCATGTTTCCCTGCAGGTTAACATTATATTACATTACAATGACAAAGAGTAAAAAAAAGATATAAAAATGGTAATAAAACTTCTCATCATAGAAAAACTAAGAGTGAAAAGATGATATGATGATTGACAGAAACATAGGCTTATCCGTTACATAAGGTTGAGTTGTTGTACAGTTGTAGGGAGTATTATCTGTTACATAAAGGTGAGTCATTGTACAGCTGTATGGAGTATGGTATGAATGCTCCGTTTCTCTTCCTAAATAACCATCCTAACCTGCTACATAATTAGTGTAATATCCCAAAGCCAATCCTCACACACAGAGGGCTGTTTGTCTCCTAAATAAAGTTCTGATTTGAATGAAGTGAAATCTCATAAAGCCATTAGCGCCGTGGTTTTTGATTAGCGTCTAAAAGGCTTGTTAAGACAGATTTACTCCATGAAAGCTGCACCACAGTGGAAACATGGCTAAAAGCACCATACGGCTACTTCACCGTGACAACTGCAACACACACACACACAGTGTTTTTTTTACAATGGACGAGGGGCCCTGTCAGTCTCACAACAGCTACAGTAATGTGGAGAAAGCATTCAGCTGTCAGGAGCGCTGCACAGGCTAATATCAATGAAGTCTATTTTATTATTATTTTGATGTAGGTTATATTTTTACATTAAACAAAAACACATATATTATAGTTATATAAGTATAGAAATTTGTCTTGGGTTGAAGAAATGAGGATTCAGATCAGAGAGAGTCCTTTTAGGTTTGAAGGTGCACTGTGTAACTTTTCGGTAGTGGGTCCATCACTTTCTTGTTTCTATGGAAATGTCATTGCGCTGCCTGGAATGTTCCACAGTATGACAGTAAACGTATATACCTTACCTTTTGTTCAATTACAGGTGGTTTTATAGCTCAGAAATGTCTGAAAAAACAGGCATTCTGACTGTGAGCGGGGTCGCCTCTCCACAGATCTGACCTGTAACTTGGTCTGGTTTGGTCTCCATGAAGATAGAAAGGTTTAATACCATACTGTGAAACATTCCAGACAAAACAAAAACATCTCCATGGAGAAAAGCGTTTGATGGACCCTCCACTAGAAAAGTTACACAATGCACATTTAACTGAATTTCAGCGTTGAAACTGGCAACTCAAACGATTCTTTACGATGTGAGGCTCATTCTGCTTTCTTTTCTTTTTTTTTAATTTTTTATTAATTTGAACATTTAACAAAACACAAAAAACGCACACAAAAAAAACAAACAAAACGCCCCACCCCTCTCCTGCACACGTAATATTTCAAACGTCACCGTCAATGCTCATTCTGTTTCCTGGATAATTGTCTTTAGAAACAAAACACCAAATTATAATAAACAACTTCATGTCACATCATGTCCAATGTTTTTGTAATTAAGAATAAATCAGCATTACAATAGTGATCAGTAAAACTATATTTGATTTGAACATGTTTAAGGGATCTAGAGACACAGATATGGTTCTTTTTAAGTTTAAGGTACATTTTATTGTCCTGGAGGGAAATTTGTCCTCTGCATTTGACCCATTCTTCAGTGTCTCTGGATTAAACTCATCAGGAGCAGTGGGACCATCTCCAGATTTTGAGCTATTGTCTTGATCAGGACTACCTTAGCTGGAGGATTTGACGTATTGTGCATTTTTTGAGTTCTAGACTAGATCCTGTCTCCATCATTTCATATGGCTGTGATTGACAGGTGGAATAACCAATCAGAGAAGCACACGGTATTTTTGTGTCAAAACTCGTCAGATGATTGTGCAGTTTATGAGTTAAAAAGTGGGGGTGGTGACACAGGGTAATGCAGAATCAACTAGCAAAACACCAAACTCTTGTCTCTGAGGTAAGAAAAAAGTTATAGATTTTGTTCTAAATGGTACGATATATATATTTTTTAAAGATGTGTTCAGCATTTGAGCCACATGTGACACAAATGAGCGTCTGTGATTGGATTGTCCCAAGTGAGATCAGTGACCATCTGCATTTGAATATAAAGTAGGAGGGACTGGCTGGTCTGGCAGTGTTTTGAGGAGAACTTTGGACCTTCTTGCTGTGAGGTGGAAGCCCTACCCAAACCACACGTTTCTAATCGTCTTCTTTTGACAACTTCCATACGCAACAACTTTCCACTATAGCCACCGGGGGCACTGTCAATCAAATCAAACCAAATCAATGCTAAAGTGGCACTTAGCTGTCAAGAACTGGAGCTCTGCGGATTGGCTAACAACGTCAAAAACCCATTTCTTCTGTGGATGCTTGTTGACTTGCTTAGCCTGGGAATGTCCTGACTTCTCCGCTATGCCTGTAAAATATGAGCCCCATGGTCATTTATCACGATAATCGGACAGCGCGGGGCTTTGTTTCATGTCTGGATCCTCGGGTTGCAGCGGAGAGTGCGGTAGAGTGAGAGGGGGGCCGTAGCTGAAGGGCATTTGACCCAGAGTCAATTAGCCGTCTGTATAGTGTAGCGCTAGCATTCCCCCGGGGGTGCTAGCTTGATCTCAAACATTAAATCATTTCATTCACTCCACACAGTCGCCCGCTGATAGCTGGTAGCGCTGAGAGCCCCCGCTGCCGCCTGCTGTTTTCCACACATTTTCCTAACGTGACAGGAGAGTGGATGGAGACTCAAACTGCTAAGTGACAGCTAGAATGTGTTTACCCGTCACAGAGGGGAGAGAAGAGGGTACAAATATTATGCTAGCAAAATATTGTACGTGGCATTTGAAGGTTAGGTGTGAAATGTGGAGCAGTTGGTAATAATAGGCCTCGGGACGTTAAAATTACTACAAAAAAAAGGCGTAAAGGGTCCATATCGCGCTGTTTTCTGATCTATGTTCTAATGTTGTTTCCTCATTATAAACAGACCTGGAGTTGTGTTTTGTTTCATTCACACAAACTCTGCATATTTAGGCTGAGTTCTTCTCTCAAACTGAAAACACTCTGTTCCACCTTGTGATGTCATGTGTTAAAACAGGAAGTGCTTCTTTGTGTTTTCAAACTCCAAACGCCAGAATCACTTGGGTAATTTCGGCCCTTCTCTACTGAACTAAAGGCAGAAGAACTTGAAAACTACCACTTCCTGACATCACACGGTGGAACAGAGCATTTTGAGCTTTGGATGTGGACAGACTAATAATAAAGAGTTACTCAGACACATGTGAATGAAACAAAACACAACTCCAGTGTTTTTGAGGAGGTAACAACTTTTTAACATGGCTTAAAGCTCACAAGAGGCAATTTTGTGTAATATAGGACCTTTTCTCAAGAGTATCATCAATAAAATAAATGCAACTTCTGTATTCAGGGGTCACAGTGGTGCAGTGGGTTAAGTATTCGCCCTCCATATATGGATTTGTGGTTCCAAACTCAGTTGTATTCATACATTTCAGGAAAATGATTGCTTCCTGTTTTGAAGGATTTTGAGAATATCTTTATCATTCAAACAATATAATATTTCATCTTGAATTGAGTTATTGCCATAACAACGGAGGACTGTCAACAGGCCAAATCCTTCAACTCAAGAAGGAGTCTTTATGCTCCAAACCATGAATATCGACTTTGTGTCAGCGGGTGGGACGGTGCAGTCATACCGGGCTGCGTACGGAGAAGTAACTCATGATAAAATACGTACAAATACAAGCATATCTTTAATGTCAAAACAAAAGTGTATAACTTGATGATTTGCAAAGTCACCATGCAATTACAATGGTTCCTGTAGTAAGTATTCACATAAAATGATTATATTTTTGACAGTTTTTTTTTTTTTTTTTTTCCAAACATTGGTAACTGCAGTGTGTCTGTGACTAATACCACTGAATCAATATCAGAATTTTATTAATTAATCTTTATTCTTTCAAACAAAAATATCCATCCTCTAAGGGGTTTTAATGTGAAGATGCTGTCACGCTAAATCTGTGAACACTGCATTACAAACATTTTCTGTAATACATTCCATAAACTCCAGTAATTCAGTTTGTTGACCATCCAAACCTTGTGGACTCTAGAGCTCTTTCTTTAACAGATCGTTGCCTCTCCTTCCCTGTGCCACTATTTTCTTAACACAATAATTGACAGATTTTTTATTTGATAATTCTTTAATGATTTACCCAATAAACTCCAGTAATTTTAATGTACTGACCATTTAAACTAGACCAACTAACCCTGTGAACTCTAGAGCTCTTTCTTTAAAAACCTGTCCTGTCTATGCTTATTATTTTGAATTTATTATTACCATTTATATTTTTTTTACTTTTGTTATTATAATATATTGTGATGTGCTAATGTCCCTTATGGATCAATAAAGTTTGTCTAAGTTCCTCTCTCCTGTGCCGCTCATTTCTAATCACAGTAACTGACAGAAGCAAAGGAGAAATTCAATTTGTCAACTGGACACAAGTTTTTTTGGTCGAATACGTTTCGCAGGTCATCCTCATGCTTCTTCACTTCTGTTGAATTTTCTCCTTTGCCATGGATTCTACCTGCATGACTGAGGGATTTTACAAACAATAATTGCCAGAGTTGATGCATCTTTAGTTAATTTTTCATTCGATACTCTCCAGTTTTAAATTGACTGTTCAATAACCAAACCTTGTGAACTTTAGTTGTGATAATAATTTCAATGTATTGACCAATAACCAAACCTTGTGAACCCTGTGATTTCTACTCACAATACTTAATTTTGTTCATTTTTCATTCGATAATCTCCAGTTTTAAACTGACTGACCAATAACCAAACCTTGTGAACCTCTCTCTTTACCAGATTGTAGCGTCTCACCTGCGTACCGCCAATTTTGAATCACAATACGTAGTTTACTTTTATTTTATTCATCTTTAGTTCATGTTTCATTCGATAATCTCTATTGATTGACCAATAACCAAGCCTTGTGAACTCTAACTGTGATAATAATTTAAATGTATTGACCATTAATCAAACCTTGTGACCCCTATAGCTCTCTCTTTACCAGATCGTGACCTCTCTCCTGTGTGCCACTAATTTCTAACCACAGTACTTTCAGATTGTTTTTATCTATTTTTATCTATCTCAAGTTTATTTTTCATTCCATAATCTCCTGTAATAAACTGATTAACCAATAACCAAAGCACCAAACCTCGTGACCCTACAGCCCTCTCTTTACCAGATCGTGGCCTCTCTTGCGTAGCGCAGATGTAAGCCCTAACTCGCTCGCAGGTGTGAGACGATCCTCTTTCTCTACCACGTTTCATAACCATCCCTGTCGGCGCCGCACGCTAACTACGCTACGTGAACACAATATTGCATCTAATCAAGCACCAGGCACCGCCGTTCCACCGAGAGAAAACAGCCATGCTTTTGTCGCTAAACGCCCCTGCCTCTCTCTTCGTCTCTATGCACGCTAAATGATTTAATTTGCCAGAGCAGATGTGGCGTTCACTTTCTCAAAAAAAAAAAAAAAAAAAAGTGAAGGAATTGAAGACGAGAAGAAGAAGAAGACGGGAGGGGTTTGAAATGTGAAATGGCAGGAAGGAAGG
Organism: Taenioides sp. WSHXM2023; assembly: GCA_029959045.1. Taxonomy (NCBI): domain Eukaryota; kingdom Metazoa; phylum Chordata; class Actinopteri; order Gobiiformes; family Gobiidae; genus Taenioides; species Taenioides sp. WSHXM2023. The sequence goes on along the minus strand of CM057095.1, from coordinate 30,084,470 downwards.
AGCAGCGTTGGCACGGAGACAGGCAAACAGGCAGGACTCTTGACAGAGCTCTCCAAAACGCTGTGATTTTGTGTGTACGCGCCGAGGGAGTGAAGTTATCGCCACTTGGGATGAATGGGAAATCAAAATGCTTTCACGTGCGCGGCGTCGAGAGGTGCGGGCGCACATGGGCACAGACCTGGTACCCGCTGAGCCTGGCATGGAACCAGCGCAGGGGTGTGCTCTGTACGGGCAGCAGTCAAGACTCAAGAGCAGAGAGTAAGATAGTTTGGGCGTGCGCTACCAGGCAAAAGTTTGGACTCACCATCTCATGCAATGTTTTTTCTATATGTTTTCTACTTTATTATCGACATACAGAAGCTAGATGACGTTAGATATATGGAATTAAATTAAATAACTCTTCTAATTATATATATTTTTTACATGTTCTAACCAAATTTCCAAATTACTCTCCCTCTCATTCAATGTTTTTTTCTATTTTTTACTACTTTGTTATATACATACTCAAGACAACAAATATGGAAAGAGTAAAAAAGTTAAGTCTACTGATTATTTTTGAAAATATGTTATAACCAAATCCTTAAATTTTGTTGGATTAGTGCTTCAGTCATCCAAATAGAAACTGTTTCAATTACTGTTACTATAAGATACTCAATAATATGGTTTAAAGGCGCACTACGTAGCTTTTCAAGATGACGGTCCACCGCCTTCTTGTGTCCATGGAGAATATATTGCGTTGCCTGGAATGTTTCACTGTATGGCTTTAAAATTATCAACCTTCCATTATTACTTGATATATTGACACTTTTTGCAGTGACATATAAAGCATAAAAAGGTGAGAGTGACTAACTTAAAAACTGTTACAGCAATTTTATGTATTTTATGTGAGAGAACAATTAAAGTATAACTTGAGTAACAGAGCTTCAGATAGAGCTGTGCCTCCAGCTAGCTTCACACCTTCGCATAGTAATTAATAGTTTAAAACAAAATATTAAAAATGGCAAAACAAGAGTAGTACATACAGTTTTTTGTATGTACTACACTTTTTTTTTTTTTTTTTTTTTTAATCAAATACATTTCACAGCTCATCCAAGCAGCTTCTGAAGTGAAGAAGACAGAATTGAATTTCTCCTTTGCTATGCCCTTTGTCGTGTATGTTTAAACCGCACCAGTCAAAAGTTTGGACACATATTTTTGTTTCTTTAAATTATTTTTTTCTCACCACTTTCTCCATTTTACATACACACAGAAGACATCAAATATATGAAACAAGATATATGTAATTATTTAGAAAAGAAAAAAGTTACCAAACTCTACTAAATATTTTTCAACAAAGCAAAGGGTGGCTAATTTGAGTGTTTGATTGTATTTGGTTATAAAATATTTAAAACAAATATTTAGTAGTGCTATTTATAATATTACATATCTCAATTTATATATGAGATGTCTTCTGTGTGTATATCAAATGTAGAAAGTAATAAACATAGCATAAAACATGAGAATGAGAGGCTGTGTCCAAACATTTCATAGTGAAAATGTGTAAATGTTTCCCAAGAAGTGTCAGTTAGTAAAGAGAGACTATGGAACTTTTCTGGTGTAAGGGTTTCATACCTGCTTGACTCCATGGAGATGTTACCGCTATGTCCAAAATGTTCCTCTATATGGATTTTCTGATTTTATTTATTTACATAATGACAAACGCATTATAACCTGCCCCTACTGTCACTATGGAGATGTTATTACAAAGCCACCAATGTTCCACAGTATGTCTTTTTTGGTGGAGGGTCTGCTATACCTGCTTGTCTCCATGGAGATATTCCTATTGCTATGTCCAAAATGTTCCGCAGTATGTTGTTAAACGTATCTATCTTCCATATATTCAGTTACATTAGATTACATTACATTAGCTTGTTTCCATGGAGATGGGCTGGCTTATATGACAAAAATATCCAAAAAAAAAAATCCAGGTGTTGGTTGATCATAATTTTCAAACAAAAGGTACACTATGTAACTTTTCTGGTACAAGTCCAGCACCTGGTTGTGTCCATGCACATATACTAGGGCGATTGCTTTTCCTGGAATGTACCACAGTATGGCATTAAACTTACTTATTATTTAAAGAAAGGTGTTTTGTTTTTTGTTTTTTTACTTTACCTTGATAAATTCTACTGTAAGCGAGCCCACCTCACCACAGATCAGACCTGTAAACTGGCTTGGCGCTTGTCTCCATGGTGGCAGACCCTCCATCCAGAATGTTACACAGTGCACCTTTAAACAAATACAACATAACAAACTTTTAATTATTGCTATTTAACACAAAAACAGATAGGCAAAGCAATGCAGTTCCAGAAAAGTTACGTAGTGTAGCTTTAAACCTCCTTTTTAGTGTGAGAATGCACTGATTAGACGCCTGCATCATACCACGGACCAACTACAAACATTTTCAGATATTTATGGAGTCAAGAGTCCAAAATATAAATATAAATACGATTAGAACTGAAGTCGTATGTTTTGAAGCCCCTCCCACATCACCCCTGCCTCTCTCTCTAATCAGATCTCAGTTTGTGAACAGTCCAAGTCTCCACGAGCAGATGTTTTTAGACTTTTTTTTCCTTTTTTTTTTCCGCGGAAGGAGCAATCTGGCATCTAATCATCGGCATTGACTCCAGCAAGGCCCCCGACGCTACTGCTCTGAATGACAAATTAAAGCATTTTCCGATAAAACGTGGTAATTAAACTAACGAAATCTCGTATAAGCTCCTATGTGGATCACAGTTTTAATCTCATCTCTCACAACAGTCTGTTTACGGTCCTGGTTCTGGTTTGGTTACGGTATTTTTTATAGTTTTTCCTCCCGTCGGATTAAACAAAATGTCCGCTGTACTTTGCTTCGCTGTCAGACTGGCCTCTTCTCATCTCCACAACTCATCTGATCTGAAGCATTAACTCCATTAGCTTGGTAATTGCCTTTTTAAAATGGCGAACGCAGACTTCCAAGGCCACTTAATGTCTCTCCGCTCTCATCCACCTTCTGTAAATAGCCTTAACTAGTCCACTATAGAAATAAATAGAAAGCGTTGGTGATAGGCCCATTGCGAAGCTCAGATCAGAGGCAGAGATAGTGCAAAATTGGATATTTTTTCTCACACTGGTCCCAAAATGAGGCTCAGAATGGCCCTTTAAGAATATGTAAATGTTTATGGTGCTGTTATTTGAAAGATGTGGTCCGGGCCCTGCCTTCTTAATGTGGACGCGTTTTCATTTCCAAACTCAAGATAACGTAAAATGTTTGCTATAGGCTCACTTTTTGATTTATTTTTAATATAAACATCTACGCAAGTTTTTGGTTGGGGGTCCATCACCTGCTTGTTTCCAGGGAAATGCCATTGCTCTACCTGAAATGTTCCACAGTATGACATTAAACAGCTCTACCTTATATATATTCAATTACAAGTGGTTTTATAGCTCAAAAATACCTAGAAAAACAGACATTCTGATTGTGAGCAGGGTCGCCTCTCCACAGACTCAGTATGGTTTGATCTCCATGATGCTAGAAAGATTTAATGCCATACTATGAAACATTCCAAACCAATAGCATCTCCATGAAGAAAAGTATTTGACGGACTCTCCATCAGAAACGTTACACCGTGCACCTTTAAGTTAGAAGGTATTGGTCTGAAGTTTGAAGTATATGGTTTTAGTCAAGTGTTGTCACGATACTAAAATTTCAGTCTCGATTTTGATACTAAGGAACAGACTTAATTCCGATACTGATAACGATAGAACGATGATTTTTTTAGACAGTAGAATGTGATTTTCAACATTAAATCAGAGTACTTTCTTTTCTATTCCCATGCGATCATTATTTAGGCTGAGTTCTTCTCTTAAACAGAAAACACACTGTTCCACCTGTTGTCATGTCATGTGGTAATACTAGAAATGCTCCACTGTGTTTTTAAACTTGAATCATTTGGATCATTTCAGCCCTGGAATTGCCAATCTCTGCTGAACTAAAGGTAAAAGGAGCTGTTAAGTTGCAAACTACCACTTCATGACGTCACAAGGCGGAACAGAGCATTTAGAGATCTGGAGATGTAGTCAGACAAATATCTATAACTTGAAAATGACTCCGTTTCTGTTATAGTTTCAAAGTTCAAGGTGTTTATTGTTAAAACACTGACGAGCAAATCCACAAATCAAATATCTTCAGACGTGTTCAGTGAAATTGGATTCATGTTGATCCCGAAAAAAGGGATCTTAAATGATCCCTGCCCTCTCCGTTGGAAGATAATCCTGTTCCAATCCTTCTCAACCTGCTCATCTGGGGATTTTCAACTCTAGTAATTAGTAATGGTTTCAACGATATCTACCAGCGCCCCCTGTGCTTTGGGAGGACAAATCAATCAATAAACTAGTGAAGTGTCCCAGTCTCATCCTTGAGTTTAATAGGTTTGTTCTGATCTCATAACATCCACAAAGGTTTACACAGACGGTGAATTGCACTAGCTAGCTAACTGAGTCTTAAAGCTAACACTCACTTTTATTAAAATCATAAAATATAAAAAAAACAACCTATTAAAATTCTAATTAATTAAAGTAAAGATGACCCAGATATGTTTTAAATACAGATAATTTCATTTTTTATGCCTCAAAATTAGCATTAGCACTGAGACACAAACATCTACCTTTCTAAAAGCAGAAGAGTCAAGTATTAATTTTATTTGTGTAGTTTTTAACCTGTTGTCAGTCACATCCACCCACACCTCAATGTCCAATGTCTTATCTTTAAATATTTATTAATTTCAGTGTGACTTAGCAAAAAAAAAAAAAAAAAAAACTGGACAGGAAGTAGTGAAGCTAACAGAGTGGCTGCTGGGAGCTGTAGTGCACAGAGCAGACAGATTTGTTGGTGAAATGTGGATGTTTTGGCTGGACTACAGGGTAAAAGCTGAAGTAGCCATATTTTTTTTTTTTTTTTTTACTCCCAGCACTGCAAGCTTCGTGTGCACGTAATTATATAATTATATAAAGCCTTTTATTATCGACCTTGAACCTGAAAAAGCCTGATGCATCTCTATTAGGAATTGGACAAGATCTCCAGAGATAAAACTCTCAGATTATGCACAAACTTATCAATGCAACTATGACGGCACAGATGTTACATAAAATAAGTCAGACGTTTGTTTCTTGTATCATGGGAGTTCTGTCTCATCTCTGTTTTGGGGCGAATGCAGGTTGGCTGTGCAGTGGTTTTAAGGAGCTCTCAGACAAAAACCCAAGTGAACTTAAAGCATTTACCCATATGCACTGCAGCTGAATACATGTTTATGTATTAAATATGGAACAATGAACATTTTTCAACATGTGTTAGTACGACATAAATATGCCAGAGTTAGCCACGCAGGCCAGTTTGCATCCATACACTATCTTCTATTTGATAATAGTGCTTTTTATCAATTGCAAACCCAAAAGTAGAACTGAAGTACTTATCTCATGCACAGAAGGATAAATAATAGGAATGGGACGATTCTCAGAAAAAGATCAAATCGTTTGTTTCTAGTATTTCGATTTGATCAGGTGTTGAGTTTGATTCTCATGTCACCAGAACAAAAGTTCTGAGCAACGTCTACGGCCATTCAATAACCAAAATGTAGTCTAACACCTGACAGCCAGAGGGCGCTAATACGATAATTTGTCAGTTAGTCAAACATAGGTCAGTTTGGGCCTATTTGGGAAAAAAAAGTCCAGGGCTGTTTTTTGGTGCAGTCCGTCCCTGGGTAAACTGCTGATAAGTAAGAAAGATTTTGAAGTATTTCATCTTATTTTAGTAAATAATGAAATTTAATGAACAGTTTGTGTATTATAAAAAAATAAATTGGAATATAAAATGCATTTCCAAACTTGAGCCCCAAATATTTCTGCATGTATTTGAGCTCATTTTGGCTGCTCCACTCCTCGTAGTTTTCCATTTCCATTTTGTTCTTATAACCCACGTGTGCTTCGCTACATCCTCCTGTTTAGACTCTTGCACTCCTCCGCTCCTCCCCCTCTCCTCTTTCCCCATAATAGGACTCCCTTCTCCCATTATCACAAATTTAATTAGCTATATAAATGCCAAACCCAGTTGCATTATGTTGCCAATTGTCTTCCTATCTTTCTCGAAATTAGTCTTTTAAAATGAATTTGCTGTATTAATCATCTCCAGAAAAATTTTTTTGATCGCTGAATTAATAGTTCTGCGTCTGGAGGTTTTTATTTTTTACATTTTAGGTGCTCATTGACATAGGTGATTGCCTCTTCATTATGCTAGCGCCCTACTTGTAATAATTCTACCATGGCGGGCTCCTGTATCTGCTAATTACTTCGCTAATTGAATTTGCGCTGTGTTGCTAGCCTGTATTTTAAGTGCGTGTTTGTGTTGGCAAGCTTCATTGTATCTGGCGTGACAGCTAGCTTCTCCACCACAACCCCCAGCTCCCCATTCACCACTTGTGTCATTACATATAGGCTACGTCCCAGACCTATGCGCTATGTCTAAGAATGAAATTAATTAATCCAACACAATGGCACCCCCCGCCCGCAGTAGTGTTGTTGTGACTATAGGAGGCGCCGTTCCACCCTGACGCGGTGATAAATAGCGTATATGGATGACGGTTAGCCTCGGGTAGTGTCAAAACAGGCTGTTAGTGAAGCGGCTATATGTCAAATTTGAGTCAAGCTTTAAAGGGGAGAAAAATGCCGTGAATACAGGGTTGTGGAGCGGTTTTGCAGACTTGATATGGTGTTTATGAAGGCGGGGGTTTGTGATGACGGTATAAAGACATGGAAAGCTAATGCGATGATGTAATTTAGGTGAATACTGGTACGATTTGGTGAGAATATTGGCCAGTTCAATTTTTTGAGGCAGTTTTTTTGTTTTTTTCCAATAAAAGAACGAATGAAAACTATAGACGCGTACAGTATGTGAAGGTTCACTATGTAACATTTTGGTTGAGGGTCCAGCACCTGCTTGTTTCTATGGAGATGTCATTGCTCTGTCTAGAATGTTCCACAGTATGACATTAAACAGCTCTGCTTTACATTTATTCAATCACAGGTGGTTTTATTGCTCAAAAATACCAAGAAAAACAAACATTCTGACTGTGAGTGGGGTCGCCTCTCCACAGATCTGACCTGTAACTTGGTCTGGTTTGGTCTCCATGAAGATAGAAAGGTTTAATGCCATACTATGAAACATTCCAGAGTGAATAATAACATATCCATGAAAAGCATTTGACGGATCCTCCACCAGAAAAGTTACACAATGCAGCTTTAAGTCTGAACTCATTCATTCATTTAATCGTTTATTTTAAACACTGCACACAACAGAAAAAATACATACATTGCAAGTTGGGGTGGGGACAGTTTCTACAAGACGAGAGGAGACAAGAGATTGGATTTACGAGAACGAGACAAGACGAGATTTTGACATTATTTAGGCTTTAATAAATACATTGTGCATTTTTTCAATTTTTTTTATTTACTTTATTTAATATTTCTGCTGTCATTGTAGCTCTGCTTTGTAACTTGCCAGTGCTCTATTTTTCCAAACCAAATGTAAAGCATGAAGGAAAAATCTCACGAGATCATTTTTACTATGTGTGCACGATCTTGTGGCAATTTTGTCTCGCGAGATCTTGTGGCACGAGATCCCGCGAGAGGTTCCGTCCCTCATTGCAAATTGTAACATCTTATTTAATCCCAGCCCATTACCACTGACGATTTTCTCGATGTCTCAATTTAAAAAACCCAAGATAATCACTGACTATTTAAAAATGGGTCAGAAAAAAGCAGATTTGATCATTATTAGTGTTACAGATGTTTTCAAAGAAGACACTTGTATTCAGTCAATGGCCACATTAAATTGGTTTTCTTTGGCATTTTTAAGGTGATAGTATAGTAACATCCCTTAAACACTATTGCACTTTTCACTGTAACTTTTCTGATGTTTTCATAGATATCACTGCTTTGCCTGAATGCTCCAGAGTGTGGCATTAAACTTTAACTACTGTATATCTTGCATTTATTAAATTACAGGTGCTTTTGTTTATTATAAAAAAGTAAACTTGCATTCTTACTCTTAGCAGGTTTGCCCCTCCACAGATCAGAGCTGTAACTTGGCCTATAGTGACATCACTTTCTTGTCTCCATGAAGGCAGATAAGTTTAAAGCTGCATTGTGTAACTTTTCTGGTGAAATGCATCAAATGCTTTTCTCTGCGGCGATGCTATTGTTTTGTCTGGAATGTTTCACAGTATGGCTTTAAACCTTTCTATCTTCATGAAGACCAAACCAGACCGAGTTACAGGTCAGATCTGTGGAGAGGCGACCCCGCTCACAGTCAGAATGTTTGTTTTTCTAGGTATTTTTGAGCTATAAAACCACCTGAAATTCAATAAATGTAAAGTAGAGCTGTTTAATGTCATACTGTGAAACATTCCAGGCAGAGCAATGACATCTCCATAGAAACAAGCAGGTGACGGACCCCCATCCGAAAAGTTCCACATTGCACCTTTGATGACATAGTGCGAAGCTTTTCAGGCAAAGCAATGACATCTCCACGGATACAAGCAGGAAAAGTTACTTACATTTCTTAGAATGCTTTTCGTCGTATACAGCACTGGCAGTGGTGTGGGGGCAGATGGGTGGAGGCGGCTATAGACTCTGCTCCTATAGAAGACTTCACCTTGGCCCTGGCTCCGTGTGCGTCTGTGTGTGTGTGTGTGTGTGTGTGTGTGTGTGTGCTTTCTGAATGTGACTCTCTTTGAGCGAGCACTGCACCTGGAGACGAGCCCTCACTCATGTTCTTTACAAATCACACGATCTAGTATGTGTATGTATGTTTATATGTTTATGTACGTGTGTATCTATAGAGGACTCGTGAAATTCAATTATGGTCTATGGAAATTGGTTTGTAAGTCATTTGCAAAACAACCTGAGAAATTGTGTTTAACTAATACATGTGAAAGCCATTGCTGCTCGTACAAAATTATATTAAAGTGCCTTCTAGACATGCCTCGCCTCTCCACAGATCTGACCTGTAACATGGCCTGATTGTCCCCATTTGAGCAGATACATTTTATGATGATTATGATCTTTTTTTTTCTTTTTTCCATTTAAAATGTATTGTATTTTAATCTGTTCTCTGCATTTGGCCCATTCTGTGTCTCTGGGAAATCCACCCACACACACAGAGAGAACATGCAAACTTGGCCTGGGAGTTGAACCTGGAACCCTGTTGATGTGAGGCGTGAGTGAGTGCACCTCAGCTCCCTCCATCCTCTCTCCTCCCTGTTCATACTGTCTTCTCGCTTCTCCGTCTCTCTCTCTCTGTATCCTCACCTACTCACCTTCGCTCTGCTTTGCTTCTTTTCTCCTTCCCATTTTCTGTCTCACTCACTCCTTCCTCACTGCTTGCACCTCTCTCACTCTTCCCTCTCTCCTCTTCTTCATCCTGTCCTATGGCCTCTTTCACTCTGCTCTCACCCTTTTTTCTCCTTCCTTCTCTCCGAACGCCCCCACATCTCTCCTTACCTCACCTCATCCATTTCATTCCTTACTCTCTTCCTCACCTCCCCACTTTCTTTATCTACCCTCTCCACACTCTCTCTCTCTTCTTTTCTGTCTTCCCTCACCTCCCCACGTTCTTACTTTCTTTACTTATATTCTTCAATCCCTCTCTCTCTCTGTCTCTCACCTCCTCACCTGTTCTCTCTTTTGTACAAACTTAAGCTCTGCCTCCTCCCCTCCTGATATCGATCTTCTAGTTTCCTCCATATTTTCTCCTTCTTTCTATTGATCCTCTCTCTCTCTCTCTCTCTCTCTCTCTCTGCTAACCCCTCCATCTTTTCTCTCTTTCTCTCTATCCCTCCCTCTCTCCCCATCTCTCTACACTATGAAACCAGCTTTTGTCTTCTTATCAAGGCCTTGGATTTATTCCAGGTTGTTGTTATTGACAACCCTCTCTCTCCTTCTCTCTCTCCTCCCTCTCTCTTCCCTTCATCTTATGTTCTTGCCTCTCTCTCTCTCCACACCCTCACCTCCATTTCTTTCCTTGCTCTCTCTCCTTCTCTCTCTGTCTCCTTCTCTCGCTCTCTCCTCACACTATACTCAGTTCCCCACTTTCTTTATGTACTCTTCACTCTCTCTTCACTCTCTTTCTCTCTGTCTTTCCCAAGTTCTTCACTTACGCTCTTCAATCTCTCTCTCTCTCTCTCTCTCTTTGTCTCTCTCTCTCTTTCACCTCTTCACCTGTTCCTTTGTACAAACTTAAGCTCCGCCTGTTCCCCTCCTGATATCGATCTTCTCTTTCCCTCCATCTTTTTCCCCTTCTATTGATCCTCCTCAGTCTCTCTTTCTCTCTCTCTCCCTCCATCTCTCTCCCCCTCTCTCTACACTATCAAACCTTACTTTTGTCTTCTTATCAAGGCTTTAGGTTTATTCCAGGTTGCTGTTATTGACAACCTTCTCTCTCTCCTTCTCTCCCTCCCTTTCCCGCCATCTTCTACCAACATTAATCCCACTTTTGTCGCACAAAACTCTCTCCCAAAACGTTACACGTGTGTCCAAGCTCGAATCTCGCTTTTCTATTTGCCAGTAACCCCACGTATCAACCCAAACATTGGAAAAAATAAAAACATCGCTTGTCTGCTCGGTGTTTTGGTGTTTGAGTGACAGCTACAATCGCGTCTGAACCTTCTCGATAAGCTTGTATTGTGAATGCGTTTGCCCTCCTCTCTCTCTTTCTCTCTTTCCCTCTTTCTCTCTCTCTCTCCTCACCCTTTCCCCCCTTTTCTCTACAGCTCTACACGCGATAAGAAATACACTGAGGAAATGCAAGATAACATGTCAAAAGCAAGTCAGAGCTCCCTGTTTGAGAATCGCAGAAGAGGTGGTTGTAAATGATACCTTGCACGCAAACTGACAAGCGTTTGGCACGGAAGAAATATAGAATAAAATAAATAAAAATAAGGTTTGAGATCGTGTGAAGGGGACGAGATAATGGCTGCAGGATTATGTGTAGAGTTTAAAGTAATAGGCTTAAAGTTGGAGGGTGAGTGACAGGTGTCTACGGGGAAACATGAGGTCCTGGTGTGATCCGGAGGGAGACAAGGAGCTGGTGAATACATTTAAAGGAGAAAAAAAAGAGAGGATTTTGAAATTACATCACAAAGATACAGAATTGAGATGGTAATATGGTTTGGTAATGTATATTCTGTATATACTGTGAATGGGAGGTCCCTATGTTTATTTACACTTGTTTTTGTTTAGTATAGATTGCAATTATGTCATATAATCATGTTGCTGTTTCTTAATTTCTTTCTTTTTTAAATTAAAAAATAAATAATTACAACGCAAACAAACAAACAATAAAACATCCCACAGCCCAACCCTCTCTCCACACACAAAAATACAAAGATACAGTCCGGTCCTGTCAAGACATCCATGAAAACTATGAAAAGGATTATTATTTGTATGCATTTTTGTCTAAAAATGTTTAAGTCATGTTAGCTTAAAAATGTTTTTTTCAGTCATGGTCGATTTTGGCTTTGGCCTTTTAAATAAACGCTTTTTAATTGTACTTTTCCGTGTGCGACTTTTACTTTTTTGTACATTTTTGTCTTATTTTATTATGATATTTATAATGATAATATTTTTTAATATTTTATAACTGTGGCTGAGTGCTTTAGAATGTTCCTTTATTTAGTCAAAATGTGGAATTAGGTGGATGAAGGTTTTGTTTATCAGATCTTGGCTAAATATCTGTATTTTGAAATCACATAAGGAGGATTTTTTTTTTCTTTAGATATATTTTTTTTTCTCATCAAAACCCGTATGTTTCTTTATATATACAGTCTCTGCTTTCATATGAGAACACATCACATCGTAGAGACGCCTTTTGAGCAACCCAAAGTGAGGAGCCTATTCTGCTTTGTGATTCTGTTTTGATTCTTAAAACGATTATTTAAACAGCAAATACAAACTGTTTTGTGTAACTAAACCTACATACATTTGTTATAAGAATATTCCACATCGGCTTTGAACATTTTCACTTCATATCTGAGAACATAGTGTGAAAAATCCTACATAAACGCTGACGTCCACATAGTCTCCAGCTGTATAAAAGCCCTTTAACCTTGAAAACTGCTCAGACTCTTCATCACAGCTCCAATATGACCAAACTCTGGCGAAGTTTCTCTCCATTAAAACGAGAATACGCCGTCATTACTGGCTATAATTATGACAGTATACGTGGAATATCGACTGGGGCCAAAGAAAAGCAGAGAAGAAAAAAAAAAAAAAAACAGGTTACGAGTTGTGCGCGTTGCTCCATTAAACTCAACAGAGAAAGAACACTGACCTGTGAACGCATCAGAGACAGAGGGACCGTAAGAGACCATAGAAGCCCCTACAGAGACGGCACCAGAGGGCAGGACAGAGGTCGCATTGTGCATGTGCATTTCAGAAGATGAGAAGTTAGTTTTTGTGTGGCGTGCGATGATGACTACGGGGCTAAGGAGTCCGTAAGAGCGAAGGAATAGATGGGGTAGACGGAGGAGGAGGGTTGGAGAAAGTAGCTTCAATCAATGGTAAATTACGTGTGGTCTGCTGGCCCATTGTACAGTATGGCAGCCATTCTAAAGAGCCCAAGATGATGCAGAAGCAAAGATCATTTTTATTGATTTTGAGGAGACGTCAATAGGGAAGAAGAAGGGAGGGGAGGAGGGAAAGGAGGAAGAGAGGGGTCGGTTTGTGTGTCACGGAGTCCGCACAATGCAGCTCCATTGTGCATGTTCACACATTAGCGTCTAGCATCGGGCGTTCATTTACATTAGCGACCGGGTGAATGGATGGAGGGATGAGAGGTTTTTCTTCCATTAAAGAGATGGGGCTGGCAGAGAGAAAGAAAGAGAGAGAGAAGAGGGAGAGAGGTGTATTGTGATGGTTTGAAAGTGCAGAAATATTGGGTAAAAGTGTAGGCTCAGGTGTAACACTGGTTTGAGATTGGGTTGGAGGGTAAAAATAAAATTGTTCAAGATTGTTCCAAAAATATAGAAAACTCACACAGTATCCTTGACTTTTGGATCTTTTGGAATACAATAAAAAACTAAAGTGAGGCAAACTTAAAGCTACAATAACTTTCCGGTAGAGGCATGTTACCTGCATGATTCCATGGAAATATAAAGTTAAAACCACACTTCGGAACATTTTCCACGGAGATAGATATGTTTAATGCCATACTGTGGAAGGTTTTAGCCAAAGAAACAACATTTCCATGGAAACAAACAGCAGGACGTCTTCCTCCCGGCCAAGTAAAAGTGAAGTTTATCAGTGCAATAAACACAATGAAAATGAAAAACAAAATAAATAAATAAATTACCTATTAATGTTCCACACTATGGCATTCAACTTATATAGCTCCTGTAGACATGCAGACGCGCCATCAAACGAAGATACGGGTCATATCTGTGGAGGGGAGACCAAACTCACAGTAGGAATGCATCTTTTTCAACATATTTCTTGGCAACAAAAACACCTGTTATTGAATAAATACAAGATAAAAGCCTCAGTGGAACATTCCAGGCAAAACAATGACATCTTCATGGAGAGAAGCAGGTAGCGGACCCTCCACCAGAAAGTTTATAACCATAGTATAGTAGCGGAAGTGTGCTACGCAGTTTTTTTTTTCACAATTCTCCTTAAGTAAAACGATATCGGATTGACAGTTAAAGATTCTGTACCTGATTTTGACCAAAAATATTGAGATCTTTTTAAATGGTTTGCAGTGATCCAAAATGATTCCTCACTTAACTCACCAACTAGCATGCAGACTGTGCACATCTTATAATAAAACGCTTTATCAATGAATGTAGGCAGCACACAGTAGACTTATTTTGACCTCAAGAGCTGCTTATACAATATATCTGTACTGGGGCAAGAAAGATTTGTTCAAATACATGGAAAAAATCAGGTACAGACCTTTTAACAAGATGGTATTTACATTTCCAAGCTACAAAGTGACAAAAAAATCACTATATCTTTAAACCACCCTACAAATACTCAAAAATAGTGTTAAAAAGTCCCGTAGTCCATTTGCTAGCTGTTTATTGGTAGCATCTTTTCGCGTAGTCGCTAATAAACCTGCGTGCCCTGACCCCAAACAGAGCATTGTGCTGTGTGGTTCTCACAGAGGCTGAAATGTGGAGCTCAGGTGCTAAGTGAGCCTCTTCCTCTCAACGCTGTGTCCAGATTTAACTCCAGGACCAGTGTTTAGGGCCCCAATACAACCCGGAGCCAGTGTGGAACATGCCGAGGCAGTGTGCTCTCACAACGGTGTGTGTTAGTGTTAGCTTTGGGAGCACTATAGGGATGTTAGGATGTCAAACTGGTGTGGTACAATGGTGAGAAGGTACACTGGGGTTTTATGATTATTTGTTTTCGGCACTACATAAAATGATCTGCAAACCGATGTATTTATTTTAATTTTTCATAAGATATTGTTGCTTCTAAGTGTCTTTTGTGCAAAAATGTCACTTCATACTTCACTCAAATTGAAATCCCATTGGCCTCTATTCACGTTTATCGGAAGACGTTTGGAAACATGCGGATGACGACTTCTGGTGTAGTTCCCGACACTGGGAATGTGATAAAACCGTGGATTCAGCAGCAGCGTCGTCACTGGACTCTAATCGCAGCTTCGATGTCACTCACAGGCAGCTGGTTGTAACTGTTGATCTGCCGAACATAATGGAACGCTACAATGACATCTTTTTTTTTTTTTTTTTTTTTTTTTAACAAATTATAATACACAAATTAATAGGCAATTTATAAAAGGTAAAAGAAAGAATACAATCACATCTAGATGAAGAAACCGGGCCGTTTTCACAAATTTTGTCAGTTAGTCAAATTCATAATAGATGAAAAAAAAACAAACTTAAAAAGAGAAAATAAAATAAAGCAAAACTAATAAAGGAAACTGGGGACAGGACTCTAATCGCATCTTCGACGTCACTCACAGGCAGCTGGTCGTAACTGTTGATCTGACAAACATAATGCAACGCTACAAGGACATCTTTTTAAATTATTTATTAAGTTAGACAAATTATAATATATAAATCAATAGGCAATTTATAAAAGGAAAAAAGAAAGGATACGATGACATCTAGATGAAGAAAACCAATTTTACCAGATTTTGAGTTCCTATCGCCAACAGAGCCCAAAGTCGTCATCCGCATTTTTCCAAATGCCTGTCGGTTTTGCGATGTAAGCGTGAATAGAACCCATTAGCAAACTGCAAAGACTGCAAATATTTAAATGTTTTCCAAATAACAACATATGTTATTGCAAACTACTTTTTATGTTATGTAACAAAAGACAAAATGTGTTTAAAATCAGAGAGTTTGTGTAAAAGACATTATCAGGACACAAAAGTAATTCAAAGTGCAAAGTCACAATACAAATAAGTCAAACCATAAATAATCATCACACTATTAACATTAAAAGAGAAGAATGCATAAAAAGAATAAAAAAAAAAAAAATCTAAAATAGTCTTAAAAAGTCCCATATTCCATTTGTTAGTTGTCGTTTACTGCTAGCATCTTATTGAAATGATGACACCAGTCTGTATAGGAACTGCTAATAGGAGCTTAAAGAAATATTTTTTTTGCATTTTTCCACTTCTATTTCAGACTGACTGACTTAAATCTTCAAGGTGCATTGTCTACCTCAAGGGACACAACTATAGGCTACATTACAGGTCCGATCTGTGGAGTGGCGACCCTGTTCACAGAGAGAGTAATTGTATTTTTAAGCAATAGAATAAAAAAAATGAATAAATGCTAGATAGATGTGTTTAATGTCATACCATGGAACATTCCAGGAAAAGATATACATAAATCTCCATGGAGACAAGCAGGTGACGGACCCACAACCAGAAAAGTTGCTCAATGCACCTTTAATGTTACGATTCTAATATAAACAAAATGACATTCTTATGAACAATAACTCATATTTTTACACAGTGGCCCCCACATAAAAACCCTATATATCCTGTTTACATCTTTTTTATCTATGATTTATTTAGGATTTTTCAAAATATAAAAGACAATTTACATAGAGATTTGTAATATCCTGAGTTTATATACAGTATTAACAGCTTATAATGTACACACCTTGAAAAAAGAGAGAAACCAAAAAATTAAAATTGTGCAAATACACATGGATAACAGATAGCCAAAACACACAAAAAAGAAAGAAAAAAAAGGCTTAAAAAAGGAGGCCAAAAAGGACAAAAAACAGAAACACAGAATATGTGCTACTAAAACATTTTGCATAGTCTCTGCAGTCTGTTGGTTCTTTCCCTCTTCTCTCATAAACTGCTCTGTGTGCGGGAGAGCTCACACCTGAGTGAGAATGAGCCTCTGTGACCGTCCCAAACACCGCGCCCCGGGGCAGACGTGACTTCAGCCGTAAACAGGGCGCTCCATTTCACAACCACGACTCGTAAACAGACACAAGCCCGGGAAACTGACCAGAGAGACAAAGAGGAAAACTAACCAAGAAAATTCTGGGAGACTAGAAGGTTTGAGTTGTCGAGAAAAAACAAGATTTGGCAATGTTTTCAGTCATTTTGTGCAGCGATAAAGATGACAATTATTTGCTCTGCATAGTGTGACCTGCTTCCACCACTATCTATCGTCTTTGTTTCATTTGGCAAGACACTTCACCCACCTTGTATCCATCGTCCAAGTACACTGATTTAAAGCTACACTTTTCTGGTGAAGGATTTTTTGCTATCTACTTGTCTAGAATGTTCCACTATGTAACATTCTGGACAAAGCAATGCCATCTCCATGGAGACAAGCAGATGGGAGACCCTCAACCGGAAAAGTTACGTAGTGAACCTTTAAGATTGCGTGTAAATGGATTGTTGGAATTAAGAGTCCAATAGGCTCTATTCACGTTTACTGGAAGACATTTGGAAACATGCGGATGAAGACTTCCATGTGATAAAACCGTGGATTCAGCACTCACAGCTGGTTGTAACTGTTGATCTGCCGAACATAACGGAACACTACAATGACATCTGTTTTTTTATTTAAGTTAGACAAATTCTAATACACAAATTAATAGGCAATTTATAAAAGTAAAAAAGATGACATCTGATGAAAAATGACATCTAGATGAAGAAAACCGGGCCATTTTCTCAGTTTTCCCATATTTTTTCCGAGTTCCTATCGCCAGCAGAGCCCAAAGGAAGTCGTCATCCACATGTTTCCAAACGTCTTCCGGTTTTGTGACGTAAGCGTGGTGGTTTAGCAATGAATTATAATAGTAAAATATGAACTATGATAAAACCGAGGGCGTTCACGAAATAAGGAGTGACTTTTGACTTTTCTTTGTGGCAAGCGTTTCCCTTTTTTTAGAAATCAACTCACCAGATCGACCTAGTGAAAGAAAAAATATGAATGGATCATATGTTTTTTGTTGTTGTTTCTCTTTCCTCGTTTATCACTTTGACAGTTTTACCGGCCTGTAGAGGGACACGTTTAGGACGCCGGTTCTATTCCCTCACATTGTGTAAAACAGCTGCTAAACAGACTCTAAACCAGGAGCACAAAGCAAAGCCAAATATTGACGAGTGACTGAGGAGCGAAGAGTTCCCATCCACGGCTGTAAACATCACACCACAGTGAGGAGAAACAGGGAGGTGATGGGGCAGGGGGATAAAGTGTCCAGCAGGGGCAGTAGGGGTAGTTCTGTGGAGGGAAAAATGTGACTTGGCAATAAATAAATCCAAAACAGAAAGGTACACTGTGTAACTTTTCTTGTAGATGGTGTAACACTTTCTTAACCTGTGTGGCATGAAAGTTCCACACATTATCACAAAGCTGCTGGGGGGATTTGACTCTTACATCGGTTGCATGTTAGTCAATCAATCAAGCTTTATTTCAGACTCCAGTGGGTCCATTTAGAACATTAAAAAATTTTATGAGTCCTCGATGCGCTTCATAAACTTGTATACAAAGTTTCAAGATGTCCAGGGTCAAGATAAATCATCTTCTCACCTCCACTGAGATGTTCTTGTTATGATGTAAAACTTCTTTGAGGTACGCAGGTCATGGTCTGTGGACTGATCACTACAAATGAAAATTATTGCTGGAGTCCTGTAGGATATACTGTGAATTTGTTTTTGCTTTTAATTCATTTATATTACAAATAATACATTTTATTTCTATAGCGCTTTTCAGGACACTCAAAGACGCTTTACAGAACACATTTTAAAACAATAAAAAGAACAATAAGTACAGTAAAATTAAAAACAGTTAATCATACTGACAAAAGTTAAAGATTAAAAGCTATTCTAAACAGGTGGGTCTTGAGCGTTTTGTTGAAGGTGGTGAGGTCGGTGCAGTCATGGAGTTGTTGAGGTAGTGAGTTCCAGAAGGTGGAGGCTCTATCTCCCCAGGTTTGGAGTTATTATCCATTGCAAAGAACACATTTTTTCCACTCCTTTTATTTTTTCATTTATTCAGACAGTTGAACACCACATCTGCAAACATGTATTCTTTTCAATTTCTCATTTTAATTCTCATTTTAAATTTTAATTTCTGCTGTTTCAATTCCAGTGTCTCCTCTCTCCCTCGGCTGCACCAGAGCCTTTGTCCCTTTGGTTGGAGCAGGTTTGGGCAAATCTCCACGAGTCTGAGAAGAGAGCCAGGGGACTGTCCTGGTATGTCCACAGAGCGCATGCCGCACATGCCCATTTCTTTCATTAATTCACATAGATCCATGGTTTCCAAACTTTTTCTACGAAATGCTAGAAAATACCAAGAAAATATTTGACCACCAGAGCTGTTTTAACCTTATGTGTTTTACTGAAAAGTTTTACCTGTTTGTTCAGTTGTTTTTCAGCGCTATAGAAATAAAGTTTGACTTGACAGATCAAAACCAGGTCTATAAAAGGAATACAATAGCTCTAAACTGGTTCTGTACCTGTCTAGAATAGAACTTATGAGTACGGTAACAAAGGAGTAACTTAAAGAAGAACAAAAACTACACAGAACCTTCGACAGAGAAGCTTGGGCACCACCATGTCTTATGTGCACGCCCCTCCCTCACGTGCACGCCCCACCCTCACGTGCACGCCCCCCTCACGTGCACTCCCCTCCCTCACGTGCACGCCTCTCTCAAACCCTGGACTACAGTCAGACTCTGCTCAGTGCCTCCTCGTCTTCTGTGAGGATCCAGTCATTTGTTTGAAGCTGGTCCAGACCAGAGCAGCTCCTCTCCCCTGTGGTCCTGTGCTTCTGTGGACTCATCCTCTCCTCCATCCTCCCCTCCATCCTCCCCTCCATCCTCTTCTCCATCCTCCCCTCCATCCTCTGGCATCTGCTCGGTTAGCTTTAGCTGCAGATTGGTTTGGAACATAGACTGTACAAAGAAGTGGGCTAAGCGAGTGTGATGTCACCCATAGCGCCCGGCTTTGCTCAAATGAAGCCCCATATTAGGAGTAGGATTTTTTTGAACAAACAAAATAGCATAATAAAAATACCAAGATCATGTAGAGCGAGTTAATACAAACATTTTAAGACCAAAGTGACGAGGTTCACTGCAGCAGGTACAGACAGAGGGGCCACAATATTCCAATGTAAGTCATTGGAAGCCAGGGTCAGAAGGAGCCGGAAGCGCCGCATGAGAACTTCCTATTTGGAGCGCAGCGTCTAGCGTTTTAATTATGTTCATTTATATATACAGTTTTTAGTTTGAAAGAACTATGAGGCTAACCTGGCATTATAATTACTATGATTTTAGAATAAGATTTGAGCTGTAATGTTGAATAATGAACTTCTATGACTCATTATAGATAAAAAAAAAACAAAAAAAAAACTTCTAAAGTATTGCAACTCATATTTTTTTTTACTTTACTTTTCTTTTTACTTTTATTGTATTGTAATTCTTTTATTGTACGTTTACAGTACTTGGGGGATAATTCTGTTTTATGATTTGGTTTCAGCGTTATCATGGTACTAGATCTCGTTCCACAAGATATCGCGAGGCAAAACTGTTACAAGACTGTGCACACATGAGAAAAATGGTTTTAGGATTTGGGATTTAGTTTACGTTTTAATTGGACAAAAAAGAGCCACGTGTTGGTGAGTTACATGTCTTACAGTTCCAAAGAGCAAGTACTACAGTGGAAACAAAAATATGAAATCAAATAAATCAAAAAATTGGGAGGCCAGAATTGGAAACTGAATCATCGTGAAATGTATTTTTTAGGAATTATATTAAAATCTCATCTTGTCTCGTTCTCGTGGACTCAATCTCGTATCTCGTCTAGTCTTGTGGAAGTATATCACACTTCAAATTTATCGTGACAGGCCTACTGATATTGTTATGTATTTGGTATTTTAAATGACCTACATTTTCAACCGACATTACTCTTGCATCCATCTTTGGTCTTCTAACTTGTCATAGATTTGCCCCATATGTGAGGCATTGTATTAGCGCTTTTAGGCATTTGAGGCATCCATCAACAGCACGGGGGCAAACTGTGAGGAGACCAGGTCAACCGTACAGGGCCCTTCACCACATCTCGAGGTCGATTCAGGGTCAGGAGGGCGAAGATGGAGGATTCCCCCCCGTCTGCATGTTTAAATGGAGGAAATATACGGTTTGTCAGTGGAGTTTAGCAGTCCCGCACACTTCAACGTCCGCTCTGGTTCCGGAAGGACATTTTCCATAAATTTTTCCCATTCACTTTAAAAAATATTCAGATATTTAGAGTTCAAAGACATTGCAAAGGTGCAAAAGCTATGTACTAACTACTATCTATAAAGCGATTTTATTTTAAGTCCAAAAAGTACATGTGAAACAGAAGATTTGGCGAAATGCTTTAATAACTTAGTGGTTTATAACGTTTTCAGAAATAGATCATGTATCTTTCCATACTGCGCCTTTGAACTGCCAAAACATATACATACGTACTGTTTAAGTCCATATTTTATCACAGCCACCTGGATGAGCTGACTTTTTACCTCCGCCAAGGAGGTTATGTTTTCGCCTGAGTCTGTCTGTTTGTTTGTTAGTTTGTTTGTTTGTTTGTCGTCTGCCGTCTGTGCAGACACTGACCACATGATGACAGTGACGTCTGACAATCCTTCTATAGATTTTTACAGGCAGATGTTAGCTTGATTGTGTTTTGAAGTGTTATTTTGCGCTTCATGGACACCCTTCTCATGCAAAACACACAAAGAAACACATATGATGCAGCTTTTAAGTTAAAGGCAACTGATGTGGCTGTGAAAGAAGGAAATAGAGCGGCTGAACGTGAGCTTGGCATTAATGAGTCGATGGTGAGACGTTGGCGACAGCAGCGTGACGAACTGACTCAATGCAAAAAGACGACAAAAGCTTTCAGAGGCAATAAAAGCGAAGATAGCTACCAGTGACTTTTCTGCTAGGTGAAAATATCTACAGTAAACAAGTGTGGAGAGTTCATGAATTAATTACGTTTTGTTTTAGCCCTTTCTCCTACACACCACCATCACTGTTCCGTGACATTGAGTTCAGAGGTTAATCCTTAAAATTAAACTTTAAACTTTATTTTCAGACTTCCAGGGGCTATAAGATGGCCGTTTTACTGGAGTTTTACTGCCGTGTTGCTGGCACTTTTCGGATAAAGCATGTACCGGTATTTATTTATGGTAATTAAACATTAAAAAAAAAAATCTTTCTGTGTACCATTTTTCTGTGTAAATATCTCAAGTTACAATGTGGTCAGGTACGGCTTATATATGTATAAATCTTTTTTTCTGATAAAATTTGGTTGATGCGGCTTATATGCAGGTGCGCTCAATAGTCCGGAAATTATGGTACTTTTTTTTTTTTTTTTTTTTGGAAAGTCTATGGGAAAAATGAATGAGAAATTTACTTCTGGAACCAGGAATTGGGCGATCATTGTTGAGCTCCACACATGCCAATAAATGACTCTATCTACAGTTACGTGCTCATTATTTAACTCTTTATCTTTATCAGCTCTTCACTGAATCCACTCAGACAGAACAGGTCCCTTCTCCATCCTGCTACAATGCTAATGCTAAGCACCTCCCGTACAGTGTATCATGGCACAATCATGTGTTTATGGAGCAGGGGTGTGTGAAGTCGGAGTGGAGCTAGCTCGCGGCTAAATGACTCCACACACTTGATTAGCGGCGCTGAGATGAGCCGCTCCTCTCCGCTTTGTTAGGGGGCGCTAAGCTGCACTAATCCCAAACAAAGGCCCCAGTCTGAGGCAGCCCAGTCCATCTCATCCCTCCAGAAACAATCTCATTCAAATGGAGATGTGAACAGGGCAGAAGTGGTCCAGAGGAGAGAGGAGAGGAGGATCTGAGCTCATGATGTAAACATGTGTTCTGTGATGCACTGTGACAAATATGGAGAGGGTCTCAGTCGCCATGAAACATTCAAAACTGATTAAAAAATACCATGGATAGTCACATTCAAATACTAATAGATATGTCCTTTTATTGAGTTTGTTTTTGCACAGAAAAATGGCTCTTTAGCAAATTGTTGCGTGACAATTTGCAACCTGAAGTGTTTCAATTATTTTACTCAAAACGCCACTTTAAATGCACTAATTTATAAAAGAAAAGTTGGGTAACTCAGCTTTAAAGGTGCACTGTGCAACTTTTCTGGTGGATGGTATCTGCTAGTCTCCATGGAGATGTAATTACTTTTCCTGGAATGTTCCATGGTATGACTTTAAACATATCCATTCAACATTTATTCATTATAGGTATTTCTTTTTTTCTAATTTAATTTCCTATTTTAAGGCCCAATCTCAATTCTCCCCCTTAGCCCTCTGTCTTTGTCTTAGCCCTACCCCTTAGCCCTACCCCTCTGTCTTTAAACAGAGGGGTAAGGCAAAGGGGTATGTTTTAACCCTTAGAAATGGGACACCCCTTTGCAGTCGCAACAATATGACATTATTTTTAAAGTTTTGAAGTATTGTGCTCCTTTTGAGTTTGTTTTAAATGAACTTTGCAAAAAGTCAATTTTTTTTTTTTTTTTTAATTTGTTAAAATTACTATACTCTGTACAACATATGTAAATCAAATTTTAATCAACTGTAACACAAAATTAAAATGCTGCAGAGGTGGATGGAGTTGTAGAGGATGCCTGGTACACACAAAAAAGAAAACAAAATTAATACATAGTCATAAACATATATAGTTGTTTTGGTACCTACAAATGTTATAGAATGTAATATACCTTGTATTTTTATTTTCAAATTCTCCCACTTTTTTGAAGCTTGTTGGGCTGACACAACTCCAACAAGTCCAGCCTCCTACAAGAAATTTCTAAACAAAATACAAATGTGATTAATAACATGTCATTAAATAGGGGATAATTTACAAGGCGAAACGAAACAATAATATTTTAGGCCATGCATGTTCGTAATACTTTACACATTCTACCGTAACGTGTGTATAGTTCTAAAAGCGCATGAGACGAGTTACGAGGTGAAATGAAAACATATACAGATACAGCGATATATTTGACACATTCTAGTCTAACATATATGCGTATATAGTTCTTTTAGGCCATGCATGTTCGTAATACTTTACACATTCTACCGTAACAAGCGTATAGTTCTAACCGGGCATGTTACGATAAGCCGTATATGTCAGAAAGCGTAAATGCAGGCGCCATGAGTATACCTACAACTTTTCAAAAGTTACTACAGTTTTATACAACTTTTTATGAGGTTCTTGAGTGCAAATACTCACATTTGTCCGATTCCTTCCCGATTGCCCGACACTTCCCGATTTCCGTGTTGCTTTTTGCTCCGACTTGCGTTAAGCCACGCCTATCCCCTTTGCGCAAAGGGTGCATCTGAAAACGCTTTGCGCAGAGGGGTATCATAGCCCTCGCCCTTACAGAAAAGAGTACTGGGACACCCCTCTGTCTCTCGTGAACGCGCACAACAGAGGGGTAGGGCTAAGACAGAGGGCTAAGGGGGAGAATTGAGACGCAGCCTATGTTTCTTAAGGTGACCCAGTGTAAAGCATAATTAGAAATAATAATAATAACTTTTAACTTTATCCAAACATGTTTTCACGCCCATATATATAGTTTTCTTTCTCAGAATATTTTATTTTACCTATAATTTCTTGACCCCTTTTTTATTCTTTTGATCAGGCATAATTCTTATATGTTTCCTTCTTTTTTATTATCATATTCATTTAACACATTTAATCTTATCTCATTATAGGTGTTTCTGTTGCTCAAAAATACAATAATTCCTTCACTGAACGCAATTTGTTTTATTTCA
The DNA here is from genome assembly GCA_029959045.1 of Taenioides sp. WSHXM2023. Classification (NCBI taxonomy): domain Eukaryota; kingdom Metazoa; phylum Chordata; class Actinopteri; order Gobiiformes; family Gobiidae; genus Taenioides; species Taenioides sp. WSHXM2023. The sequence goes on along the minus strand of CM057095.1, from coordinate 30,060,091 downwards.
TTATTTAATATTTTGAATGGTTTTATATTGTATTGGTTTTATTGGAAAGCACTTGAGTGTAGATAAAGTGCTAAAATACATAAAGTTTGATTGATTGATAGCGCTGTAACCTGTTTGTCGGTTTAATCTATACTGTGGAACATTTTGGACAAAGGAATAACATATCCATGGAGACAAACAGGTAGTGAACCCTCCACCAGAAAAGCTCCACAGTGCACATTTAAGCACAACATGTTTTGTTTTTTGTTTTTTTAACTATTCCCAAACTCAGACTGTGCTGAATCTCATACAACCTGGTGCTTCAGTGTCTTTTCATATTGTGTCTTTGACCTGCCAAAACATCACCGGCAAACCGCTGGCAATGGAGACTTTAGCTTTACATGAAATTTTGTCTTTTATCACAAAACATCTGTCTTTTGTGTTTTCGGTGATTTATTCAGGAGACCTCCAACCCTCCGTCCCTCAGAGCTGTGTTTACTGTTATAACCCAAAGTTACATCCCCTGAACACTGAAATTTGCCCTGAGTTTTAAATAATTTCACCTTTTAATAGTGCACTGTGCCACTTTTTTGCGTGTCTCCATGGAAATGTTGTTGCTTTGTCTGGAATGTCTCGGTGTAACATGGGTTTTGATTGACTTAAAATCTTGTTTGCCTTGATTTATATGTGAGGTTAAAGGTCCTATATTATGCAAAATTGTCTGTTGTGAACTTTAAGCCATGTTATAATGTTACTTCATCAAAAACAGACCTGGAGTTGTGTTTTGTTTCATTTACACATGTTTGAGTAATCCTTTATTATTAGTCTGTCAACATCTCCAAACCTCAGAATGCTCTGTTCCACCTTGTGATGTCATGAAAGTGTAGTTTTCAAGTTAACTGCTACCTTTCACTTTTAGTTCAGTAAAGATCGGGCATTCTAGGGTTAAAATCTCCCAAGTGAGTCTAGTGAAAGAGTATGGAGTTTAAAAGCACATTCCCTGTACATTTCCTGTATTACCACATGACATCACAAGGTGGAACGGAGTGTTTTCTGAGAGAAGAACTCAGCCTAAACCTGCAGGGTTTGTGTGTTAAACATGTGTAAATGTAGTGTAACATGGGCCCTTTAAGTGTTTTGGTTCATTGGCTTTCTTACTGTAGTTCTTGGTAAAACTTTACATTCTGAGTATAGCAAATCTTTAAAAAAACAAACAAAAAAAATAAAATAAAATAAAAAACAGGAAAACCCAGAGAGAACCCATGTTTGAAGACCCCACACAGCCTGGGTCTCATTCTGCTGTAATCCCACATGACATTTTAAACCATCTTCTGAGAGAGACTGTAATCTGATATGGGCTCAGATCTTTCATGAAATCCAAAGATAACATTATGAACAGTGAAATATGATTTTAATACATTTTAAAGTGGCTCCTCAGACTCCAGACATGTGTTTTATTACAGTGGCCAGTCAGATTTGAAGAGTGAGTTTAAGATGACAGGAGCTGTGCAGTTTTAAATGGTTTTTGAGAAGGATAAGAGCTATAATGTCCCAGATGTGGATGATGTTTGACAAAATGAGTGACTGACCATTAGTAAAGACCTGTCAACCACAGAGAAGACCCAAATGTGAAACGGTTTAAGCACAGTTTAGACTTAATGGAGTTAAATTGTCTATTCATGGTTGGACTTTAGACTGACAGTTAAAGGTCCTATATTGCGCCAAATTGACTCATATGAGCTTTTAGCCATGTTATAATGTTGTTCCCTCCTCAAAAACAGACCTAGAGTTGAGTTGTGTTTTGTTTCATTCACACATGTCTGACTGGTAGTTTTCAACTTAAATTCAATACAGCAATTCCAAGGCTGAAGTTACCCAAATGATTCTAGTGGAGGTGTATGGAGTTTAAAAACAGTGGAGTACTTCCTGTATTGCCACATGGCATCACAAGTGTAATCCTTGTTTAGAACTCTACTCTCATCTATAGTTCCTGGTTTAGTCCTGGTTTAGTCTTGGTTTAGATCTTTGGTTCTACTCTCGCCTATTGTCCCTGGTTTAGTCCTGGTTTAATCTTGGTTTAGTCCTGGTTTAGTTCTGGATTAGTCCTGGTTTGTCCTAGTTTAGTCCTTGTTTAGATCTCTACTCTTACCTATGGTCCCTGGTTTAGTCCTGGTTTAATCCTGGTTCAGTCTTGGTTTAATCCTGGTTTAGTCCTGGTTCAGTTCTGGTTTAGATCTCTTTTCCTACTCTCACCTGGTCATGAGCTTTGGGTAATGACCAAAATAACAGAGCCGCTGTTCCTCCAATTAATGTGTTTCTCTGATTGGCTAATCTGCCTGTCAATCAAACCCACCCTTTGTATAGTACTCTGTTCATAATTTCAAGAGTTCACAACACTGTTCCATTTTGTGGGGTCACTTGGGCAATCAAATCATGTTTTTAAATCCAAACACATTCACCAAAATAAGAAGTCAAAAGGACTCAAAATGTGTCTTAACAGAAATAGAAATTGGCCTCTTTTGTGTTTAGCCTCATTTGAACTGATTCTCCACTTCGCAGACTGTTTTCTTATAATAAAACGTGAACTCCAGCCCAGCGCGTGCTCAAGGTTTTCTTCACCTCGTGTTGTGTCCCTTTTGAAGTGCGTAAGTCAAACCCGAGCAGGAGTCAGCCCAGCTCCAGACTGGCTCCTCTGTGTTTGACTTCATGCAGGAATCCAGCTCTCCTCAACACAGATATGACACACAAACAGACTGACTCCAGACTGAGGAGGAGATAAGGGTTTTCTCACTGAAGGAAAGTACTACTGGTTGTTTCATTCCACATATTACTACTACTTTTACTACTACTTCTCCCCCTAGACTGTATAAAGAAGTGGACTAAGGGAGTGCGACATCACCCATAGCGTTCAGCCCCAGTCAAATGAAACTCACAGAGGCTAGCAATAGGAGACAAGTTTGTTTTCTCATGGAAGGAAAGTACTATTTAAACTAAGTTGGTTGTTTTATTCCGCATATTACTACTACTTCTACCACTTCTACTACTGCAAATAAAAATAATAATAATCAAAAAAACGTTTACTCCTTATTTTTACTGTCAGAACAGAAAAACAGAACTAGTTAATTTGAAAGATACACTGTGTAACTTTTTAGTTTAGGGTCTGTCACCTGCTTGTTTCTATGGATATGCAATTGCTTTGCCTGGAATGTTCCACAGTATGAAATTAAACAGCTCTACTTTACATTTATTCAATTACAGGTGGTTTTATAGCTCAAAAATTCTCATTCTGACTGTGAGCGGGGTCGCCTCTCCACAGATCTGACCTGTAACTTGGTCTGGTTTGGTTTTCTTGAAGATAGAAAGGTTTAATACCATACTATGAAACAGTATGGTAAACAGTTTGCAGTTATTCACAGAGATGAGTTTATAAGCACTTTTCACAACTTTGCCATCACATAAATGCATGCACAACAACTAGCATGCTAATGCTTTGTAATTATACGCAGACAGCACACAGCCCAGAACTTAAGAGTTGCTTTTACAATATACACTTCGAGTCAAAAGTTTAGACTAGCCATCTCATTCCAAAAGTATCTGATACCAGTTCAAACTTTTGACTGGTCGTGTATCTCGATTTGACTTTATTTTATTTTTTATTTTTTGACACCTGACCAGGAGCTAACAGGCTCAACAGTCTTTGTAGGCCTTGGTAAGACACTTAGGAAGGGCATCTGGCATAAAAAAAAAATCTGCCAAATCAACACGAAAGCGCACCCAGTCGTCAAATTCAATATAGCAAAAAATTAATCACATTGCAGCAGTTTTCAAAAAGGTTTTAACTTTGCAAATATATAAGTCAGATTCTATTAGGCTCCAATTAAATCGTCCAAATGCAGAGTGATTCTTAACAAAATGCATGTGTGGAGCGGTCAGCGTTTTAATATCTGTCCAGACTAATCCTGTGCACTGGTCAGGACAGGGCCAGCGAAGCATGTCCACTGTGAGGGGGAGTACGACCTGATAAAGAGAGTCTATGGTCAAAGCTACAGTCAGCACCTCAGTGGTCACTCAGCGGTCAGACTCAAGACTCAGGAAACTTAGGAGAAGGAAAGTTGAAGTGCAAAGTTGGCTTGTAGTGTTGATGAAATTACTGCTGGATAATTTAATTAAAAAAAAAAAAGATACAGGTACAGATATTTATAAATTATTATTATTATTATTATTATTATTATTATTATTATTATTATTATTATTTTATTTTATTTTTTTCATGTGGAGCTCGTTTTTTGTTTTTTTTTTGGGGGGGGGGGGCGGGCAATTAAAATGTAATTTGATTTTGTCTGATTACAAATAAAAAATATATCGAAACAAAAACCCAAACAAAATAATCATCATCATCATCATAATATTCTTTTTTTTTTTATTGATTTGCCTTTTTTAAAAATTTGTGTTGTTTTTTTAATTTAATTAGCTTTTTTAATTAATTTGCTTTTTTTTAATAAATGTGCTTTTTAAATTATTATTATTATTTTTTTTTTTTTAAATAAATGTTCTTTTTTAAATTTGCTTTTCTATGCATTTGCTTCTGGGTTTTATTTTACTTTTTATAATTTTACTTTTTTATTATTTTTATTTATTATTCACTTTTGTCATTCAGTTTTACTTTTTATATTAAAACCATGGCTTTCAGTCTTAAAGGTGCACTAAGTAACTTTTTGGTCCAAGGTCCATTCATCTTTTGTCTCCATGGAGATGTTATTGCTTTGCCTGTAATGTTTCACAGCATGGCATTAAAATAATCTTCTATCCATGAAGACAAGTGCATGATGATGCCACTAGCCCAAGTTACAGGTCAGATTTGTGGAGAGGCGACCCCACATACAGTAAGAACGCATGTTTAGAAACTACATAGACCATGATCCTTTGTTCCTTTGCTTGTCTGGACCAAGCTTTTCACCTCTGTCAGCACTTAAACATCATCAACAAGCTTTTAAACCGAACTCCAAATCGCGAGTGACCAACAGCCTTTTCACCAGGCCTGTATTTACTGAAACTTATATAAAGTTTAACACCAACACTATTATCCGTGTTTATTTCATACTCTCATTATAAAAGAGCCCGTCAAAACACTCGCATGAGCCACACTGATCCATTCTTCAGTTTTTCTATGGAACAGACTCAATACCTTCTATACAGACGCTCTCCAGAGTCCACATACGTGTAAATATACTGTGCATTTAGCCACAAGATTCTATTTAAAAACATTATCCATTGTCCAGAATCTACTCTTCATTTGTGATACTAATGCACTGGGTTTATATAACTAGTGTTTTCTATACACTTACGCTCTATACAGTATATACAAGCTGTTTTACATTGCATTAGTCATTCACTCCACATTCAGTGCTCGTAAACTAGACCTACACTTCAGGAGTCATACACACTGTTGATACATAAGCAAGGTGGTTGAAGTGTCTTGCTAAGGACACAACGGCAGTATGCACTAGCCTTGAACTTTTATCCATGTTATAACACCGTTCCCTCTTCACTGGCTTGTGGAGAGTTGTATTTTGATTGACTCATGCATGTTTGAATGTTCAGATCTGTAATTACTTGTGGTTAAGACTCGAGGTCAGGGGTGTCCAAACTTTTTTCACCAGTGGCCATGTATTGAACATAGAAGAAGTGGAGGGCCACAGACAGCGAGTTTCCAACGGCTCTATTCACGTTTACATCACAAAACCGGAAGACGTTTGGAAACACACGGATGACGACTTCCTTTGGGCTCTGTTGGCGATTGGAACTCTGAGAAAATCTGGGAAAACCGAGAACATGGTTTTCTTCATCTAGATTTTCGTTTTTCCTTTTATAAATTGACTATTAATTTTTGTATTATAATTTGTCTAACTTAACTACACCGGAAGTCGTCATCCGCATGTTTCCAAACGTCTTCTGGTATTGATGCCTATGGGGTTCTGGCTAGGAAATTTATACCGCTAGAGGCGCTCCGAGCGTAGAGACCGGAAGTGTACAGATGCACCATTGATTTTGTACAGACAATTTCAGTCACGCTTCATTAAATTCAACATATACTAATAATTTCTAATAATATGTCTAATAATATGTCTAATAATAATTCTTTCAAGGTATGATGTAATACGGCTCATTGGCATTTTCGGGATCTTGGAAGTCGTAAAATCTGGTAGTGTCATCCAATATTCTCTTGCAGTTTCATCATCGGCCTCTGTAATTCCCATTTGGTCCAGTGCTTCGAGTCTGCAAAGTGTGTACCCGTGTACTAGAAGCAAACAAATATACAGTATTAAATATACACAAAGATAAGCATGCCTTTCAATAAGTTGGCATTTTCGGCTGGACACCAACTTTCCCCTTCTCTTCAACTCCTCCTTTAATAAAACTAACGTCCACGACCCATATTTTGAAGCCATTTTCCCGTGAAGTATTTGTCATTGAAGTAAATGGCAATGGAGGGACACGAAGCTCACTTCCGGTCGCTATGCTCGCAGCGCCCCTAGCGGATGTTTTGCCGACAGTACCCCATTACATAGTTTTGACAAATCCGCCTTTCCTTTAGTAGGACATGAAACACAAATGTTCGGTCTGTATCACATTGCAATTATTGAGGTTAAAGGGGTAGATTATTTCAATTTGCAGCAAAAGCACCACCTATGATCAACTAAAATTGGTCACGAGAGCCACATTGGCCCCCGTGCCAGACTTTAGACACCACAACTCTAGGTCATAGACATACAGTACGTTTGAAAATGTCACATGTCACATTTTCAAAATAAAACTTAAAGTAAATGTCCACTGTTTGCTGTGGTGAAACGCTGTCATGATGTGAGGCTTCTCGTGTCTGCAGTCAAGTTGTTTTTAGCTCAATAAACAACTTGGTAATGAATATACATGCAACATTGTCAAAAGTGTGGAAAATCAAATACAAATCAACACTAAAACTAGTTTGAAACTAGACACTATTTTGAGCAGGAATCGATACTGCAAACAATAATATTAACAGGACAAAATTTGAGATTTCCTGAACAGTTTTAGTTTGATTTATCAGAACAAATGTAAGACCTCACACTGCAAAAAGCAATATCTAGGTGAGTTAAAATGAAAATGAAACTTAAATTAAGAACATTTTAATTTATTTGAGCAGATCAATTTGGCAAAGGAAATGATCTACCAGTGGAATAAGTTTTCATTAATTCAAGCAATGTTAGATTTAGTTTCTTATTTTAAATGCAACGAGTTGTTGTTTTTTCATATCTTAAGTGTAGTAAAAATGTATTTTCAGATTTTAAGTACAAAAAGCCTTGTTCCATTGGTAGATCATTTTATCCGTCAAGTGAAATGTACTTAAATCATAAACGTTCTTAACTTGGCTAGATTTAAGTTTTGCACTTATTTTGTGTTGAAAATTCTACACAATTCTATTACAAAAAAATGTGCGTTTTTTGGAGTTTTTGGAGTATCCTAATGTGGATTGAGTATAGGAGTGAGTTCCTTAGTATCAAGTTTGAAATTTTAGTAACATGACAACACCAGTCAGTGATCAATGTTACTCGTACTTACATCTTCCTATTTTAGCTAATTCTCTAAAAATATTCCTAAACTCTGGCTTTCACAGACCTCATTTTGTAAAACCGTATTAGCTTAGCTTGTGTTGCTGCGATGCCAGTAGCCCCTGAGTTAGCTGACGTGCTATCACCCTTTAGGGATCATTCTGTAATTAAAAGTGCTCTTGTGGCTAATGTGAGCGCTGCTGTGATGGGTCCGATCAGATAAAGCAGCCAGCGTCCATGTAAAGCCTCCAGAGCTGAGATGATCCTCTCTGTTTTCTTTGAGTCCATTTCCAGTGTTATTACGAGCTTTGGTTCCCACACGTTTGTAGATACGAAGTCTTTAAACTGCCCACTGAAGTTTGAATCAATGACAACTGGAAATTGCTTTTGGGCGTTGCAGTTGCGGCTTCTTCTAATTCTGTCTGTGTGTGAAGGAAATACTAGGGAATGAGCAGAGTAGTTAACATATCTGCCTTTTTTGGTTTAAGATGTGTCAAGAAATTTTTCACTTTTAGTTGGAGCTCTGAGAAGAACGGACATTACGAGTTATCTTGGCGTTTGTATAGATCTGTTAAAGGTCCTATATTACTCAAAATTGACTCCTGTGAGCTTTAAGAATGTTGTTATCTCCTCAAAAACAGACCTGGAGTTGTGTTTTGCTTCACTCACACATTGACAAGAAACAACATTATAACATAGATCAGAAAGTAGCATAATACAGGCCCTTTAAAGCTGCATTGTGTAACTTTTCTGGTGGAGGGTCCGTCAAATGCTTTTTTTTCTCTGTGGAGATGTTATTGCTTCGTCTGGAATGTTTCACAGTATGGCATTAAACCTTTCTATCATCATGGAGACCAAACCAGACCAAGTTACAGGTCAGATCTGTGCAGAGGCGACCCCGCTCACAGTCAGAATGTTTGTTTTTATAGGTATTTTTGTGCAAAGACGCCACCTGTAATTGAATAAATGTAAAGTAGAGCTGTTTAATGTCATACTGTGGAACATTTCAGGCAGAGCAATGACATATCCATAGCAACAAGCAGGTGATGATACACAGTGCACGTTTCAAATCAAATACATACTGTATCTTTAGAAATCAACCTAAGTCGACACAATTGCAGTAATAATAGTTCTTTCTCTTTTTACATACACCTCATATATGACTCTTTCCTCCACCTCTCCGCCCCTCTCCCTCCTTCCGAGCCCCCCACAGTGCCCCCCGCTCGGTGAGTGACAGCTCTGGTCTCACCTTGGTCTGATCGGCGGTGACATGTCTGTGTCTCCTCTCCTCTTTGCCGTCCCTTCTCTCTGTTAAACGCTTTATTGATTAGCCATGAGTTAATTACAACCGACACGCCGCGTGGGCTCCAGACACGCGTTTAGCAGCAGGGCCACTGACGACGACGACGAAACTGAACGCAAACGCAAAATGAGGAGTTTTATTACATCTTATGGCTTAAAGGTGCATTGTGTAACTTTTCTGGTGGATGGAGGGTCTGTCACCTGCTTGTTTCTATGGATACGTCATTGTGCTGCCTGGAATGTTCCACAGTGCGACATTAAACAGCTCTACATTATATCTATTAAATTACAGGTGATTTTATAGCTCACAAATACCTCAAAAAACAGGCATTCTGACTGTGAGCGGGGTCGCCTCTCCACAGATCTGACCTGCAACTTGGTCAGTTTTGGTCTCCATGAAAATAGAAAGGTTTAATGCCATACTGTGAAACATTCCAGACAAAGCAATTACATCTCCATGGATACAAGCATTTGATGGGCCCTCCACCAGAAAAGTTACTCAATTCAGCTTTAAAGAGGGGGTATTAACACAACACAACACATATTTAAATCACCATGTTAACTTTTATTGTTTTGAAAATGCTATATTCGCCCAAAACAAGGCATTATTATTTTTTTTTATAAGTTTTATTTATAATCTTTGATGCTCTGAATCCCCCCTCCCTTTGCTCTCTACACTAAGTCACCCACCCTTCAGAGCGCTATCGCAACACAATCACCGTGCATCCCGTTCAGGCCCTCTCCAGCCCAGTCCCGCCTCCAGATGGGTTTGATTGACAGCTGTCATTCACAGGTCTGCAAAGTCACATGACTAAAACTTGGTAACAGTACACTTTATTATCCCTGGAAACAGAAATGTGTCCTCTGCATTTGACCCGTCCTTCAGTGGCTCTGGGTCAAACCTGTCAGGAGCTGTGGAGCCATCTCCAGATCTTGAGCTGGTCTTGGTCAGGAGTACCTCAGCTGGAGGATTTGACCTTTGTGCATGTTTTGGGTTGTTGAGGGAAACCAGAGCGCCCAGAGGAAACCCACCCAGACACAGGGAGAACATGCAAACTTTGCACAGAAATGTCTGGGTGGTCCAAACCCAGAACCTTCTTGTTGTGAGGTGAGAGCGCTAACCAATCAGATATTTGTACTTTGAAAAATCAGGTCTGTATCGACTGTCAAATTTCTGTTATTGACTTTGATATTGCCTCGCTTTTAAGGCCCATTTAACTCTGAACTGGGACCGTGAATGGCCCATGGACCGTACTTTGGACCTGGCTTTGTGTTATTCTCATTATTCATCTTCACTGCTGCAAATACATGATTGTATTTGTGTCTTGTTTTCATTTACTTATAACTGAATATGTGTGTAGTTAGTTTCAGATGACAAATCACAACACTCCACATGTCCCTGTTGTGTTTCACTGAGAGGAGATAATGGAAAATGTCTATTTATCGGCCAATTAGAAATAAATGTAGCAGAATAACAAACTTTTCACTCATTTAAAGGGTCAGATTCAGCATTTGTACATTTCCCTTTAGGATTTAGATGCAGAATTTTAAACATCTGACTCCTGAGAGAGGAACATGAGCTTTATGGAAAAAAAAAAACAGCCCATTTGCAACATCTCACCTGTTGCTCTCCTCATTGTTTTCTGTTGGTGTTTGGTTTCGGCCTATTGCTCCAAACCCAAATGTACGCTTATGTCTGTATTTTGTTATTTTATTTGAGGATATTATGAGGCCATAGTGTCTTCATATAAGCACTGATTGAGTCCATAATACATTTACCATGAGTATTTGAGTGACAGTGACGTAGCTTAGATGCATCTGCGTAAAGACGAACTCCCCACAGTTATGCTTCTTTTATAGCGTCTTTAAATGTGAATAAATAATAATAATAATAATAATAATAATAATAATAATAATAATAATAATAATAATAATAATAATAATAATAATATTGTATAAAGTGTAAGTCTTTGCTGCCATAGGAAGCAGCCCGCTCTCCTCTCTCCTTTTTACTTAGGCCGTGTCACTTTCTTTGACATTGCCGCGTACTTTGTGCAAAAAAGCAGGAAAAAAAGAAAACGAAAAAAAAGGGAAAAAAAAGAAAAAAAAATCTTTATCAAATCCCCATTCTGCGTGTGTGAATGCGGCGGCCATTACCTCACTGGCGCTTTTGTTAGGCCCATACAAGAGAGAACAAAATGGGTATTCACAAGGACGCTTTAGATTTTTATTGTGGGCTCGCCATTCACAAAGCGCAGCGTTATTGTATTAAAAAGAACCATCTGTGGCAGAAACAATGGCTTCAAATTATCTGTGAATACCCAGTGAAGAGAATATAAGGCTCTTTCCTGCTTATTATGTGGGCTAAGCTAGGGGGTGGAAGATAGACTTCGCTATAACTGACTTTTGTTGTTCTTGCTCGCATTCTTCTCCTTTTTAAATCGGCCCCCTTTTCACAATGTGTGTCGCCATAAACGGCTTTTTCTCGTTGCAGGACTCCGGCGAGAGAAGACACGGCGCTCCACACACCAGCGCGCGCAGAACCGCAGCTCGCCTGACTTGCCTACACCCGGGGAAGGAGCGAGGCAGCGCGGCTTGGAGATCCGGGTTTCGCCGCTGAGCACCACCGGCTCTACTGTCACCACCGCCGCTTCACTGTGGCCCTCGGATACGCGCGCTCTGCTCTGGAATACGGAGAACTGGGGGGGGGGGGGGGGACGCGGAGCCAAGCGCGCACGGAGGAAGGAAGGAAAGAAGGAAGGAAGGGAGGAAGGAAGGAAGGAGGATGTCTGTTTTGAAGCGAAAATGTTATTGGTGCCAATCAAGACGAGGAAGCGAAGGCAACTCCCCGAAGTGGCGGTAAGTTGAGCCTACATGCACGGCTGACTGGCTGACTGCGCGGTGGTGCTAGATGGCGGTGGCGTGCGCGTGCGTGCGTGTGTGTGGGGGGGTGCGTGTGCGCGCGTGTGTGCCAGTGTTGCGGAATGACAGCGCGTGGCACGAGGAGAAGCGCAGGGCTGGGAGCGGCTTGTTTTTATACGCTTTGCCGCGCCTTGCCGCTTTGCCGCGCGCTGCCGCTCCTGCCCACCGCGCGTCTGTGATTTACGACCTGCCCCACGCACTCACCGCACTGTTATTAGCGCCAATTATTACGAGCGCGTTTACAATTATTAGCGCTTGTTATGTATGACCATTAAACAATAGGATTTTAATTTAGTGCCGTGTCTTGAAACGCCTCCGTGGTGTGGCGCTTTTTTCCTCTTCTCTCAAGTTTCAAATAGCCCACAAATTAACAACGTTTTTACATATTTTACCCAAAAACAAATAAAACACATAATGCAACATAATTCAATTTGATAATCTTAATAAAAACACTTGTCACTCTCCACATTCCGAAACATGACATCCTCGGAGCTCCATGCGTAAAAGTTGATTTGACAGCTCAGGTTTACGCACTGTAATTACACACACACAATTACGCACGTGTTAAATGTTTTATTGGCAACACTTTTGTACAGGACATTAATCATGAAATGTCTTATTATTGCATATAAAAACTGTAAATGCAAAATATGACAACTTAGGTTTTTAAAAATAGAAAATAGACGTTGAATATTATGTTTAAATTAAGCGAGAAGTTAATTTTGATTTTAATTTAAACACTAAAAATACACAAATAATATTCATAAAAAAATATATATATTAGATGTGCTTTCTCACCCTGGGGCCCTGGTCTCGTTGTCAGCTGTTGTCTGGGAGTTTTTTTGCGGATAACTGAAGTCATTTGCGTGCGCTGTTCTTGTGCGTAAATTTGGCGCATACGCACGGGGGAGAATTGGCTATAGTTTGTGCCTGGAGGTTTAGAACGGACCGTGCGGAGCGGAGCTGGAGCTGGAGGCACGGCCCCTAGTGGCAGCGGCGCGCGGCCCCCCCTACCCCCCACCCCCTCGCGCTCTCCCCCGGGCCTCCTGTCACCCCCCCTCACCCCCGTGGGACTCTGCCGGTGTCATTTGTTAATTATGTTCCGTTAAATATCCATAATTTATTGCGCTGAAACTGATCTGTGCAAAGATTTGATTTGGAGACGTTTGGGGATAGTCAAACAGCAGATTTTGAATTTGAGTTTTGGATTTTGAATTTTTCTCTGCGCCTCAAATTGACTTTTCCTAATTGTGAATTTTAACTCGACTCATTTGAGTTAAAATGAGTTTGATTGCTTCTGACATTATAATTATATGAAAAAAACAACGTTAATACCTATAAGTTTTGATAAAATTTTGTCGTCTTGTCTTTTTTTTATCAGAAAATTTGACTTTTTTTATAAGCAAATATAGAATTATCCAGTTACAAGCTTTTAAATTGTAAACTATAGCTATTTCAGTTATTGTTTTTTTTAGTAGTTATTGTAGTGAGGGTGTTTTTTTTCTTTTCTTTGTAACGCCGCAATTGTAAACCAGCATAAGTTGTGAAATTGTAAACCATCCAAGAACTGAATTGTAAGAAACATATGTTGTCTCTCCCCTATCCATATTGTCATTAGGTCACCACGGAAACGGCCACTACAACAGCCCAGGCGCTAATTATCTCAAAACACCCAAGAATCAATTACGAACCCTCTCCAATTATGACGTGTATCAAGAATATTTAGCAGTACACAGCATTTGTTATATATATAGCGTTCAAAATGTGGTTCAAATGTACGCAGATGGCAAAATTATCTTAGAATTCACATTTTAACCATAAAAAAATATTGGGTTGTGCAGAATTTCAAAGGTTAATCTCTAGTCACTATGGTTTTAATTTGTCTCTTTATACTATACTCACTATACTATTATAATATTTGTATATACTACTTATAATACTTATAATTTCCATTCAAAATTATCATATGGATCTTGTATTAAGGATGGCCAGTTTATAGACTATCCTTAAATCCACTTTTGATCATCACATGGATTTAAATGCATGCATGAATCTGGAATTTGCATATAAAAGTACATTGTGTTTTTGCATTTTTACATTGTCATTCTTGCCTTTATAGTCATTCAAATTCTCCAAAATATGTGACCTGCAATTTTTAATACAGTTTCATGAAGATGTTTGAAAGTTTTTTGGTCTTTGCCTAAGAATTTCAATGCATTTTCACATTTGTTTAATCTTACACTCCCTATATCCTTTAAGATAATCAAAATCTGTGAAATGTTTGTTCTAGAATTTCATGTTTTGCCCTAACCTCACCTCCGCTTCTCTTCAATCGTGCAAAAAAAAAAAAAAAAAACCCTTCCAATTTCATCTCTACTTAATTTACGGCTATCACTCGCCTATTCTAATCCCCGCTATAGCCTTATCCGTATACCTGCTTGTATGCCTCTGTATGCTCTGTTACTCTCCCTGTTTTTATTTTCAGAGGTGGTTTTATTCGGGGCCCGTTGTGGATGCGGGGGCCCCCCTCCTCAAACCGGGGCCCCCGCTGGTCGTCCCTTTATTATACTAAGCAGATTAGCGCAGGGAAGCACTCACTCTCTCTCTTTCTCCCTCCTTCTCCTTCTCTTTCTCTCTCATGCAGATACGGAGTGCATGCATTCGAATGGGAGCCCCGAGCTGCATGTGTTGCCCTATTAGCCAGCAGATGAATCTTATATAAGGGGGGAGAGATGGAGAGAGGGGGAGAAAGGAGAGGTGGAGGGGCACAATAAAAGCGTGGAATGAGTAGGGGGTATTTGCGGGCTGGTTGGTCGGTCGGTCGGTTGGTCGGGGGGGTGTAGATACTCTCTTGCCATTATGCAAAGACTAAAAACAAAATAATACATGGGGATCTGTTCAGTTTCAATTAGGAATTAGCCTGGCTGAGATTATGTCAGGTGTGTGTAGATCTGGTTTTGAGGGCCCTGTATTCATGAGGCGGTAGCATTTACAGATGGGGAAAATCAAATGGAAAATAAGTAGGAATAATAATAGGAATTTGCCTTGAGAAACTTTGAATTCCTATAAAATTATAATGGCAAATCAACAAAATGTAACTTGTAAGTGGAATAGCCAGTACGTTTCTGTATTCATATTGTTAAAAACTATTGAAAATAACCCTAATATATGTATATGATAAAAAAATATGAATATGGAAATGAGATGTGTTGATGTGGTTTGATAGTTGGGAAATTTTAAATGCTTTCTTAGCTCAAAATGACCAAGTGTGCTGTTGCAGAAAGCTGATTTTATTTTGAAATGTGTTATCTGCAAAAAATGTGTGTTTGTCTATAGGAAAAACACACCAAAACGCAACCTAAAAGTGACAGATGAAATTCTAAACGCATATTAAAAAGCCAACCATTCTGAATCCATAATATTACAGCTATAATTTGGTATTTTTCACAGCGTAAACTCTCAAATCTGGCAACCTTTGCTGTATTAGACCACTTGAAGTCAACCTATTTTTCTTAAAAGGAAAGTCAAAATTTGTGCATATTTTTAAATACTCGACCCATAGATTGAATTATAATTTAGCAAGCTGAGTCATCGCCTTTAAAAATACCGTCTAAGCGTTATAAAACTTGCTGTATTTGACCCATATTTAAGACCGTTATTTGGAGTTCAAATTTAACTGTGTCGCCTTAAACAAAACTAAACATTTCTGGGAAAAAAAAAAGATATAAGATCACGTTGTATTATACTATTTTGATATCTTACACAGTCATGTTCAAAAATCCACTGAATCCTGCCTCTTAGATCATCTCTTTCTGAGCTGGGAGAGTGGCCTTGTTGTTCCCGCGGTGGCCAGTAGGCGGCAGTAGCGTCACACAGCACGGGCCCCTTCAGAATCACAGCGAAACGAGACTATAGTAACAATAAAAGCTCATTTGGATGCGCGGATCTGTGACGTCAAGCAGGTGCACGATACGAGTAAAAATATACGAAGAGTTTTGGAGAAATTCTAGTGGGAAAATGACAGAAAAGAGCTGGACTTTCACTTGGACATTTGTGGTGCTGTGGAGATGTTGGATTCAGCTACATGTGCTTAGATCTGCAAACAAATTCCAAAGTAAAAGATGAAATTTTGATTTAAAACGTGTTGAAATCACAAACCTGCATTTTTTCCTTCGTATTTTCTAAGGCACATTTTCTTAACTTTAGATCAATGTCTGAAATCAAATGTCTCGTTTAGCTTCTGTGCAAAGAAGTTCTCATTTTCAAATCTCAAATCTTAAATGCGAGGACAGCGAACCAGCTAAAATATGTGTTTTGGGTTACACTTAAGTAAAGCGTTGAACAAATAAAGCACAAAAACTGAGCTCAAACAAGCAGGTTTTTGCCTGACCCACTCTTAATAAACCATTTGTTCATTGTGAATTAAGTTACGAAGTTTCACCAATTTCTTTCCGTGTTTTAAGTGATCTGATGTGATTATAACATGCGCACTAACAAACCGTGTAGACTGTATGGACTAAAAGTACTACTGGAGATTGAGTTGAGATGTTTCTGTACTTTTAAACGGCAGTAAAAACGGTGTGAAAAGTACCTTAAGCTAAATCACTAACTCATTTAGGAAGTGCATTGTTTCAAATCCCTCTAAGCTGAAGTTAAATTGTTGCGTCTTTACATTTTAACTTCCTTGAGCTCAATGCAAACTATTGTAAATGAACCAGGGATCCGTATTAAGCCTTCCACTCCCATTAACATGCATGCACTTAGCTATTCGCATTATGTTAAAATACTGGGTACCTGCATATCCCCCCTGCTGGATACTATGCATTGCCTCAAGCTACTACTACTACTACTACTACTACAACTACTGCTACTACTACTCCATGAAAAGCAACTAAGCAAAAAAGGGGGACACTGGTGGCATAGTCCTCTTTGTATGGTCCGATGTAGTGACAGAATCCCAAAACAAAATGTGCTTGTTTGCGCCGAGATTTGAACCCGCAACCCCACGACCCCTCCTCCTCCCCCCCAGCTAACAACTTGTGCCTTTCTCCGTGAGTGTGTGTTGGCATTCAACTTGAGCGGACAAAAGGGGGAGAGGAGAGAAGGGGGGTAGAGGGGAGCCATCTTCTGGATTAGCGTCTCGTCATTCTGAACCTAAATAGTTTTAACATCTAAACTCCATTCACTGAGCACTGATGGAGTTTACACAAGTCATGTCAGGCCATTCACTTTGAGCAAGGCGTTTTCAATACCGAGGGAGCTGTTGAAAGAGATGATGTCAACTTTTGGAACAATTGCTTTTTGAGGATTGATATAGGCTAATATCTAACTTTGGTTTGGTTCTTCTTAAAGACAACAGATAAAGTTGCCTTGTTGTCCTGTTTCGTCTGTAGCTGTGAACCATCTTAAGAACAATTTGTACATTTTTGTCAAGTTTACAAAATAAAACAGTGTTTGTTTACAACTTTATTCACTAATGTGCATTTTTAAGTGGTTAAAAGTGTACATTCAGTCAGTTGAGTAAGGTTTAGAGAAGTGTAACTTATGGATACAAGTTTTTAAGTTGTCACAGTGAGTTTTAAGGAAAATAATAACTGGTACTTTTTATTATAGTACCTACTCTTTAATTAGCCTTAATAAAGTCTTAATTCGTAATGAAGAAATTGTTTTTAAGAAAAGTTTGGAGTTAGAGTATTACTTCAGTATTTCGAAAGTCTGAATCATGTTTAATATTTTGTTCATTTTGAGCTCGTGCTTTATTAAGGCTTAGGTGTAGTTACTGCAAAGAGTTACAGAACTGACTGATCAGAAAAAAACAAACAAACAAAAACAAAAAAACAAAAAAACAGCGGGTCTATGTTTGGATTGGCAACATTTAACAGCGCAAACGTCCTCCATCTATATATATATATATATATATATATATATATATATATATATATATATATATATATAAAGAAGAAAAAAACATTTTCAAACTAGTCCTCCGCGTTTTCCTGGATCTAATATAGCAACTTTTAACCACCTCTATCTCTTTAAGCACCTCTAACCCTCTCTGGCCGCTTCCCCACTGTTCGGAACCGTTCACCGTGCCATTCTAAATCCAACTTTTTACGCATGGCACCACCTCGTCTCCCCGCGCCTCTGCCGCTGCTAGAAGTATCCGCACACAAGTATCCACCAACCTCCCGGAGCGCTGCACTCTGCTTTCGCTCACACATGAAGCCAGCGTCCCCCAGGGCAGCGGAGGCAGGCCACGCCCCCATATGCAAATTACGGCCTCCCATTGGCGTGTCAGGGGAGCAGGGCGCACGCGATTGGCCAGGTCCTAGCCATTTATTCGCTGTCAGCCCCCGTCACATGAATGGTTGTCTATTAACTTGTTTCAAAAACTATCTGGAGTTTGTCAAGACTCGGGTGTTGCGGCAGCTAGGAGCGCAAAAGTTGTCGATCTGTTTTTTTTTCCTCTTTTCCGCCGCGGAGTTGAAGAGAGACAAACGGCAGTAAGGAAAGAGGACATTTTTGTGGATGTAGGCAGAGAAACGCGGAGCTGTTGGGCGAGAGAAGAGACGACAGGCGCGCAGGACTGAGCGTGGAGACTCGCTTTGGCACCGGGAGAGAGACAAAGTTACACGGGAAAAAACTAAACACCAGGTAACTTTTTAAGACGTCTCCCGAAGCGCGTTCTTCTTGTGTTTTTGGACTAGTTTACCGCTTCTTTTTTACCCGGACTAAAAATGTATAACATGATGGAAACCGAGCTGAAGCCCCCCGCGCCCCAGACCAACACGGGGGGCAGCAACAACTCTTCCTCGGGTAACAACCAAAAGAACAGCCCGGAGCGAGTGAAGAGGCCCATGAACGCGTTTATGGTCTGGTCCCGGGGTCAGCGGCGGAAGATGGCGCAGGAGAACCCCAAAATGCACAACTCTGAGATCAGCAAGAGACTGGGGGCCGAGTGGAAGCTGCTATCCGAGAGCGAGAAAAGGCCGTTTATCGACGAGGCCAAGCGGCTCCGTGCGCTCCACATGAAGGAACACCCGGACTACAAGTATCGGCCCAGGAGAAAAACCAAGACTCTGATGAAGAAGGACAAGTACACGCTGCCGGGAGGACTGCTGGCGCCCGGGGGGAACGGCATGGGAGTGGGCTCGGGGGTCGGAGGAGTGGGAGTTGGCAACGTGAACCAGCGCATGGACAGTTACGCGGCCCATATGAACGGCTGGACCAACGGCGGTTACGGGATGATGCAGGAGCAGTTAAGCTATCACCACAACGCCAGCCAAATGCAGCCCATGCACCGCTACGACATCAACGCGCTCCAGTACAACTCCATGACGAGTACGCAGAGCTACATGAACGGCTCCCCGACCTACTCCATGTCATACACGCAGCAGCCCACCATGACGGCGCTGGGGAGCATGGGCCCCGCGTCCGGAGGTGGGGTGAAGTCCGAGTCGAGTAGCTCCAGCCCGCCTGTAGTCACCTCCTCGTCCCACCGGCCCGCTGCGCAGACCGGCTGCCAGAGCGGGGACCTCCGGGACATGATCAGCATGTACCTCCCGGGCGCGGATGTGAACGATACCAGCGCCCAGAGCAGGTTACACATGTCCGGGCACTATCAGAGCGCAGTACCGGGGACGACGATCAACGGAACTCTGCCTCTCACACACATGTAGACTCTATAGAGAAATATGGACCTCTAACGGGACTATTTTTGTACAGAGAGCGAACTGTTGTATAAAAAGGGCGAGGAGTCTGAACCGCCTGGAAGAACAAAAAGTGGGTTTATTATTGCAATCACCTTTTGTACAGTATTTATCAAAGACAAAACATTACAATCAAAATGTTTGCAAGAGGTTTGAATCTTTCGTTGTTTATTTTTTGGTTTGTTTTTCTATTAAAGCAAAGGCCAGTTCAAATAAATGCAAACACTGGGACGTAAAGGGACGTAAGGGACCGAGCACTGTTTCATTTGGGGTTGTTTTTCCTACTAAACTTTTGAATTAAACTCATAATAATAATAATAGGTTGTTAATTTATATTTCCGTCTCCCACTTTTCATATGTTAGACGCTTGTTGGAGTCTCTTTATTTTCTAATTGATTTGTACAATTTTCTGTATATTCTCTGTAATATTTTAATTTCCAAATCCACACCCCCACGTAGTTGTATTTGAAATTTGATGTTGGCCTGTTACCAACTGCTTCATGTAAATATACCGGACTAATACCATCCTTATAACAGTTACACTTTCAGCTGAGTATATTTTTTTTCAATATGCAGTTTGAAATGAATAAATTTTGGAAATTTGGATACAAGGAATTCTGTGCGTTTTGATTTGGAGCTCTGTTTTGGAGTTTGGGGACTTGTGTGCGCTTTTTACGCATCACTTCATCTTTCAACACCCGCTCTTCTAATGGACTGTGTTTTTGCAACTCAGCTCCACAATTGTTTAGACTAGTTTTGAAGATTTTTTTTTTTTCTCTAGGAATTATTATTTTCTAGAAGTTGCGTTTAAAGCAAGCTCAAAAACGTGAACAAAACGGCGAAGAATTAAACTTAAAACGCCAGAGTCCAGTGTTTACAGGTAGCAAACCTTTAATATATGTCGTGGTTTTTTTTTTCTCACAACATCTTAGATTTCAATTTTATTTTTCTTTTTTTTTTTCAATCATTTTCTCATGTCAGACTTTTGCTTTTGACAGTGTCACCAAATTATACATTAGCCGTTTTTCATAATTGAGCCAATTCACGCTTCTTACGCACGTGTGACAGATCGCACAATTTATTCCCCGGCTCCAGCTCGTTTTATGTCATGTTTTTTTGAAGTCTGACAGCAGCTCTTGATATACGTATGTTGATACACGACGTCTTTTTCATTTGCACATTTTACGCGCTCTTCTTGCTTACATCGCCTACTTTTATTATAATGCCTTTTCCCCCGTTTGAACGCTAAGATCTCAAAAATAATTTCCTTAGTTTCCTTTGAGCTAAACCATCACAATTACAACCTCGCCCAGCGCCACTTTCCCTTCTCACTCTTTCCGCGCTTAAAAAAACAATCCCTTTGATGATCCAATTGCGCGCGGGGTTTACGTTTTGAAATGTGCCAGCCGTGCGTCCTCGTGTGGATGTGTGGATGTGTGTTGCGCGCGAGATTAGGACCGTTGAGCCTCGCGGGGCCCTGGTGTCGTCCCCGGGGACAGGGGCTCACGTTAACCAGCGGATGAATATTTGAAAAGGCCCTTCGGTACTTATCCGTGCGCTCTCCTCCTCTCCTCTCCTCTCCAAACGCGGCTCGCTGTGTCGGACCGGCCCGGGGTCAGGGGAGGCAGTTTGTCCTATTAATTATTGATCCGGTACAGACGCTGAATTGGCTATAATCGCTCCGTTGCCAGTGTTTTTTAAAGCCTTCTCCTTTGGGAATTGGTGTCCCATTCACTGTTGCTGTCTGTTGAGGGCTAGGCATGGTTCATTTGGGAAAAAAAAAAAAAAAAAAAAAGGCAAAAAGGCATCGCTGGATTGCAGTTAAGTTTTTGCATAGTGATGTTTTCAAACGCCAAATGTTTTTTTTCTTTTTTGTTGTTGTTTTTTTAACAGCAAACCAAATATTACTCCACCCTCATTGATCAAATCCACTTGATGTTTCCTGATAATATCTGTAGAAGACAGCAACAAAAACACAAACACTTTTTCCATATCCTTTTATTATTGTTTATTTTATTTATTTTTTTCAAAACGGAGACTTGAACTCGGTGTAATTTCGAGTTACCACCACTATAAATCTTACTAGTAGAGTAGTGTAGATAAGTGGAGTTGTACATTGATTTAAAAAAGGAAGCTTCTATTTTAAATCTATGTATCTATGTTTCAAAATTCATTAGCAAAAATATGAATTCACAAAATGGCGTTAATGAACCAATATGATCCGATTTTAAAGTCATTTTAAAGCTTTAGTTTGGACTGAAGTCTCTTGCGGGACATTTTAAAATCCCCAAACCCAAAATATGACCTCACCAAACTCTCTGTTTCTGACTATTGTGATCCTCCGCGTTTAACACGAACAGCTGGAGCGAGGGCCGCGCGGGGGTCTGTTGTTCGGAGCGCACGCGACACGCAAGGCCCCATCATCCCGTCCCGCGCTCGGCCCCGGGGCCTCGTGAGAAACGCGTTTTATTCCAGACGCAGCGCTTTGATGTGAATGACGAGGGGGTTACGCGGTGGCGGAACGGGGCACGGGGGGCGCGCGAGGGGGGTGCCATCAAATCTGGAGCGTTTTTTTTTTTTTGTTGTTTTTTTTTTGAGGAGAGCCAATGCGTAAAAATCCGCTGGATGGAAAGGCAAAGCGCGTGTATGGAGTAACCGTTATGTCTGCTCTGCTTCTATGTGCCAAGACAAAGTTAAAACGGAGTCAAATATAGAAAAAACAATAAAAAATAAAACATAATTACAATGACAGATGGTTTCAAGGTTCAAGGGAGTGTGTGTTGAAAATTACGCGTGTTGGATGAATGCGTCAAATCGGCCTTGTAATTTTTAACCTAAATATAACCTAAACCTATGTAATATACACACCTAAATATCTTAATCTTTTATTTTTTAGTATTTGAATTCAGTTGTTAGGCCTGTATGTGGGTGAATGCGACTTAAAAACGTTAATATTTCTATCATAAGGAGCTCAAATGGAGTTACGTTACATCACAGGCCTTTTCACTGTCGCAGAGCCAAAAATCCCACTGGACATTTTTCATTTTTTAGCGTAATCTTTTAGCAGGTTTGAATTTCTCTACACAAGTTACTCTAATTGTTTTTCAGAACCTGCTAGAAGATCTAACTTGAAATATCATTAAGCACTGCCAGTAGTTTTTGTATGAGAAAAACCACAACAGCCAAGCAAGATTTCTCAAACTACACTATGACAACCAGGAAATAGTGAATAAATAGGTTTAAAGGCGTTTTTTGGTTAAGTTCTGCGCATTAACCGCGTACAGTGAGGATCCAGATTTGACATTAGAAGCTTCCCTCACATCCTCATGCTAATCTTATCTGTTGGTATAACCCAGAGCGATTGAATAACATTGTTGTGAAATGGGTGCCCTGAGGCGTATCCCTGGCTTCTATCTGCGTGCGTGTGTGGGGCGGTGTGCAACAGGTGGTGAGCGCACTCCTCTGCTCAGACCCCCTCCTCTCTCTCCCTCTCTCTCTCTTTTTCTCTCTCTCTTCTTTTTTTCCTCAATTCTCTCTTTCTCTTGTTTTGCACTCTCTCTCTCGGTTTCCCAAATAGGCCTTACACTTTGTTACACAGAATACAGAAACTACATCTAAGTCTCTCTCTCTCTCTCTCTCTCTCTCTCTCTCTCTCTTCTTTCTTTCTATCTTATTTTACTCTTGTTTTGCACTCTCTCTGTCTCCGAAATAGGCCGTACACTTTATCACACAGAATAACAGAATACATAGCCTATATATGTCTCTCTCTCTCTCTCTCTCTCTCTCTCTCTCTCTTTCTCTTTCTCCCTCCTTTTCTCTCTCACACTCTCCTCTCTCTCTTCTCTTTATTGCTCTCTCTCTTCTTTTTTTTGCTCTCTCTCACAGTCTGTCTCTCTCTCAAATAGGCCTTACACTATATAACGCAGAATAGTCTACATATTATTTTATTTAAGTATTTTAGCTCATACCCATATTCCTCTTTCTGTCTCTCTCTCTCTTTCTCTCTTTTTCACACTCTTTCTATCTCACTCTCTGTCTCCCAAATAGGCCTTACACTTTATAACACAGGATAGCCTACATATTCTTTTATTTAAGTTTTTCAGTTCATGACCCCCTTCCTCTCTTTTTCTCTCAAACCCTTTCGTCTTTTTCTCTCTCCTTACTCGCTCTTTTTCACTTTTTTGCTCTCTCTCTAACTCACTCCCAAATAGGCCTTACACTTTATCACAGAGTACATAGCCTATATATTCTCTCTCACTCTCTCTTTCTCTCTCATTCCCACTCTTTCTCTCTCACACTCTCCTCTCTCTTCTATTTTTTGCTCTGTCTCTCCCTCTCTCTCAAATAGGCCTTACACTTTATAACGCAGAATAGCCCACTTATTCTTTTATTTAAATATTTGAGCTCATACCCCCTTCCTCTCTTTTTCTCTCTCTCTCCTTCTCATTTTTGCTCTCTCTCTATCCCTCTCTCTGTTTCCCAAATAGGCCTTACACTTTATCACGCAGAATAGCCTATATTAGATCTTTTAGTATTTGAGTTTGTTGGGCCTATATAAGTCTCTCTCTCTCTGTCTAGCTTCTCTCTCTGTCTCTTTTTTGCTCTCCCTCCCTTTGTCAGAATACACTACATATTATTTTATTGTAGTATTCGAGTTTAACTGTTAGGCCTACTTATAAGTCTCTCTTTCTCATACTCTCTCTCTCCTTCTCCACTCTTCTCTCCCTCTTTTTCTCTCTTGCTATCTCTCTCTCTCTCTCTCTAATAGGCCTACACTTATAACACATAATTACATAACCTATTAGATCTTTTATTTATTTGAATTTAATTGTAATGCCTATATATAAGTCTCTCTCCCTCCCTCCCTCCCCTTCTTTCTCTCTCTTTCTTCTTTCTCTCTCTCGCTGCCTCTATTTGTTACAAATGGGTGTTACACTTTATGACGCAGAGCAGAATAGCCTACATATTAGATCTTTTGAGTATTTGAGTTTAATTGTTAGACCTATATATGTCTCTCTCTCTCTCTCTCTCTCTCTCTCTCTCTCTCTCTCGCCATCCCTTTCTCTCTCTCTCTCCCAAATAGGTTTTAAACTTCATGATGCATAGCAGATTAGCCTACATATAAGATCTTTCTTCTCTCTCTCCCTCTCTCTCTTGCTATCCCTATTGGTCTCTCTCTCTTCCTCTCTCAAATAGGCCTTACACTTTGTAACACATAATTACATAGCCTATATTATATCTTTTATTTGATTATTTGAGTTTTATTGTTAGGCCTATATATGTATCTCTCTCTCTCTTTCTTGTTATTCCTCTTGGTCTCTCTCTCCCAAATAGGATTTGCACTTATAACACAGAATACATAGCCTATATATTAGATCTTTTATTTCAGTTTTGGAATTTGTGTCTCTTTCTCTCACCCTCTCACAACCCCTGCCCCCTCTCATTCTCTCTCTTTCTCTTTCTTCCTCTGTTTCTCTCTCTCTCTTTCTCTCGCTCTTTCCTCTCTCGCTCTCTCCCTCCACTCCAGATGTGAGGCCTGATAAAGTGTAGAGGAGGAGAGGGGCAACTGTGTGAATACAATGACACTAAAAATAGAAAGGCCTGATACTTTTATTCAGGTATTTCAGTTTGTATAGAAGTATCACTCTCTTCACCCTCTCATACTCCCACCTCTCTCTCACTCTTTCCTCTCTTTCTCTCCCTCTCCCTCTCTTTTGATGTGAGGCCTGCGTGTGAATACAATGACAACAAAAATAGGCTGCAGGTCAAAAGAAAGGCCTGATACATGCTGCGTTCACTGTCAGTTGGAAAATACAGTATCATTTAAACATTTAACTCACAGCTGTTATTATAGTGTTATAATTTATCACTTATTATAAACACCATGATGTATTTCCCAAATGCGTTCTGCCCTTTGTATTCAGCCCTTTTGACATTCTTATTATGTCACAAAAGAGTAAGTTATTTTCATTTGGCCTTATTAAAGTGGAGCAAAGGATCATGGTCTGTGTAGTTCTGCAACAGCACAAAATAATGGAGTTCACACCCAGCTCCTTCATATATATATATATATATATATATATATATATATATATATATATATATATATATATATATATATATATATATATATATATATGTATATACATATATATATATATATATATATATATATATATATATATATATATATATATATATATAAAGTTTGATTTTCTAACAATTAAACTAATATGAATAAAAGACATGTAAACTGAAAGTACCAAACACACTTCAACTCTAAAAACTACTAAAACTACTACTACTACTACTACTACTACTACTACTACTACTATTACTATTATTGCTGCCACTACTACTACCACTACTACTACTACTATTACTACTACTACTACTACTACTACTACTACTACTACTACAACTACTACTACTATTACTATTACTGCTACTACTACTACTACTACTACTACTACTACTACTACTATTACTGCCACTACTACTACTACTACTACTACTACTACTACTACTACTACTATTACTATTAATGCCATTACTACTACTACTACTACTACTACTACTACTACTACTACTACTACTACTACTATTTTTACTATTACTTCTATTACTATTACTGTCACTACTACTACTACTACTGTTACAATTACCGCTGCTACTACTACTACTATTATTTTTACTATTACTACTATTACTATTACTGCCACTATTACTACTACTACTACTACTACTACTGTTTTAATTCTTCTGAGATTTCAAGTATGTGTCTTTCTGAATACCTGAGTTTTATCTGTGTACATGTTTTATCTGTACTTTAGAATCTTCACATATTTCTCTAGAAAATACTTCAGAAAAGGACATGTTTAAATAAAAACACTGAAATACAATTCTTACAAAAACATCCAGTACAAAGTAATAGTTATGTAGTACTAGTTATGATTAGAATAAAGTCTAAATCAGTGTGTACATGTGTTTGTGGCGGTTTGAGTTTCAAGTTGTGTTTTGAATCAGATTTTTCAAAATGAGGTCAAGTCCTGGTCCAGCTTCAGTGAAACAAACGGACGCTGAAGCTCTGAGACTCTGAGAGCGTAATCCTCAACAAGACACTTTTACTTTCCCAACCACGCTCTGATAACACGGACACACAGACGGACGACGAGAGGAGGACGAGAGAGAATAAGGAGAGAAGCAGGGAGGAGGAGAGAGAGAGAGAGTAAGGAAAGACATGCAGGAGGACAAGGCAGAGAGAAGGAGAGGAGAGAAAAGGGGGAGATAATACAGAGAAAACACAGGAGAGGGGAGGACAGAGAGAGGGAGAGGAGAAATGAAAGGGGGAGAGACAATACAGAGACAGAGGAGAAGAGAGGGGGGTAGAGAGGGAGAGGAGGAGAGATAATAAGGAGAAAAGCAGGGAGGAGGAGATGAGGACGGGTGCAGAGGAGGAGAAGGAGTGAGAGAGGGAGGGAGGAGGAGAGAGGGAGGGGGGCTGAGAGAGAAAGAGGAGAGAGAATAAGGAGAGATGCAGGGAGGAGGAAAAGGGGTAGAGAGAGAGAAGGAGGAGAGAGGGGGAGAAGGGATAAAACAGAGAGGGGGTAGAGAGAGGGGAGGAAGAGGAGGAGAGAGGGGGGTTGAGAGGGAGAGGAGGAGGGATAAAGAGAGAAGCAGGGAGGAGGAGAAGAGGGGGGTGAGGAGGAGGAGAGAGAGGGGGAAGGAAGAGGAGGAGAGAGAATAAGGAGAGATGCAGAGAAGAGGAGATGGGGCTGAGAGAGGTGGAAGAGGATGAAAGGGGGTAGAGAGATAGAGAAGGAGGAGAGAGAGGGGGACGAGGGATAAAACAGAGGGAGAGCAGAGGGTGGTAGAGAGAGGGGAGGAGGAGGAGGAGAGGGGGGGCAAGAGGAGGAAGAGGAGAGAGGGAGGGGGCTGAGACAGAAAGAGGAGAGAGAATAAGGAGAGATGCAGGGAGAAGAGGGGGGCTGAGAAAGGAGGAAGGGGAGGAAAGGGGATAGAGAGAGAGATGGAGGAGACACAGGGAGAAATCATAAGGAGAGGGGAGAAAGGAGAGAGGTGGAAGAAGAGAGGAGCTAAAAGAGAGACTGCGGGAGGAGGGGGTAGAAAGAGAGAGAGAGAGGGAAGAAAGGGGGCAGAGAAAGAAGAGAGCGATGAGGGAAGGTAGAGAAGAGAAGGATGAGAGAGGGGGAGGGAGAGACCAGCGAGAGGGGCATGTGGAGTTGAATGAGAGAAGAAGAGAGAGGGACGGTTTAAGAGTAGAGAGAGAAGAAAGGATGGGAGTGAAGGTATGAAGGCGGAGGAGAGCAAGAGAGAGAGAGGGGAGAGATAGAGAGAGAAACAGCACACGGGAACTAAGGGAGAGAGAGGAAAACATGGAGACGAGATGGACTATAAGAGGATAGAGAGATGGAGGGATACAGAGAGAGGGAGGAAAGAAAAAGCTTGGTCGAGAGGGAAAAGAGAGAGGAAGGAAACAGAGAGAAAGAGAAATGGAAAGAAAAGGAAGACAGAGTGAGGGACTGTGAAGGAATCCATGCAAAGTGAAGCAGGAACAAGTCAGACAAATGGACAGATAGATCACAGTGGATAAAGTTGATCAGAAGAAGACAAGAAGTTAGAGAAGAGAAGATGGAGAGGCAGAGGAGGCTGATGGTTCTGCTGCTGCGGCAGGATTAGAGGAAGAGGAGGGTAGAAGCAGATATAGTGGAAATGGACTAAGCCCTCGTGACGTCACCCACAGCGTTCACCTCCACTCACATGAAGCTCCATATCTGGAAATCTGACCGCGAGTATCCTAGCAACAACAAGAGCCAATCATGAATGAAGGCGTCTGATTGGTCCGTTATTTATGTTCATATCTTGATTTAGGAACAAAATAGCAAAATGAAAAATTCAGGATCATGTAGAGCGGGTTAATACGAACATTTAAGACCAAAATGATGAGGCTCAGAGCAGCAGGTACAGTGAGAGGGGACAAATATTACAATGGAAGTCAATGGGAGCCAGGGTCAGATGGAGCCGGAAGAGCCCTCAGGAGCACTTCCTGTTTGGACCGTAAACTATGTCCGTTCATATATACAGTATGGTCTATGGTCTCACCCCAGTACAGATATATTTATTGTATAAGCAGCTCAAAATAAGCCCTCTGTGTACTGCCTGCATCTAATTATAAAGCGTTTTGTTGTCAGGCAGTCAGGATGTGCACGTTAGCTTGTTAGCTGTTAGCTTTACCATCACGGAAAATTCTGGTCTGGCCTTCGAGAGTTGTGAAAAGCGCTTATAAACTCATCATGGTGAATAATTAAGACGCTCTGAATGTATAAGAGAAGTGAGGAAGAACTTTGGACCACTGCAAACGGTTTCAAAGGAACTAGTTCTGTTTTTCACGTTTTAACCCAGTAAAAATCAGGTACAGCGCCTTTAAGAAAGACTAATTTTCGATATCAATAAATGACCAAAGCCTCTTGATACCACCTGGGTTTCAACTTCCTGTTTATAATCTCTATTTTGAGGATGTTTGAACATTAAACCGCGACAATATTTAGTTTAGATTTGTAGTTTTTGATCCCTCTGAAACCCATGGACACCGATAATAACAGATATAATGTCCATCCCTTTACTGTGACTGTTTATGTGTGTGGGTGTGCACGAGTGTCCGGGAGCGTGCACGTGGGGCCTGGTGCAGGTGCAGACTGGGGGGTCGGGGGGGGCACAGACCACACACCACACACTGACAGGACAGGCC
This sequence comes from Taenioides sp. WSHXM2023, assembly GCA_029959045.1. Lineage (NCBI taxonomy): Eukaryota > Metazoa > Chordata > Actinopteri > Gobiiformes > Gobiidae > Taenioides > Taenioides sp. WSHXM2023. Next base: position 30,030,824 of record CM057095.1, on the reverse strand, counting down.
CCACGTTCCCCTCTCCTCCCCTGGACCCTCTGTTCCTCTGGGGGCAAGGGGCATCTCCAGAGTCCATACCCCCCTCTGGACCCCCCCCCGGACCCCAACTTTTCCTTTCCCGCTCCGCCCCCCCGCCGGACCCCCCTCTGACCCCCCTCTGTACTGAGAATCTATCACTGTCCTGGTACTGACAGCTTCATGTGACCAGTGTTGTTTTGTTCTATTGTTTTTTCCACAAACTATTCTAATCTCAAATCAAACAAATACAAGCAAGATATTCAAATATTAAACAAAATGTAAAAGAAACAAACAGAAAAAAATAAAACCGCAGCCATCCTTCAGATATTATTACAGTTCTGTGATGTCCAAAGAGAACAAATCACTTTTTATGGTAAATATTTGTGTAACTTTTGAACAGTTAAAGGTCCTATATTATGCAAACTTGACTCTTGTGAGCTTTAAGTCATGTTCTAATGCTGTTACCTCCTCAAAAACAGACCTAGAGTTGTGTTTTGTTTCATTCACACATGTTTGAGTAATCCTGGTTTATTAGGCTGTTTGCTCAAAATGCTGTTCCACCTTGTGATGTCATGAAGTGGTAGTTAACAGCTCCTTTTACCTTTAGTTCAGTAAAGATCAGCAATTCCAGGGCTGAAATGATCCAGATGATTCTAGTGAAGGTGTATGGAGTTTAAAAACACAGTGGAGCACTTCCTGTATTGCCACATGATGACATCACAAGGTGGAACAGAGTGTTTTCAGTTTGAGAGAAGAGCTCAGCCTAAATCTGCAGGGTTTGTGTGTTAAACTCCAGGTCTGTTGGTGATGAGGAAACATTAGAACATAATATGGGGCTTTTAAAGTTGTACTCTGTAACGTTTCCGGCACCAACTCCACGGTGACAAGCAGGTAACACCTCTAGGTATTTTTAATTTTTTTCCAATAATAAGATCTATAATTGAATAAACGCACGATCGATGTTTACTGCCTTTTACTCTGGAACATTCAAGGTAAAACTACAACTTGAAATGAAATAATGATCCTGGTTTAGTCCTGGTTTGGGTCCAGTTTAGTCCTGATGTAGACCTGGTTTAGTCCTGGTTTGGGTCCAAGTTAGTCCTGATGTAGACCTGGTTTAGTCTTGGTTTGGGTCCAAGTTAGTCCTGATGTAGACCTGGTTTTGTCCTGGTTTAAGCCCAATGTTGTCCTTATGTAGACCTGGTTTAGTCCTAGTTTAGTTCCAAGTTTAGTCCCACTTTTGGTGAGTGTGCACTTGTCGTAATTGCTTTATAAGTACAGTGTATAAAACCATTTACAAATAAAACTATAACAAATAAATAGAACTCCATTCTATTTGGTCCTTTGTTAGTCCTGGTCTAGTTCTGGTTTAGTGTCACTAGTCTATTTGGTCCTATGTTAGTCCTGGTTTAGTTCTGGTTTAGTTCTGATCTAGTCCTGGTTTAGTTCTCTTCTAGTCCTGGTCTAGTCCTGTTCAAGTCCTAGTTTAGTTCCAAGTTTAGTCCCAGTTTTGATGAGTGTAAACTTGTCTTAATTGGTACACAACTACAGTGTATAAAGACATACATACAAATAAACAAATGAAACTCTCCATTCACCAAAAACACAACATTATTCTCTTTTTTAATCCAGTATTTACATTTTGAAATGAGCGCTGAAGTGTATTTTCCAGTTTTAATGCGTTTGGATTGTTATCACAGCAGATGAAGCTGATGGAGGGTCCCCTGCAGACGAGATTAACATAAAGGCCGAGAGAAAGTGAACTGGACCGGAGGGAGGGTAAGGGGTGAAAGAGAGAGAGAGAGAGAGAGAGAGGGAGAGGGGGGGTGAGGGGGTAAGAGGGGGATGAGGGAGGGAGGAGAGAGGGAGGGGGGCGTTCCACAACAATAGCAGGCCTGTGTGCTTACTGTATAGGAGGTCTGGGAGGGAAGTCTGTCTTTCTCTATCTGTCTCTCTCTTTCTCTCTCCGTGTTACTCTCTATCTCTCTCTTTTTTCTCTTCCCTCCTCTCTCTCTTCCTATCTGTCTTCCTAACTGCTCTCTTTCTCTCCATGTACCTTTCTCTTTTGCGTCCTTTCTATTTTCCCCTTCCTCTCTCTCTTCTTTTTCCTCTCTCTCTCTCCTCTCCCTGCTTCCCTCTTTCTTTCTTTCTTTTTTCTTTCTTTCTTTCTTTCTTTCTATCAGTACCCTTCCTCTCTCTTCCTTTATTCTCCCTCTCTCTCCCACCTGCATCTCTCTCCCTGTCTGTCTTTTTCCTATCTCTTTCTTCCTCACCCCCTTTTATTTGCCTCTCCCCTCCCTCTTTCTTTCTTTCAGAACCCTTCCTTTCTCTGCATCTCTCTCCCCTCTATCTTTTTCCTTCCTCTTTCTTCCTTACCCCCTTTTATCTGTCTCTCCCCTCTTTCTTTCTTTCTTTCTTTGTTTCTTTCTTTCTTTTTTCTTTCTTTCTATCAACACACCACCTTTTTCTCACCCGATCTCCTCCTTTACTCTTTTTGTTGCTCTCTCTCTTTTTTCCTTTCCTTCCATCTCTTGATTCTGTTCACTCCCTCTTCCCCTCCATCCCTCTCCCGTCCTCTCTCGTTCCATCCCTCACTTTCTTTCATTATCCTCTCTTTGTCTTTTTCCCACCTCCCCTCTTTCTTTATACCAGCCCCCTTTCTCTCTCTCCCTTTATCCTGTCTCTCTTTCGCTCTCTCTCTCTCTCTGTCTCTCTCTCTCTCTCCCTCCCTCTTTCTCTCTCTCTCCTCTCTCCCTCCATCATTAAGCAGCTCGGCTCATTCACTCTCTGTTTATCTATTTATGACAATTTGATGCCACAAATCTGAAAATATTTGGTTTGAATCTCCTTTTAATTTAGTCCATTTTAGCCCTGTTGTAGACCTGCTGGTCTGGTTCTGGTCCTGGTTTAGTCCTGGTTTAGTCCTGGTTTAGTTCTGATCTAGTCCTGGTTTGGTCCCAGTTTAGTCCAGTTTTGATGTTGTGTGTGAGTATGATTGTATCTTAGCACTAGTCTAATTTGGTCCTGTGTTAGTCCTGGTTTAGTTCTGGTCTAGTCTTGGTTTAGTTTCACTAGTCTATTTGGTCTTATGTTAGTCCTGGTTTAGTTCTGGTCTAGTCTTGGTTTAGTTTCACTAGTCTATTTGGTCTTATATTAGTCCTGGTTTAGTTCTGGTCTAGTCTTGGTTTAGTTTCACTAGTCTATTTGGTCTTATATTAGTCCTGGTTTAGTTTAACTAGTTTGTTTGGTCCTGTGTTAGTTCTGGTTTAGTTCTGATCTAGTCCTGGTTTAGTCCTGGTTTAGTCCTGGTTCAGTCCTGGTTTACTCCTATTTTAGTCCTGGTTCAGCCCTGGTTTAGTCCTGGCTAAAACCTGGTTAGGTCCTGATTTAGTCTAGTTTTAGACCTCATTTTAATACATTTTGGTGCAGTCGTTATAAAGTTTTAAAATGGTCTAAACCCAGTTCTGAAAATAGAACCTTTTACCTATTACTTTTCTGAATCGTTAAGTATAAGTCCAACAGAATTTACCACAACAAATTCCCTAAAATAAACACAATTATCAAAACGAAAATATTGAAATCATTACTTTAGTTTCCCCGTTTTGTCTCCCTGCACGAGTCCTGGGGCAGACGGCTCTTTGTCTTAAACCTAATTCGAGTTAATACAGATATAATGAGTTTGAATGGCGACAGAACACAGCTATAATTGGCCCTTTCCCCACAACAACAATGCACAGATCAGCATCTCTTTATCATTTCATAATAACGCTTGGCTGCCTCTGCTACTGCTGCTACTGCTACTGCTGCTGAGGGAGAAGAGTTTTGGAGAATTTGGTTTGCAACAGAAAAAAAATAATTACAAATAGAATAAAATTGTTCTAAATTGTTATTTGTAATTCTTATTTTGATTTGATTTAATTTGTAAGTATTCTTTTCAAAATATTCTGAAAATACCAATTAATTCTCTTCATCATGTAAGCATTGAACTCATTCAGATTCAGCTTTATTCAAGGCACATGGTCCATTTTAAAATAGACAAACACAGTATAACAGTATAAAAATAAACAAATTTTTTTTTTATGAAAATCCCAAAATCTTCCATAGTTTTCCCTTGAGCTGAGTTGAAACTGAATTTGAAACAACTGGTGGTTGAGTGGTCATATTAAAATGGCATTATGGAACTTTTCAGGTGGTGGCTCCATTGCCTTCTTCCATCTAAATGTTAATGATTTGCTGGGAATGTTCCACAGTATGGCATTAAATTTATTTATCTCCATGGAGACAAGCAGGAGACGCCACTAGACGCATTTACACGTCAGTTTGGTGGAGAGACATGTTCTAAAGTTTGTTTTATAACCTGTATTTAAATAAATTCAAGATAGAAAAGTTTAATGTCACACTGTTTAATATTTCTAAGCACCAAAATGACATCTCCATGGAGACAGGACCACTCACTAGTAAAGTTACATAGTGTCCCTTTATCTGAGCTCAAACCAGTGCTGAAATAGGCACTTTCCTTGTTTTCTTTGGTAGTTTCGAACAGTTCTGTTGGCGAATCTCTCTGTTTTGTGAAGTAAACTCAACTCTTGTGGCTTTGATTGTTGCCGTGGAGCAACAGGTGCCTGAGCCCGAGTCTGTGTCTGTGGGACTGTCCTGCAGAGAAAGTGCTGCCCACACGCTCCACTGGCCTTTTGTTGTGCAGATATTCAGGGAGGGGAGAAGAGGAGGGAGAGAGGAGGAGGAGGAAGAGGGGTACTGATGTCTCCCCCCTTCCTGAGAGAGAGGAAGGGCAAAGGGGGTGCAGAGGGGAGGGGAGTTTGGGGTTGTGGGTTAGGAAATCACTGTTACTTGGTGTGTTTTAAAGGGCCCATTTTACACTATTTTCTGATCATGTTATATGTGTTTTTAAACTCCATACACCTTCACTAGAATGATTTGGATCATTTCAGACCTAGAATTTTCCAAACTAAAGCTGTTGGTTTCCCTGTATAACACAATGGGACAGTTTTATCATTATTTATTTGGGATTGTCATATTACTCTTACAATTTTAGCTATCCCGATCTTAGCAGCACGAGCCTGTCCAAGTCCAGGATTGTGTTGTGATAGAGCTCTGAAGGGTGGAGAACAAAGCGAGGTGAGAGTCAGAGCACCAAAAACCAAGCGTATTAAACATGTAAATACGTTGTTTTCGGCAAATAAAAGTTAACATGGTGGTCTGCGTATGTTATACGTTTGCAATTGTTGTTCTAATGTTGTTTCCTCGACATGTTTCCTGCATATTTAGGCTGAGTTCTTCTCTCAAACAGAAAACACTGTTCCACCTTGTGATGTCCTGTGGCAATACGTGCTCCACTGTGTTTTTAAACTCCATTCACCTTCACTAGAATCATTTGGATATTTTCAGCCTTGGAATTTCCCATCTCTACTGAACTAAAGGTAGCTGTTAACTTTAAAACTACCACTACATGACATCACAAGGTAGAACAGAGCATTTTGAGCTTTGGAGATTTTAGACAGACTAATAATAAAGATTACTCAAACATGTTTGAATGAAACAAAACGCAACTCCAGGTGTGTTTTTGAAGTAACAACATTATAACATAGCTTAAAGCTCACAAGCTAATTTTGTGTAATATAGGGCCTTTAATTTAATTCTTGTTTTGCTTTAGTACTGGTCTAGTCCTGGTTTAGTTCTGGTCTAGTCTTGGTTTAGTTTCACTAGTCTATTTGGTCCTATGTTAGTCCTGGTTTAGTTCTGGTCTAGTCCTGGTTTAGTTTCACTAGTCTGTTTGGTCCTATGTTAGTCCTGGTTTAGTTCTGGTTTAGCGCTTGTTTTTCTTTCTGATCTAGTCCTGGTTTAGTCCTGGTTCAACCCTGGTTTAGTCATGTTATACTCCTGGTTTAGCTTCACTAGTCTGTTTGGTCCTATGTTAGTCTGGTTTAGTTTTGGTCTAGTCCTGGTTTAGTTTCACTAGTCTATTTGATCTTATAGTTCTGATAGTCTGTTAGTTCTGATCTAGTCGTCTTTTAGTCCTGGTTTAGTCCTGTTATAGGCCTGTTGTAGTCCTGGTTTCGCCCTGGTTCAGCCCTGGTTTAGTCCTGTTATAGTCCTGATTTAGTCCTGGTTTAGTCCTGGTTCAGCCCTGGTTTAGTCCTGGTTTAGTCCTGTTATAGTCCTGGTTTAGTCCTGGTTTAGTCCTGTTATAGTCCTGGTTTAGTCCTGGTTTAGTCCTGGTTTAGTCCTGTTATAGTCCTGGTTTAGTCCTGTTTTAGTCCTGGTTTAGTCCTGGTTTAGTCCTATTATAGTCCTGTTATAGTCCTGGTTTAGTCCTGGTTTAGTCCTGTTATAGTCCTGTTATAGTCCTGTTATAGTCTTGGTTTAGTCCTGGTTTAGTCCTGGTTTAGTCCTGTTATAGTCCTGGTTTAGTCCTGGTTTAGTCCTGTTATAGTCCTGTTATAGTCCTGGTTTAGTCCTGGTTTAGTCCTGTTATAGTCCTGGTTTAGTCCTGGTTTAGTCCTATTATAGTCCTGTTATAGTCCTGTTATAGTCCTGGTTTAGTCCTGGTTTAGTCCTGGTTTAGTCCTGTTATAGTCCTGTTATAGTCCTGTTATAGTCCTGGTTTAGTCCTGTTATAGTCCTGTTATAGTCCTGTTATAGTCCTGGTTTAGTCCTGGTTTAGTCCTGGTTTAGTCCTGGTCTAGTCCTGGTTTATCTTCACTAGTCTGTTTGGTCCTATCATACAGCACCTTTAATAAGTGGAATTCGGCCTCTTTAATTAAGAAGGTAATTCTGATTTGAGCTGTAAATAGTCTGTCTCTGTTTTGGCTGTGGACTGAGGGAGCTGTTTCTCTCACAGTCTGTTTGATGGAGAGCCCTGTTGCGCTGATGGGACTGAATCATCATTAACGAAGCAGACGCCCCCCTCCTCTCCTCCTCCTCCTCCTCCACCTCTCCTCCTCTCCTCCTCCTCTCCTCCCCTCCCCTCTGCTCCCATTTCCCAGCACAGACACTAACCTCTTTCACTCCCTCTCTCCATCTCCCTCTGCCTCTCTCTCTCTCTGTCCCTCTCTCTCTCTCTCTCTCTTCATCCGTCCATCTCACAACAGGGCGCCCCATTGTTCCCAGGTCACCCCCCCACCCCCCACCCCTTCCCACTCCCTCACCCCTGGCCCCCCGACCCAACTGTTGACCAACAACTCTGGAGCGGAGGAGATGTCCTATTTTAGAATATTCACTATTTCTGTTTGAGTGCTCAGAAATAACAAGAGGATCAGAGGAGAGAGCTGGAACCAACTTTTTTTTTTTTTTTTTTTTGGTCCACAAATGTCGAACCTTATCGTTATTTATTACACACTGGCTCCACAATCCTGCCATATTAATCTTATGCCTTAAAGAGAGGGTATTATGCCTTTTTTTTTTTTTTGCTTTCTACCATGTTATAATGTTGTTCCCTCGTTAAAAACATATCTGAAGAGGTTTTAGATGTCACCCATGCATGTCTGAGTAATCTAGTGATCTCTCTCGGGCCCAATTCAAACCTTCCTTACGGTTTTCTGTGAGATTCTGTACAAGGCTCCACCCATAAGCCTACATCACCCATGCTCCCACGCGACACAAAAACATGATACAAAACTGTACACTACAACTTCACAAACCTGAATCGATGTGCCGCAGTTTCATTAGCGGGATGCACGCTGATTGTGTCGTCATAGAGCTCTGAAGGGGGAGTGATGTAGCGCAGAGAGCAAAATATGTGTTAGCAGAGAAGTAAATACAAACTCTTTAAAGCAGGTCATAAAGTTATAGTCACATTTTGACCTTAACTGTCGATTCAAAACAAATAACACAGACCTGGGGATCTTCAATTCTTTCTTTCTTTCTTTCTTTCTTTCTTTCAGTATGAGAAAATCTACTCAAAAGATCAGCCAAACCCCAAGATAACCACGTCTTTATTTCTGTATTATTGTTCTGACAGATCGTCCGAATGGATTTGAAGAGCAGCGAACCCAAGTCAACTTCTCCCAAAGGATCACAGAGGAGTGAGCGGGACCGGTGAGCACTTTGAGTAACGCTTTACTGTTTGCTGTCTGGATCCAAAGTGTGTTATTGTCTGCGAACTGGGAAGTGCACTGTTAGCATGCTAGTTGTTTTTTAGCAGCGGCGTGACTGAAAAACTCTGGGCAAGCGTCTGAAAGTTGTGAAAAGTGCTTAAAAATTTGCTGCGCCGATTAATTTATTAGTTTTGACTGTTGCAAACTGTTTGAAATGAACTAGTTCTGTTCACTTTAAGACACTAAAACGTAGTTACAGCACCTTTAACAAACTTGTGTTAAAGGTGTGTATGGACTTTAAAAACACAAGTTGGTTTCAGTTTGAGAGAAGAACTCAGCCTAAATCTGCAGAGTTTGTGTGTTAAATATGTGTGAATGAAACAAAACACAACTCCAGGTCTGTTTGTGATGACAAAATATGATAATAATATAATAGTAGATCAGAAAATAGCGTAATATGGGCCCTTTAAGTTCGCCTTTTCCTTAACAATCTTTGGGCTCTATAGTAACTGGACATTGCCAATTTCCTCATTCAGAAATATCTGGCTAGACTTACACAGAAATAGTTAGCCCTGTGCTACTCGCGACAATAAAAGCTGTAACCAGTGAAAGGCCGGTGAATAATGGGGCGGTGGGTGGGGGTCCCGTACTACAGGCTCAGTGCTTTGTCCCAGCTTTGTGCTCACATTACCTTCATTTAGTCCGCTCCGTTCTGTCAATACAGCACAATATGAGTCAACACTGGAGTTAATTATGATAAGGCAGGACCCAAAGCGAAAACAAGAAATATAAATTAAAATATTAAAATAAACAAACTTTTTCACATGTATATTTACGTCTAATTGTGGACGGATCAGAGAGTACAGACATACTAGGGTTATCAAAAGTATCGAACATCAAATACTAATTTATACTAAAACTATATCTTTCTCTTTGTATTTTTTATTCAGATTGATATCAGTCTGGTCCTCACTCCCTCCATCGTACCTCAAGCCCAGTCAAATGTCCAATCAGATTTGTTTATTTCAGTGGCACATGTGAAAGAAAAGAGCTCATTGGTCGTCTATGATTCACAAATAAAATCACATTTCTCTCACCTCAGATTAACTGTTTAGTGCTTCCCTCATTAATTCTGCAAAAAATGGCGATATCTTTTAATTCCCTGTGATATATATTTTTGTCCTTTCATTTTTTTCCAATACGGATGAACAATGTGTGTCCCTGATTGGCTAATCCACCTGTCAATCACGGTCATCTGAACTCTGGGAGATTCACCGGAGACTCACCAGACTCACATCTCCCTAAAGTATTGAAGAAGGATCCTAAACTAACTAAAACTAGTATCGAAATAGATACTCGTTTGAGCAAGAATTGATACTCAAAAAAAATTACATAACTAGATAAAATTTTCTCAGAACTAGCGCAAGACCACATGATAACATAAACAAGTATTGAAAATTTCAACATTGTCTAAAAATAGGCTTTTAAAATGTTTAAAATGCTCATTTAGGTTTCAAAAAGTATGGAAATCAAGTTTAAAATCATGACATTACATTATTTCATACACTTTTCACAGGGGAAAAATAACTACTTCTACAAAACTCTTCCTCCATAATTTTTCGTTGAATTAATTAAAAATTATCTGATGTATTTAAGTAAATCTGAGACAGGTGACTCAGGTGGTTGAGCGGCAAACCTACAACGAGAGGCTTGTCAGTTCAAATCAGATTCTTTCCACATAATACTGCTGTTGTGTCCTTAGGCAAGACACTTAAAAACCTCACTGGAATATGACACAACCAGCTTGGACTGAACTCAGATCTAAAACAGGACTAGACCAGGACTAAACCAAGACTACGACAGGACCAAACCAAGTCCACATCAAAACTAGAGCAAGGATTGGCCTCAAATGATACTAATGAACAGACTTTGGGGACATTGGCTGTACACTGATTACCCAGCAGCCTCTTGGCCTGGTGTGAGGTTGTGGGTTAGATTCCCTGGGGGCTGTATCATTAGTCACTGAATAAAGTCCAGAGTTGTCCCTGGGGCCATAGTCACGACTCCTAAAGAGACGAGCCTTTTCTCAGTGACAAATGTGGAGTTAATGCCCCATGGATTTGAATGGGTTTATGGAAATTCAACCACCAACTTAGCCCAGCTGTTAGTTTAATATTAGGGTTTGACTCTGGGGGAGTGTAGTGGAGGAGGACTTTGGTTTAGTCCAAGTTTAGTCCAAATTTAGTTCTATTTGGTGTTGGTTTGGTCCTGGTTTAGTCCTGGTTTAGTCCTGGTTTAGTTCTGGTTTTGATAGGTTTAGGTTTAGTCCTGGTTTAGTCTTGGTTTAGTTCTGGTTTAATCCTGGTTTAGTTTTATTTGGTCTTGGTTTGGTCCTGGTTTAGTCCTGGTTTTGTCCTGGTTTAGTTCTGGTTTTGATAGGTTTAGGTTTAGTCCTGGTTTAGTCTTGGTTTTGTTCTGGTTTAATCCTGGTTTAGTTCTATTTGGTCTTGGTTTGGTCCTGGTTTAGTGCTGGTTTAGTCCTGGTTTTGATAGGTTTAGGTTTAGTCCTGGTTTAGTCCTGGTTTAGTTCAAGTTTTCTGTAAGTTTAGTCCTGATTTTACTAGGTTTAGGTTTAGTCCTGGTTTAGTCCTGGTTTAGTTCAAGTTTTCTGTAAGTTTAGTCCTGATTTTACTAGGTTTAGGTTTAGTCCTGGTTTAGTCCTGGTTTGGTCTTGGTTTAGTCTTGGCTTTGTTTAGGTTTAGTCTTGGTTTAGTCCTGGTTTAGTCTTGGTTTAGTCCTACTTTTTGTTTTGTTTTTTCTTGGTTCACTCCTGGTTTGGTTCTTATTCAGTCCTGGTTTAGTCTTGATTTAGTTGGGTTTGATCCTGGTTTGATCCTGGTTTGGACCTGGTTTAGTCCTGGTTTAGACCTGTTTTAGTCCTGGTTTAGTTCTGACGTGCCATGTGCATGTTTGAACACTCTCTTAATCACTGAAGAATTAGTACAGACGATTAAGGCTGTGCGACTAATCACATTTTAATTATTGCTCAAATTAATTACACAAATGGCATCATAAAAATAAATAAAAACAATTATTAACAATAATTAAAGCTGCATTACCCAATTTTCAAACCCAGAAAGGAGGAAGTCTGTATTTAAATATATCTAATACACATCAAACCCTTCAGCACAGCTCTAGTATTCACATGCATGTATTTTTGACCATATGCACAGCTTTAGAACAGCTTTTTACACAGAAAAGGGAAGCAGGGTGGTCAAATCTCATCCCACAGCGTCATATAGGGACTCACATGGCTATTTTATATAAGTTTGAAGTTTAAAGTGTCCATATTAGGCTATTTTCTGATCTGTTGTTGTTTCCTCATCATCTGGAGTTGTGTTTTGTTTCATTCACACATGTTTAACACACAAACCCTGCAGATTTAAGCTGAGTTCTTCTCTCAAACAGAAAACACTCTGTTCTGCCTTGTGATGTCATGTGGTAATACAGGAAGTGTTTTTGATTTAATTTCAGCCCAGGAATTGTCAATGTCTACTGAACTAAAGGTAAAATGTAGCTGTAAACTTCAGAACCACTATTTCATGACATCACAAGTTGGAACAGAGCATTTTGAGCTTTGCAAAGTATATTTTTGATGAGGAAACAACATTATAACATGACTTAAAGCGCGCAAGAGTCAATTTTGTGTAATATAGAACCTGTAAGGATAAAACCATCTGATTTTTTTCTATTTTTTAAAGATTTTACCAACTTCTGAAATAGTTCAAATTATGAATGTTTTTTTGTTTTTTTTCACAATCAAGCAGCCCATATATTATGCTCCTTAAATCTCTGCTTTTTCAAAACGTGTCACAGTAATAATGCTAATTTGTAAACAACAAAATCTTCCATTGTAGAGGTGAGAACAGACACAGGCCTGGTGTGAAGCCTGCCACTTGGACAGAGGATTAGGATGATTTTGACGCTTGTATCTGGCGCCCTGCTCGTTTGTTTTGGTGGAGGGTGTGAGCCGCAAACAGAGGTGATAATGGGACGCTAATGGGGCGCTAATGCTATGAGGCGTGACTCCAGCCGGAAACCAAAATACTCAAGAGTTTACTATAAACCAAGCTTCTTCATGGTCACGGATTTAGGTCTTGGATTTGACCTGGTTTAGTTATGGTTAAGGCTTCTTTTTTAAGGCTGGTTTAGACCTGAGTTGAGTCCTGGCTTAGGTCTAGTACTGGTCAAGTTTAGGCTTGGTTTAGCCCATAGCCCTGGTTTGGGTGAGTTCTGGTTTAGTCCTGGTTTAGACCTAGTCCAAGAAAAAAAACATGCACAACAGGTCAAATCCTCCAGCTCAAGTAGTCCTGACCAAGACCAGCTCAAGATCTGGAGATGGACCCACTGCTCCTGAAGGATGGGTCAAATGCAAAGGACAAATTTACCTATATAGCCCTAGTTTGGGTTAGTCCTGCTTTAGACCTTGGTTCAGTCTTTGTTCAGTCCTGGTTTAGGTTTGGTTTAGTTTGTACATTGGTTGTATCTGAGCTCTTGTTTTTTACTGACCATAAATTATCCTCTGCAACCTCATGTCCGGGGACACAAACATGTCATGTGTGTGACATTTGAAATAAAATATGACAACGTCAACATGATAAGAACAGTTTTACCACCCTCCTTGTGTCTTCTGACACTCTGTAGCTGCAGATCTCAGGCTCCTGTATTTCCCAGTGACACTGAAGAGCTGGGATTGGCTCTCGGCTCGTAGGATTAGCAGCAGTCACAACACAGCGCCGTGTTTGAGGCTACCGTCGCTGATAGCATCTATAGCAAGACAACAGGCTGTGTGTGTGTGTGTGTGTGTGCGTGTGTGTGTGTGTGTGTGTGTGTGTGTGTGTGTGTGTGTGTGTGTGTGTGTGTGCAGACTGGAGGTACACGATTTGAGCATCACAACGTTATGACTGTCACTGACCTAAGATTTAACACTCAATAGTACACGTGGAAGATAAGATCACATTATTGAAAATGTCAATAATGTGATCTTATCTTTCTTATCTATTTAAAATAATTGGTATAAATAAAAACCTGTCTAAATTCTATAAGTGTAAGAATATATATATATATTTTTTTATTTTATTACATGAGTAATTAAATGTTTTAGCCGGAGCCTGAACAAAAAAAAATTGCAAGCAAGTGCAGAGGCGTGGGTGGGGATGGGGGGTAGGTGAGAACAAAGATTTTCAGAACAATCAACCAAATGCAGGGCATAAATTCAATTAAAACACAACTTTAAGCAAACTAGTTCAACTATTTGCTGTGGTCTAAAGGTATTCCTCACTTACCGTATGCATTCTGAGCATCCTAATTATTCAGCTAATAATGTTAACGACAGCTAGCATGCTTACACACACTTCCTGATTACCCCAAGAGCTGCTGATACCGTATATCTGTACTGGGGCAAGACAAATGGTACACACAAACAGGTACAGGTCCTTTAAGTAAACTAGAGTTCTTAATCAGCACAGATCTCATCAAAGTCCTCGTCACGATAACAGGATTTAGAAGGCGTGTTGGGTTTACAGTCGTATCTCATTAAAGATTCTCTAATTTTGACCTGTTGAAAATTTAAGTGATAGTTTTACACCAACCGAGAACCAATTTGTGAAGAAAAGTTGAAAAATATGTTGAAAAGGAAGTGGAGAGTTCTGTTTTAGAGAGCCACACTGATGACATCACACTGGGAGAATTCTGTCCAAAATTTCAACACAATTTACACAAAAGAAACACATTTTTCTGTTGCTTTCAAGATTATTTCAACAAATAATGGTGTTTTCTTATTTTTGTATTTGTCAAATCACAATTCCTGTGTACATTAGAGGAAGTTTGGCTTACTCTTCAGTTATGGAATTTCCTAGTGTGATGTCATGATTTCCAACTGGGAAGTTTTTTTTTTGCAAAATCTTAAATATAATGATGTTAAAGGTGCACTGTGTAACTTTTTGGTTCGAGGTCCGTCACCTGCTTGTTTCTGTGGATACGTCATTGCTCTGCCTGGAATGTTCCACAGTATGACATTAAACAGTTCTACCTAATATGTATTCAATTACAGGTGGTTTTAAAGCTCAAAAATATCTAGAAAAACAGACATTCTGACTGTGAGCGGGGTCGCCTCTCCACAGATCTGACCTGTAACTTGGTCTGGTTTGGTCTCCATGAAGATAGAAAGGTTTAATGCCATACTGTGAAACATTCCGGACAAAGCAATGACATCTTCCATGGAGAAAAGTTACACAATACAACTTTAACTGTGTTTTAGTGAAATGAGTAGTTGAACTTGTCATAGGCCCTTTTAAAAATCTTTCTCACTGTGTCCGAATGTTCACCCTAGTCCCTAACCCCTCGTTCACTGCACAGGCCTGTACTCTATAGCGCCCTCTACAGTGCGTTCGTTCACAGAGAGATTTGGACATGCAGCTCACTACATTCAGGTCACGTGACTCTGGCGTCTGGGTGAAAAAAGTCCACTACTGGATCATTTGATTTTTGTCTGAGATGTGGAAATATTCACGCTGTATTCACGCTTACCGGAAGACGTTTGGAAACATGCGGATGAAGACTTCCGGTGTAGTTACCGACACTGGGCATGTGATAAAACCGTGGATTCAGCTGCAGCAGTCTTGATCCCCTACCAACCATTAAGAGTTCTGGCTCCCACAGACCAGTTAGACTCTCCTAATCAACTCGTCACCTGAATTAGACTCCTGTTTTAACTAGTCACCTGTATAAAAGACACCTGTCCACAGAATCAGTCAAACAATTAGACTCCAAACTGTCCAACATGGGAAAGACCAAAGAGCTGTCAAAGGATGTCAGGGACAAGACTGTAGACCTGCACAAGGCTGGAATGAGCTACAAAACCATAAGCTCTTGCTTATGGCGGTGTTAAGGAGACAACTGTTGGTGCAATTGTTCGAAAATTTAAGAAATACAAAATGACCATCAATCGACCTCAGTCTGGGGCTCCACACAAGATCTCACCTCGTGGGGTTTCAATAATCATGAGAACAGTGAGAAATCAGCCTAAAACTACACGGGAGGAGCTGGTCAATGATCTCAAGGCAGGTGGGACCACAGTCACTAAGAAAACCATTGGCAACACTTTACGCTACAATGGATTAAAATCCTGCAGTGCTCACAAGGTCCCCCTACTTAAGAAGGCACATGTGCAGGCCGCCTGAAGTTTACCAGTGAACACCTGAATGATTTAGAGAGTGACTGGGAGAAAGTACTCTCTCAATGTTAAAATAAACTTACCATTAAAATTATAGACTGTTCATTTCTTTGTCAGTGGGAAAACCTACAAAATCAGCAAAGGATCAAATACTTATTTCCTCCACTGTATGTTTATTAATTTTGTCAAGCCAGGGAAAGTCTCTAGTTCTAGTGATCATGTAAGTATGATTAAATTTTACTTTTTATGGTTCAAATTCAAGCTGTAGTGTTAATTGGTGATGTAATTTTACACTGCAGCCCCATTATTAAGTCACTTGTAAAAAAAAATTCAAATGCAGGTGTGTGCTTCCAACTGAGTTAAGAACTTCTGAAACCATGTACACTGTGACCTTGACTGTCATTGTGTCCATGTTGAGACACTTGCCTGGCCTTTAGTGTCCATATGCTCTGTATGTGTGAGCCAGAATGCAGGGCAGATGAAAATAAACGCAGATCTGCAATCTGACAAGTTTACATGCATGTCTCTTGTTTGTTAATTATACGACCAAATAAACATTTTGACACGTACACTTGGCAATAGTACAGTTTATTACTAAAATCACAATTTCAGCCTCGTCCATTTTATTATCAAACAATAGGATCATGTTTTTGTTTTTGTTTTTTTGTAATTAACAAAAATTATAATACACAAATGAATAGGCAATTTATAAAAGGAAAAAAGAAAGAATACAATGACATCTAAATGAAGAAAACTGGATCATTTTCTCAGTTCCTATCGCCAACAGAGCCCAAAGGAAGTCGTTGCCCACATGTTTCCAAATGTCTCCCGGTTTTATGACGTGAGCGTGAATAGAGCCCATTATCAATCTTTGAACTGCTCGAGGTAAGAGTGTTTTATTCAGAATCAGGATCAGCAGCTTCTATCTGCTTCGTTTGTCGTGTTGTGTCCAGTTAAACTCCTGTCTCTGAACGCCGTTGTTTCCCAGTGCGTTGTGGTGTATATTCATCGCTCTAGTGACCACTGATACCCACTACTTTTCATGGTGCATTGTGGGAAATTTTGAGCGCACTACTTTTTCACTCACTGGACATGCGGACACTCCTAAAAATGGCGTGACCCCTAAATAGTGCTCTAAGTAGGGAATCGTGTGGACATTCGGACACAGCCTGAGCCTCAGTGTTCTGGAGCTGCCCGGTTCCCAGTGCTGGTCTGTGGAGTGTGGAGTCAGATTGATTGCATCAGTCACTGGGGCTTTTCTCTGGAGCTGAGGGGGGGAAATGGAGGAGGGGGGACAGAGACTGGGGCTGTTGTTGGGGAAGAGAGAGCCCCCTTTGAGTGAGCTGTCCCCCCAGGGCCCTACAGCAAGAGAGGGACAGGGACAGTAACACAGGGACACGCAGATGGACTGGGCAGACTCACCAACGGACTCAGTTACAGTGGATCTGTGTCGTGGCTTAAAAAGTTATTAGTTTTCATTTTTAACAGTAGATCACACGTATTAGATTACTATTTTGACTTCATCACGATTCTTGTCCATTAGAATCCTTATTGTCTTTAGAAGGTAACTTAAGCTGTTTCCTGGAGGTCATATTTCAGTGATTGGTTAAATCCACATGTCACTCATTGACCAATAGGAAAAGTGGGAGGGGAGAAGTGCAGTAAACAGAATTTGATGATTTTGCCAAAATTGGTGGATTTCAGATTCCTGAATGTGTGAAATTGATGATGTCATACTCCCAAATGGGGGCAAGAGACAGATTTTCCCATTGATTAAACTGAGCACAATTGTTGAACCTTATCATTTCCATTAATGCCTAAAGCCAAGAACTCGTATTACAACAGGAATGATCATTTTAAAAATATAAATTTTAGCCATCCTCATCAGTATTTAGGCTGTGTCCCATTACTCTGTCTTACCCTTTCGTCTTACCCCTACCCCCTTGGTTTTGCGCGTTCATGTGAGGGCAAGGGGTGTCCTGATTCTAATTTTGATCAAGGACTAGGGCCACGACCTCGGGCTACATACCCCTTGAAACGAAGTAAGCTCTGGACCAGACTTGAAACGAAGGGGTCGGCCTATGATCTCAGGCAGGTGTTGGGATCAGGATGGAGCGTCACATCGACCAGCCAAGGAGTCTCATAAATGGAAGTATTTTGAGCAGGTGTAAATATCAATTAACAGTTTAGCAGGTTTACAATTATGACGCTTATGTTCTACGTTACTTTTAGTGAACTGTTGTTGCAGTTTTAATTGTAGTAATGTCTGTTTAGCCGACGTTATCGTTTTCATCGAACTTTCATGTATAAACAAGCTCGTTTTTTGTCGAGCTGAGGTACCCGATAATCCTTGACGTGGCACTTTTTAGGTGAAATCAGTGTGAAGTCAATTTGTTTAACAGAAGCAAACGGTAATCGAGTGGAGTCCCATTTATTAGGGGAACATTCGTACCCCAAGCCCTCACAGCTCGGTATCGAGGGGCAAGACAAAGACATAGATAAAGGGGAAGGGGAAGGGGTAAGACAGAGGAATGGGACGCAGCTTTAATATCCTCTGAAACCCAGCCGTAACAGATGGTCAGTTACTTTGTGCAGCAAGATGAATTCTTTGGTACTTGTGAGTTCGCAAACTCACAGGAATCCACGTGGTGTGGCTCCAGTTGTGTTGATTGCTCGGTTAACCAGTGACTCAGATCAATCACAGATCAGCATTGTGGTTTGGGGCGGCGCCAAAGGTGAAGCTCCCAAATTAACTAAAACAAACGCGGCGACACCAACAGACGTAGTTCAGTAGCATAAATACTATTTTGTCGTTCAGAGGGAAGCATGTGAATGTCTGTGCTTTTCTCTCAACTGAATTTAACAAACGTTAAACATTAAAGTTTTTTCGCTGTTGTGATGGTTTGACCAATCAGCTATGAGTATTTGTTTGAACATCTCGATAGGTCCTGATGGCTTTCAGAGAGAACCACCCCAGATCAATAATGTGGAGAACTCATATCACAAAATCATACAGGGAATATAGGAGGTAGGGAAAGACCGAGGAGATGTGTGGGTGTCCAGTAAACTCTTCATCAGTCATATTCTTGGTTGCTCCAATAATGCAGATTCTGAACTGACTGCTCTCTGGTTAGTGGGTGAACACTCAACCCACTGTGCCGTGCTAAAGATAGACCTTCAGATCTATGTCAAACATTTCCGTCACATTTCCCCCCCGCTTGTGCTCACCGGTGTTTACCTAATGCTGACCAAATAACCAGTTTGGATTTCAGCAACAAAACATTAATCGCCATGGCAACGGCTCATGTTTCATATTCGTCTGTTTGCTCACAAGTGGCTCATCGGTGGAACTTTCCATACGGCAAATATAGGCCAGGACGAGCGGGTGGGGCGTGTACCTGTGCGTCCCGGGACAGGAGGGAGGGGCGGGGGGTGGGGGGGGTGGGTGGAGGAGGGGGAGGGGGCGGAGGGGAGGGGGGGCATGTCTCTGGGTTGGGCAGGTCAGAGCTGCGCAGTATTCGATTGTAAATAAGAGAGGAGTCGGTTCGCACGCTGATCAGGTAACCGCTGGGAACAGGGAGGCATTGGAATCAGGTGGCTATCTCCCTATCTGCGAGATCAGAGCCCTGTCACCCCCCCATACACACACACACACACACACACACACATATATGCATACACACACACACGCACATTATATAAACACATATAGACACACACAGACACACACATGCATGTGTGTCTGTAAACATGCATACAAACACAGATTCATATATACACACAGACGCAGACACACATATACATACACATGTAGATGCATACATACACACATATACATATACACTCAGACACACATACACACACATATACATACACACATATATATACACACACACACGCACACATATGCACACACGCACACGCACACACACACACACACACACACGCACACACACACACGCGCGTATAAACACATGCAGACACACACACATATGCACAGACACGTATGCACACACGCACACACACATATATACATTTACATTTCAAGCCACACTGTGTCACTTTCTGGAGGAGGGTCACTGGATTGTCTCTATAGATACACAATGCTATTATTGCTTTGTCTGGAGTGTTCCACAGTATGGCATTAAACTTGTCTATCTCCACTGAGTCAACTGAGCCTCTAGGCCAAGTTAGAGGTCAGATCTGTGGAGAGGTGACCCCACTCACTGTAAGAATGCATGTTTTTCAAGGTACAATTGACCAGAAAGGTTACGCAGTGCTCCTTTAACATAACTTATATATTAACTTCAAACAAAAACACTGAAAGATCTCCCTCATACCTCTGATTTTTTTGTCCCCACAAAGCAAAGGATCCCGAAGTGAGGGTGTAGACAGATTTCAGTCCCCACAGTGCGACGAATACCCGCCCGCACACACATACCCCCCACCCTCTCGTCTCTCTGCCTTCGTGCCATTGTGCAAACGGGACACATACTAGTAGAAGCTGAGTGAAGTGACATGTCCCTCCCCGATGGCACAGAGGTTAGATTTCGGTGCACCGCGCTACCTGGACGCTCAGGTGTGTCCACCCCCGGTCTGAGTCCTTTACCGGATTTGTGTCAGTTATGCTAGTCGTTAGCTTGACTATATTTTCTTTATTTTACTCGCCTGAAATGGTGGAAAATACGATCTGTCAGTCGTTCATTCACCATTCATTTAAAGAAGACATATTGTGTTATAATTTGGACATTTTAAATTGCAATGTTGATCTAAAATGAATTAAAGCTGCACTGTGTAACTTTTTAGTTATACAGTGCAGTCTGCCACCTGCTTGTTTCTATGGAGACGTCATTGCACTGCCTGGAATGTCCCACAGTATGACATTAAACAGCTCTACTTTACATTTATTCAATTACAGGTGGTTTTATAGCTCAAAAATACCTAGAAAAACAGACATTCTGACTGTGAGCGGGGTCGCCTCTCCACAGATCTGACCTGTAACCTGTAACGGTTTGGTCTCCATGAAAATACTGTGAAACATTCCAGACAAAGCAATAACAGTCAGAATGTCTGTTTTTCTAGGTATTTTTGAGCTTTAAAACCACCTGTAATTGACTAAATGTGAAGTAGAGCTGTTTAATGTCATACTGTGGAACATTCTAAGTAGAGCAATGACATCTCCATAGAAACAAGAAGGTGACGGACCCCCAATTGAAAAGTTTCACACTGTGGCTTTAAATGGCCTGAGAAACAGTGTGGTTGGTTTCTTTGTACTGTTTTTATAGAAATATCTGAATATAATCTCTCTTCGCTGTAGACATGGTGCTCTCAAGGTTGTCTGAGTTTGAGCCTTCACTGTCACACAAAACGACTCAAAAACAAACGCTGGCCTTCTCCAAACAAAAACATGGAGGATCAGCTCATGGATCGTATAAAAATATGTCAAAAGTCTGGACTCAAACTTTGGCAAAACTTAAAAAACAAAAAAATAGTAGTGTAAGAATAAGGTCTATTGGTGTTGGCTTGGAATGAAGAAGAGACTACATTGACCATAATCCTTTGCGGGTTAGGGTTAGGGTTAACATTCAGTTATTGTTAAACACTTTTTAGTCCTGTAAAATAAATAAAAAGACAGTATATATTTTGTTTTGGCTGACCTGCTGCCTATAAAATACACACAAATCTGTATTTTAATACTACACAACATGACTACACAACTCTTTCATAGGTTTGTGGTAAAAAATAAAAAAAATAAAATAAACAAAAAGGGGGTGCTGTGGCTGAGTTTGTACTTGATCTCATTTACATAATTTGGG
Source organism: Taenioides sp. WSHXM2023 (assembly GCA_029959045.1). NCBI lineage: Eukaryota > Metazoa > Chordata > Actinopteri > Gobiiformes > Gobiidae > Taenioides > Taenioides sp. WSHXM2023. The sequence continues at coordinate 30,009,711 of CM057095.1, read as the reverse complement.
GGAAATAATCCAAATCGGCCCCACATATCAGCAAAAAAGTATCGGAAGAGTTTACCGGCCTCTGCTGATCTGGATTTTAAAAAATCGGCATCGACTATGAAAAAAAAAAGAAAACACTCATGGGTTGGTCTCTAGTCTCGTTCCTACTTCCTCAGAACCGGAACCAAACGTGATCGTAAAAACAAAGAGTAAAAAATATAAATGGTAATAATAAAGTAGCAAGAAAAAAGAAACTGTTGTCAAATAAGGCATAATTATATAAATGTATGTACAGAGTTTAGTGCTTTGTTCATTGATTCTGCAGAAACTCGCCATATATTTTTTTTGCCATTTCTTTTTCCCTCGTAAGCAGCCGTATTTGTTTTGTTGCTGACAGCCCAAGCGTGCCCCTGATTGGCTAATCCACCTGTCAATCACCCCCATTCAGCCTCACATCTTAGGTAAAGTATTGAAGAAGTGTGCATTCTGCATCCCAGGCAACAGAATAAGTCCAAAAAGTGAGAAAAAAAATCATTTAACTAAACAAAACCAATGTATTAAAGGTGCATTTTGTAACTTTTCTGGTGAAGATGTCATTTCTCTGCCTGTAATGTTCCACAATATGACATTAAACCGCCCTATTTATTCAATTAAAGATGGTTTTATAGCTCAAAAATACCTAGAAAAACAGAAATTCTGACTGTGAGCGGAGTCGCCTCTCCACGGATCTGACCTGTAACTTGGTCTGGTTTGGTCTCCATGAAGATAGAAAGGTTTAATGCCATACTGTGAAACATTCCAGACAAAGCAATAACATCTACATGGAGAAAAGCGTTTGACGGCGCCTCTGCCAGAAAAGTTACACATGCACCTTTAACAAAAAATAAAAATCTGGACAATTTTAAACACATTCTTGTGATTGTCTAAATATATATTAACTGACTGATCTGTGCTGCTGTATTGGCCGGGATTCTTTCCTCTGGTTTCCCTGGTTAAATAAATATTAAAAAAGACAGACATACATTTTGTACTAAACAGCTCATTTTCCAAATCTTTAATTAGAAAAATAATGATTTAAAACATCATTACAAACAGTAGGCCTTATATTTGTGTTTCCTAAGATGAGGGATATTTATAGACTTTCATTTGCGATAATTTTCCGAGTCTTATCCGTAAATGATTTCCTAAATGTCTTATTACACTGTTAAATCGAGCGCTGTGATTGGCCGAAAGCTCTGGATTAGGCCCCTAAGCCGCGTCCTCGCTGCGCTCTGCCTGCAAACACACACACACGCACATGCACGCACACGACGGGTTCAGGTGTGTAAAGGGGACATCACGTAGACTTTCATTTATTTTCTATAAAGCCTAACTTGAATTAAAACCAAAACCTTTGTCTGGACCAATGTCTAATCTAAAAAACACGGCAGAATTTTTCAAACTGCTCGCTCATTTCTGTCGTCACTCAGTCCACTATTCAAACAGGGCAAGGTGGACGTCTTGCTCAATGACACAACGCAATGGCTAGAACAGGATTTCAACATGCATTTCAGAACAGTTCTCTAACATTGTCTAATAATTACAGCTAATTTTGAGATTTAAGTGTGTACAAAGGCAGAAAATAATACATACAATCAAATATTAGACAAACATCAGTATTGATAACGTAAAAAAAAATGCATTCATTATAACAAAATAAAAATAATGATCCGAAGACTGAAATTTCAGTTTTAATTTAAGTGGACCTTTTTAGCCCTGTGTTGGCATGGTAACCTGACAGATAATCATATGAGATAACACAACATACAAAATCACAAATATTGTATATTATTAAACAACTTAAACGTCATTTAGACACACGTTTCTGTTTTTGAAATAATATGTCTGATTATTATTGTCATGATAATCCGAGATCACATCCACAAACCGGACACTGTGAAGGCGTCCGAGTCCCCACATGTGCTGTTCAACGGGCATGCACCCTCGCCCTGGTCCCCTGGGAGGAGCTGATGTCTGACAGCTGCTGTGTGTTCATATTGATTAAACGACAGGATCGTTTCACCATTTAACACGTGAAGAGGCACCAGAGAACCCAGAGGAGCCACGCCCACTCCCACTCATGCCCACTGCCCCCATGCCCACTGCCCCAGGGCGGGTGGGCGCAGGCAGGACTTCCCAGAGCAGAGACAGGCGGGAAATATACAGGCTTTTTATTCTTGAGGTATAGATAGAGAGCTAGAGAGGCCTGTGACAATAACGCATTTTGAAGAACAATATTTATTATATATATATTATATAACAATATTTATAATAATATTTTACTACAGAAAAATGTCAATTAAAAAAAAAAAAAAAAAAGGATAAAATCAGTTATTCGAATTTTAAGTTTTTTGTTTTGTTTTTTTTTGGAAGAATTTTTTATTTTTATTAAAAATAAAAACTGTTCATTTTGTCTTCTTATGTACTTTAACTTCTTGGGTTCTTTTTTAAAGACAGTACAGTAAAGTGTATTTACCTTGTTGACATGTTTCGGCTGCTGCATCTTCAGAACTGTCCCCGGTGTTGGTGGTGATGTGCTGTCTGTTGTCACTTCCTGTAGGCGTGGTCAGCTGTTGTTACTTCCTGTAGGCGTGGTCAGTTTGATGGACCTGGCAGGTCGTTCAGACTGACCACGCCTCCCGTCACCCGGTGGTCTCTGGAGGAGGGTGTCCCAGGTGTGTGAAAGGAGGAACGCTCCGTCATCACTGTTAATGCTGTCCGGGGCTCGTTTCCTGATTTCAATGGCTTCCTTGATCCAGCATTCAGTCTGAAGGACCTGCCAGGTCCATCAGGCTGACCATGCCTACAGGAAGTAACAACAGCTGACCACGCCCACAGGAAGTAACAACAGCTGACCACGCCCACAGGAAGTAACAACAGCTGATATACGACACGTCACCAACCAACACCGGGGACAGTTCTGAAGATGCAGCAGCAGCAGCCGAAACATGTTAACAAGGTAAATACACGTTACTGTATTGTCTTTAAAAAGAACCCAAGGAGTTATTATTTTTTTTATTTCCCACATTTTCTGACATTGTAAATATAAGGCAAGCAGCTCCCTGCAGTCACTAGAGCAGAGTTGTGAAAAGAGAAAAGGAGTTTAGCCCAGGACCAGAACTGATCCTCTGAAATCAGCAACGCCAAATTTAAACGTAGTGAAAGTAAAAATCAAAGTTACCAGTAATGCACACATTTGCAAACACTGCCAAAAAATTAGTCAGAAAAAAGATAGTCAGAAAACTCAAGAAAAAAACTCAATACAATCAGTTGCAAGGTAAGGTAAGGGGAGTATACTTTATTGTCGCATGTAGGGGAAATTTAACTATAAAACATGGGGCTGGGTCAGACATTCACACACTCACATGTTCTTGACATTAAAAAACATCTGCTTCATCAGTGTTTACTCCCTGGAGATAAAAGTTTGCACCCCCCCAGAGGAAAGTTTCGTATGTTATAAAAGTATTGAGCCTCTTCCAAGTTTGTAAAGTCGTAGTGGTGCAGTTAGAACGCTCCAGAAGTCTGAATCAGAGCTCAATGAACATTTAGCTCAATGACAATCACACCTCTGCTGATTGGGGCTCTCAGTTTCTCCAGAATCGATCCAGAATTCAATGAATGATTTCAAATGGCACTGGAACATTTGGACTGAACATGCCGCAGTGAGTGCATTGATTAAGAGAAGTGTTTGCAACGATAATGGGACTTTGTGCAGTGTGGTGGTGGAGTACGTCTACAAAAATATCTTGTAATTGAGAGGATTTATTTTCATCTTTTCAGTTTTTAGTCATTTTTGTTTATTTACATTTGAGAACAACATTATGTCACTGGGTTGACATGGAGTTTGGCTTAAAAAAAAAAAAAAAAAAAAGATTTCTGCCGGTATTACATTTTAATTTAACCTTCACACCTTGAATCTTTCTTGAGTGGACCTGGAGCCATGTCCCGTCCCTTTAAAATTGTCTGTGTGTAAAATGTTGTGTACCCAGAATGTTTTAATATTTTTGGATTTGTATGCAGTGAAACAAGTGTGTGCATGAGAAACAGTGAAATTCCCCTCTCTGCCCCCCTCTGTCCTGCCCCTGTCCCATCTCAGTAAGTAGGATAAGGTTTGGAGGGGCTCCGTCGTCCTGGAAACTGCCACAAGTATTCAGTTTGAAGTTTGAGGAGGTCAGCCAGTAGGTCAACCCCCTTCCCTCCCCACTGAGCGGACCCCCATATACCCCCCATATATATATACCCCCTCATATACCCCCACCCACACAGGACGGGCCCGTGGACGCAGGGTGAGGGGGGGGCCCCAGAGCTTCCATGGGGGGGGGGGGGGGTTCTCTGAACAGCTGGATGGCTCTGAGCTCAGGCAGGTTTAAAAACACATTTGCATTGTCTGAACGGGATTATAGAGGAGTTTACTTACTTGGAATCACAAATGATCCTAAACCAGGACTGAAGCAGGACTAAAACAGGACTGCACCAATACTAAACTAGGACTGAACCAGGACTGAAACAGGGCTAAAACAGGGCAGAGTCAGGACTAAAACAGGACTAAAACAATGCTGATCCAGGACTAAATCTGGACTAGAATGAATCAGGACTGAACGAGGACTAAATCAGGACTGAACCGGGGCTAGAACGGGACTAAAGCAAGGCTGATCCAGGACTAAAACAAGGCTAAACCAGGACTAAATCTGGAGTAAACTGAACCAGGACGTAACTAGTACTAAACCAGGACTTAAACAGGACTAAAACAGGGCTGATCCAGGACTAAATCTGGACTAGACAGAACCAGGACTAAATCAGGACTGAACCAGGGCTAAAACAGGACTAAAACAAGGCTGATCCAGGACTGATCCAGGACTAAATCAGGACAAAAACAGGGCTGATCCAGGAGTAAATCTAGACTAGACTGAACCAGAACTGAACCACAACTTAACTAGGACTAAACCAGGACTGTACCAGGACTAAACCAGGACTAAAACAGGACAAAAACAGGGCTGATCCAGGACTAAATCTGGACACAGTGCAGCTTTAATGGCTGTCTTGTCTCTTCTCCTTTTGTTATTGAGTCAGACATGAAGAAGACACTACCGCCTATCTCCACCCACTTCTCTGTTCTTATTTGCCATTACCGCGAACAATTGAGTTCCACCTTGTGATGTCATGAAGCCTAAACATGCAGGGTTTGTGTATTAAACGTGTGAAAAAAACCCAAAAACTCCAGGTTTGTGTCAAGAGCGTAACACAGGCCCTTTAAGCCATTTTGTTTCCCGGAAAGTTAACAAGAAATAATAAATAAAAATAAATAAATAATTATTTATTTGTCACAGTTTGGGGTTAGATTTCTCTCTCCCCTCGTCACTCTCTCCTCCATCCTCCCCTCTTCCTCTCCTCTTCCTCCTTCCCTCTTCTTCCCCTCTTCTTCTTCGTCTTCACTTTCTGATGTAAATTGTTTTGGTCAGGGGGCGGCTGAGTCTCTGCAGGTGGTCCCCAAATCCCACGTAACCCCCGGCAACCTCTGTCTGGCCAATCACAGTGTGTGCTTGGATAGACTGCAGAACTTAACTAGAACTAGACCAGGACTAAACCAGGACTAGAACAAGACTAAAACAGGACTGAACCAGGACTAAAACAAGACTAAACCAGGACTAAAACAAGACTAAAACAGGACTGAACCAGGACTAAAACAAGACTAAACTGGGACTAAAACAAGACTAAACGAGGACTAAAACAAGACTAAACCAAAACAAGGACTTAACCAGGACTAGAACAGGACTAAACCAGGTGTAAACCAGGTCTGATCCAGCACTGAACCACCCTAACCATCCCTAAACCCTAACTAAACCAGGACTAGACTAGGACTACACCAGGACTAAAATAATACTAGACCAGAACAAAACCAGGCCTGATTTTTACTGTCTTAACAATGTGGAAAACAAAACTAGATCATTTTAAGCAGTTTGCAGTGGTCCAACCAGGACTAAACCAGAACTAAACCAGGGCTAAATGAGGACTAAACCAGGGCTAAACCAGGATTAAACCAGGACTAAACTAGGGTTAAACCAGGGCTAAACCAGGGCTAAACCAGGACTAAACCAGGACTAAACCAGGGTTAAACCAGGACTAAACTATGGCTAAACCAGCACTAAACCAGGGCTAAACCAGGAGTAAACCAGGATTAAACCAGGACTAAACAAGGACTAAACTAGACCTAAACCACTAAACTAGATTTCAAGTTTGCAGTTCAAATCCTCCTCCACTTGTTGCTGTGTCCTTGGGCATGACATGTCACCTCCTTGGCTGTGCGCGAGTGCAATTCCGCCTTTCTGATGTAAATGCTTTTGGGCAGTGGGCAGTGAGGCTCAGCAGGTGGTTTCCAAATCCCACGTAACCCTCGGCAACCTCTGTTCGACCAATCACAGCGCAGACAGCAGCTCGTGTGTGGACAGTGGAGGGGACATTAGAACTTTATTGAAAATGTTATTCTAATAATTAAAAGTGGCTGGAGTCCGTCACCTGCTTGTTTCTATGGATACGTCATTGCTCTGCCTGGAATGTTCCACAGTATGACATTAAACAGCTCTAACTTACATTTATTCAATTCCAGGTGGTTATGGTAGTACTTCATTTTCTAGTCAGCACTTCATCACAGATCTGACTTGTAACTTGGCCTGGTGTTGTCATCTGCTTGTCTCCACGGAGATGCATTTAATGCCATACTGTGGAACATCCAGGCACACAGGCTAAATATATCCATGTAGTCAAACAGGTGAAACGACCCTCCACTAGAAAAGTTCCACAGTGCACCTTTAACTTAATCTTGTTTTAGACGTGTACTGCAACAACAGATATTTATAACATTTTGAACAATACAGTATATTTTAGAATACATAAACTAATGTCTAAATTACAATTTATTTATTTTTTTCACAGCTTTTTTTTCTTTTTTTATATTGGAGTTTCAGTATTTTATATAATATATTTTATTATTATTATTATTATTATTATTATTATTATTATTATTATTATTATTATTATTATTATTTTAATATTATCTACACACTGTTAATACTATCTACACATAATTAATAACAGAATAGTATTTTTATTGAGCAAAAATTGTCTTTGGAAAACACTACTTGACAGCTTTGACGGCTTTCCACATTTTTTTTTTTTCATCTGTTTTGCAAATTAACCTTTATGTATTATATTTATTTTATTTGATTGATTCTTTATTTCAGATACAAATGTTATTAAAGAAAAACAGAATACAAAAAATATACAAGGCAACCAAACGAGTCTATAAAGTTTATTATTATTGTCATTTTTTACTTTACTTTAATATTAAACCCTCTCTGTCTCCCCTCTTCCAGCCCCTCCCTCCCTCTCCACTGTTGCCGTGCCGATGGTCTCAAACATGGCTGCTACTGAGTGCTCGTGCTCCTCTCTCATCAGTGTGATTGGACCTGAGTACCAGTGAGTGCCCCTAAAGTGCCCGCTCCAGCCCCCAAACCCCCTCTCTCCTCTGGGCTTCTCCACACTGAAAACCTCCGGCAGCTCCATAAACTGTGCTCTAACCCACAGAGCCGAGCGAGCAGCGGGTCACGGACAGATGGGTGGGTCAAATGCTGTTTCGTTTTGAGTGGCAGGTTTGGTTATTTTTGCACCACTTGGACCAAAACAGCCCGTTCAGGTGGGAATACTGTTGTGACTTTGGAGGAATCAGAACTTCTTGACTATTTCTTTAAAGTGCATTTGACAATTTTTATGTTTTTATCATTTAAAAAAAAGACTGTGGCCACACTGATATGTGTGTCACTCTGAATTTACTGATAGTTCTACACATTTATCAATCCGGGACGGCTCTCACTGAAAGTGATCGTGCCGAATGTCATGATGGCTGTTTAAATCTGGTTGGTCGTAGCAGAACAAGCTGAAAAATCAAACTTAAATCCAGTTGAGAGAAAAGCACAGACATCTTCCTTTCCACAAAGGCACACAGCGCTTCCTTCTGCACATTTTCCACAAATAAAATAGTCTTTATTTTTTCCAAAATATGCTGAAGTATGTCTCTCGGTGTTGCCATGTTTGTTTTGGTTCATTTGGGCGCTCCGTCCAAATCTCAGTGCTGCTCTGTGATTGGTCCATCAACCACCCTATCGGCCCCATCGCACCGGGGACAACACTGATTGTTGTGAGTTGGTGAACTCACAAATCTCACGAGAATCCATCTTGCTGCACAAAGTTATATTTACGAAAACAAGAAAAAGAAAGTGCGTATGGAGCAGTGGGCGTGTACAGGGGGCAGGGGAAAACTGTTTGTTGAATGCAGGAGAATACACTTATAAAACATGGTTAATGTAAAGCTGCTGTCTCCTTTAAATGTGCAAATGTTTTGACCTTTTCTCTAACAAATAATAATTTGCTCCAACTTTTGTTGATTTTCTGTTTGGAGATTTGCTTCAAAATCCTCGTCGCTCCCACAGAGTTACTCAGAGTTACTCCATCTGAGATCATTACATCATCAAATTCCACAACGTGAACGCAACCTGTCAGGGATGGGTCAAATGCATTTACCCACAATGCCTCTCTTCCCTGGCTGGTCCACACATGCACAGAGCAGAGAGGGCGGAGTCAGAGCTGTTAATATTTGATCAGTTTGTGTACAGACACACTCAGAGCTGAGAACAGGCAAATACTGAAGTACTGAGAGAGGACTGCCCTGACAACGGCCACTACTGCACCTGCGGGACGGGGGGTTACTGTAGTTTATTAAGAGCCACATTAGCTCCAGAAATATCAGTCGCTGGTAGTAGTAGTAATGCTAGTGGTACTTGTAGTGGTAGTGGTAGTAGTAATGCTAGTGGTAGTGGCAGTAGTAGTGGCAGTAGCAGTAGTAGTAAATGAAATAGTTGTAGAAGAAGTAGTGAGGAAGTGAGGCTGCTAATCTGCACCACCAACACTCGTGCACATGCCACTTTCATACTAGGCAATGTTGGTAAAGTGTCTTGCCTAAGGACATAACAACAGTTTTTGGCTCCTGGTATTCCAGTGTCTCCCATCCAAGTCCTGAGACCTGATGGGATCAGGGTTTCACACATGGTACTTGGTGCTAGTAATAGGATTTGTTGTAGTAGTGGTAGTAGTGGGAGTAGGTAGTAGGCATTAGTAAGTAATAGGTAGTAGGTACTAGTTAGTAGTAGTAGTAGTGGTAGTAGGTAGTAGGTACTAAGTAGTTAGTAGTATCAGTAGTAGTAGTACAAGTAGTAGTAGTAGTAGTAGTAGTAGTAGTAATAGGTAGTAGTAGTGGTAGTGGTAGTAGATATTAGTAAGTAGTAGGTACTAGGTAGTTAGTAGTAGCAGTAGTAGTAGGTAATAGGTAGTAGTAGTTGTAGTAGTAGTCGTGGTAGTAGTGGAAGTAGATATTAGTAAGTAGTAGGCGCTTGGTAGTTATTAGTAGCAGTAGTAGTAGTAGTAGTAATAGGTAGTAGCAGTAGGTAATAGGCTGTAGTAGAAGTAATAGTAGTAGTAGTAGTAGTAGTAGTAGTAGTAGTAATAGTAGGTAGTGGTAGTAGTAGTAGGTAGTAGCAGTAGGTAATAGGCTGTAGTAGTAGTAGTAGTAGTAGTAGTAGTAGTAGTAGTAGTAATAGTAGGTAGTGGTAGTAGTAGTAGTAGGTAGTAGCAGTAGGTAATAGGCTGTAATAGTAGTAGTAGTAGTAGTAGTAGTAGTAGTAGTAGTAGTAGTAGTAGTAATAGTAGGTAGTGGTAGTAGTAGTAGTAGGTAGTAGCAGTAGGTAATAGGTGTTAGTAGTAGTAGCATTAGTAGTAGTAGTAAGTAATGTACACTTTATTGTCCCCCATAAGCACATGTGTCCTCTGCGTCAGAGTCTCTGGGTTACACCTGTCAGGACCATCTCCAGATCTGAGGTGGTCTTGGTCAGGAGTACCTCAGCTCGTGAATTTGACCTTTGTGCTCGTTTTGTTTGGGAGAAACTGGAGTAAACCCACCCAGACACAGGGAGAACATGCCAACTCCACATAGAAAGCCCCGGGAGTTGAACCCAGAACCTTCTTGCTGTGCGGCGTGAGTGCTCCGCCAGCTCGCACATGTCCATCTGCTCGTGCGAAAACACAGCGGTGATTTTTGTCCACCGTGCAGTCCCCAGCACCAGCTCGTCCAGAGCCTCACCCGGGTGTCCCTCTATAGAAAGTGCTGTGTGCAGAGAAAGCAGGATTTGGTGCCATCAGCAGAGTGATGTCAGCACAAACAAAGACTACCCACAATCCTCTGGGGCACGTGGGGGGCACTCTCTCACAAACACTGCAAACAGGTGGACCAGGCCAGGGAAGGGACATCTGGGTTTTAAATGTTACGTAAAGTTATTTCTCAGTTTGTTTGTTTTTTTTTTATTTTATTTAGCAATTTTTACCCTAGAACAGACAGCAGCACATTACATAAAACAATTTAAGAAGTTACCTTAATCAAAAGCAAAAAACTAAATCACTGATCAAATTAAACAGTCAAAGTTCATACGACAAACCTCCGTGACGGTCCAGTTTCTACTCTAATCATTTCAAGACTACAAAAGGAAACACTGGGAAAACAAGTCTTTGCAAAAACACTGATCTCGACCGAGCAGTCAAACCTTTCACAGGCTCTTCAATCAAAAACAAAAAACTAAACTAAGCTAAAAACTAAACTAAATTAAACACTAAAGTAAAAACTAAAGAAGAAATCGGATATGCTAAAAAGGTATCAGATGCTAAAAAAGCAAAATATGAATGATAAAAAAAATTGAACTAAACTAAACTAAAAACTAAACTAAACTAAAAAACTAAATGAAAAACTAAACTAAAAACTAAACTAAACTAAAAAACTAAATGAAAAACTAAACTAAAAACTAAACTAAACTAAACTAAACTAAAAAACTAAATGGAAAAACTAAACTAAACTAAAAAACTAAACTAAAAACTAAACTAAAAATCAGATATGCTAAAAAAGTATGAGATGGTGGAGAAACTGTCCTTTTGTGTTAAAGTACTGAATATTGTATATGTCACGTAAATAAGCTGCTTACAAATGTAGCTGCTACAAATTCTATATTAAGGTGGAAAGTGTTGGAAATGTTTTATTTTGTGTGAAAAGGGGTAAGATATGACAAGGCTTTATCTTTTTATTTACACTGATGCATGTAACAAACATTTTTTTTTAAATCTTTCATGAATTAAACAAATAAAATAACAAATAAATAAATAAATAAATAAATAAAGTCTGGAGGAGAAGGATTCTTAGACTTAGACAAACTTTATTGATCCATAAGGGAAATTATTTGGACACAGCAGCTCAAACCTCACAATATAATATAATAACAAAGAGTAAAAAAATATAACAAATTCTAAGTAATTCAAAAATAATAAAAAGTCTCAAAAATTGAAAATAATTTTAAGTAGCCAAAAAGATAGCAAGAGACAGATGTCAAATAAGGCAAAATTATATAAATGTATATGTACAAATAAAATAGAAAGTCATCAAAAGTCTCTCCACCTTTACCTTTAAAATCACATACTCACATTTTAATACCTCTGGCATTACTGATTTACCCCCAAAGCCAGTCCACCTTTCTGTACATTCTCGTGCAAAACGGATACACTTCCCCACATTCCCAAATAACATGCATAAAAGTTCCAGGGGCCAAGGGACATTTCCAGCAGCTTTCATTCACCATGAGCCCCACTGTTTGTGTAGTTTGTGTAGTAAGTTTAGAGCTACAGTATCTCCGCTCTTTTTGAATATCTGCAGTTGTAAATACACATAAAGCTGGTGTATTATCAGGGTTTGGTGTGTTTTGGTGACTGTGGAGCAGTGCCGTGTGCAAAACTGGGTCAGGGTGGACTCCAGAGCTGATTAGAGCGACAAATATGGGGTTAAAGGTCACCAATTCATCATTACATCTGTGATAAATATGGAGACTATTAAGGTACATTTAGTTTAAATACTCATACATGTACAAATATTTGTATTATTATACTCCAGAAAGTACACAAACGATAGAGTGTTACTGCTGATGGAGGAGAGGGAGAGAGGGAGGAAGAGAGAGAGAGGGAGAGGGGGGTGGAGGAAGAGAGGGAGGGAGGGAGAGAGACAGTGAGGGAGAGAGAGAGAGGGAGAGAGAGAGGGAGAGAGAGGGGGGAGAGAGTGGAAGGGAGAGAGGGAGGGAGAAAGAGAGAGAGATGGAGAGGGAGAGAAGGGGGAGAAAGAGAGGTGGAGAAAGAAAGAGAGAGAGAGAGGATGGGAAAAGGGGGAGAAAAAAGAGAGAGAGGGGGAAGAGAAAGAGAGGGAGAGAGGGGGGGAATAAGGAGAGAGGGAGAGAAAGGGAGGGGGGGAGGACGGGAGCTGACTCAGACACGTTGTTTTGAAAAGTGTGACCAGTGAACAGAGGGCTTTGGGTTTTAGACCACTATAAAGGTGCACTGTGGAACATTTCAGGTGGGGGATTTGTCACCCATTTGTCTCCATGGAGATGTTATCGCTCTGCCTGAAATGTTCCTCAATATAACACATATTTCACTTCACTTTTGTTAGAAAAAAAGCAAAAAGAAGTCATCAAAAACACCCAAGAGATTTCAAAATTTAAGCAACACAAATGTAAATATTATTGAACATGAATAAAATAAAAATCATAAAAAGTAGTAGAAGGTTTAATTAATGAAACCGTCGTGTGTGTGTGTGTGTGTGTGTGTGTGTGTGTGTGTGTGTGTGTGTGTGTGTGTGTGTGTGTGTGTGTGTGTGTGTGTGTGTGTGTGCGTGTGTCTGTGTGTGTGTGTGTGTGTGCGTGTGTGTTGATGGAGTCTAAGTTTGTAACAGTTTGAGCTGCACCTTTGTTTGATTTGGACCACAGCCACTTTCAAATGAACTATTTTTCTCTCTTTCTTTCCTCTCACTCGCTTTTAATTTTCCACTCTTTCATGCTCTCTCCATATTACTTTCTCTCTGTCTTTCCTCTTTCATCCTCTCTCTCTTTATTTTCTTGTTTTGTTCTCCCTCTTTTACTTTGTTTTCACACATACATACACACACTCTCTCTCTCTCTCTCTCTCTCTCTCTCCATATCCCCCTCTTTCCCTTCCTCCATCTCTCTCTTTCACCATCTCCATCTTCTTCCTCTCTCCCTTGCACCATACCTCCTCTTTGACTCTCTCTTTCTTTCCTCCAAAGCTGATTTTTTTTTTTAATTAAATACATATTTTCTCTAACTAATTGTGCCTTTATTGCGTATGTGCACAATACCTTACTTTGTTCTAAAGTTCTAAAATTTTCTCATTTATTTATTTATTTATTTATTTATTTTTTATTCTTTTTCAGTACAAACCGTCCATATCTATAATTATAAATAGCTGTTCTGATCTATTCTTTTAGTACTTTTCCTACTACCTATTTTGTGTTTGACCAGTCTGTGTGTGGGTTGTTTTTTTTTTGTTTTGTTTTTTTGTCTTTTTAGTATGTTTATTCATTTGTTTGGTAGTGTGTATCACCCTTTCATTCTCCACAGACAGAATAGAGTTGCGTACTTCACTCCCACAATAATAATAATAATAATAATAATAATAATAATAATAATAATAATAATAATAATAATAATAATAATAATAATAAACATTTCCCTTTAAACTCGGAGCTCGTGTTCAGAGTTTTGTCCCATTGCTCCATCTCCCTTCTCCCTTATTCAGCCCTGTGTTTCCCTTTCCACAATCACTGACTGTGTGTGTGTGTGTGTGTGTGTGTGTGTGTGTGTGTGTGTGTGTGTGTGTGTGTGTGTGTGTGTGTGCGCGTGTGTGTGCGTCTGTGTGTGAGGAGGGGGATAATAGTAAAACCAAACAGCCCCCTCTTTGTGTGGGGTGAGGAAGTGCTGGGTTCATGTCTCCCCATTCATGTTTAAAGAGGTTTGTACAGTAGTAGTAGTAGTAGTCATAGTAAGTAGTAGTAGTAGTAGTAGTAATAGTAGTAGTAGTAGTAGTAGTAGTAGTAGTAGACTTGGACTAACTGTATTGATCCACAGGGGAAATTATTTGCACACAGTAGGTCACACATCACAATATATTATAATAAGAAGTTAGTAGTAGTAGTAGTAGTAGTAGTAGTAGTAGTAGCTGTAGTAGTAGAGTCTCCTCTGAAATACTGTATGTTAATAGAACACGTGGTTCTCTATGTTTAAAGCCATTTGTTGAACATTCCAGGCAAAGCAATAACATCTCCATAGCGACAAGCAGAAAAGTTACATAAAGCACCTTTATCTTGAGTCAGGGGTTCAAATCCTGAGTGAATGTGAAACTGTAATAGTGGTTTGACTGATGGAAAACAACTGTACTATACAGAAATGATACTTTGCAGTGACGTCATGGTGAGGGCGTTCTACGTGTATTTCTACAGCGAAATGTTTCTGCAGTTACCACGGTGACACAATGCACACAGGAGCAAACACAGCCCAAAAAGTTTTCAGATCTGAAAAGTCTGAAAACTCAAAAAATATAAAATGGATTCACACATCACATTTTCAGGAGCTTGTGATCAATACAAGTGGTTTAGGAGTTTAATTTTCTGGTCAGATTGTGTTAAAACAAAACTGTGATTAAAGTCTAATGTGAGTAACAGAGCTTCAGACAGAGCAGTGCCTCCAGTTAGCATCACACGCTCGGGTAAAGTTCGGACATCAGCTGAGGTCAGACGTCACAAGGCCTTCCGTCTCATGAAGTCTGCAGAAATAGAAAACGTTGTATTTGTCGGTGTCCAGGTGCAGCGCACATTGAGAGGTCAAAGGTCACGCCGAATGCTCGCACACCCACAACCGTTCCCAGAGCTCCCTGCCGCACGGCCCTGTTACCTGGCAACCACCGGGCCCGTCCAAAAACTCCAGTCTGAGCTTTTGTGTTACTGCTGACGGAGGAGAGAGGGAGAGAGAGAGAGAAGGAGAGTGAGAAAGAGAGAGAAGGGGGGGGGGGGGGGTAGTGATAGAGAGAGTAAGAGAGAGATGGAGAAGAAGAGGGAGAGAGAAGGGGCTGAGAGAGAGGAAGAGAGAAAGGGGGGGTGAGAGAAAGAGAGAGCGAGAGGCAGGCAGAGAGAGAGAGGGAGGAAGAGAGCGAAACGGAGAGAGAGAGTGAGGAGGAGAGGGAGAGAGAGAGAGAGGGAGAGAGGGAGGGAGACCGAGAGAGAGAGAGAGAGAGAGGGGATAGAGATAGAGAGAGGGAGAGAGAAAGAGGGAGAGGGAGGAGAGGAGGGGAGCTGACTCGGACATGTTGTTTTGAAAAAAAGTGCGAACAAGCAACAAAGAGGGCCTAATTTTGGATTTTAGACTGCAAATAAAAGTACACGGTGGAACATTTCAGGTGGGAGGTTTGTCACCTGTTTGTCTCCATGGCGATGTCCTGGAATGTTCAACAATACGGCATAAACGTATATTTCTTTTATTACATTACAGACATTTTATTTCCAGAAAAGTACTTGGTTTGGTGTGGAACTATACAGACAACACTACATCTCCATGGCGATAAAAAGGATTTCTAATTACAATTAAAATAAAAAAAAAATAAAATAAAAAAATCATTGTCCTCATAATTTTGTCCTCTGCATTTGACCCACTTCCACCTAAATGTTATGCCTCTTTAATATGAGTTAATATTACTAAAAATGTCTTAGTCACCTGCTCGTCTCTATATACATAAATACGTTTGTGATTCTAGTAATGTCATACTGTGGAACATTTCAGCATTTCTATGGACACAAGCAAAGAACGGGCCCCACCAGAAACGTTCCATAGTACCTCTTTAAACACAGTGTCAGTCCTCACAAAACACAGAATCATTTCTTGAGTCAAACTTGTTTTTTCAGTTGTGTTTTTGTGAATCTTTTTTTTTAGTGTGGACTGCCTGAAGATTCTGGGCCCTGGACCGGATGATGGGAATCCTCTGAGGTAACACCCAAACAGCACCCACTCCTCATCCCCCAGCACCCATATCTACACCCCCACGCACCCATAATGCACCCTGTCAGCACCCACAAGCACACAGGGTCCCTCAGACCTATAGAGACTGAAGAGAGCTGCCTAATGGGTGCTACTGTAGTACAGCTTCCTTTTTCTTTTGTCTCTCTCTCTCTTTCCGTCTCTCTGCAGCTCCCTCTCTCCTCCCCCTTTGTCTGTCTGTCTTTACATCTTTAGTGGCCTCTCCCTCTTTCTTCCACTTCCCTCTAACCTTTTCTCTCTCCCACCACCTCTCTCTGTCTCTCTCACTATCTCCCTCTCCCTCTCTCCTCCTCTCCGTCTCTCTCCATCTCTCCTGTGGTTCTAAATTGAGCATGGCACAGAGTAGATGAAGTCTGTCTGGAAGAAGGCCAGCTATTGTCCCCACAGCAGCTGGAGAGACATTACTGCACTGAGAGAGAGGAGAGGGGGAGACGGAGTGAGAAATAGAGAGAGATACAGAGAGAGGGATAGAGAAGAAGAGAGAGAGACAGCAAGGGGAGAAAGAGGAAGAGAAAGCAGGAGAGAGACAGAAACCAAAGGGAGAAGGAGAGAGCGACAGGGAGGGAAAGAGAGGGAGACAAGTGAGAAATAGAGCGAGAGGGAGAGAGAGAGACAGCAAAGGGAGAAAGAGAGAGAGGGAGGGAGAGAAAGAGAGACATCATCCTCCATCACGACTGCGTGACGGTGGATTCGACCAATCACGGTGAAGTGTGAACTCTCAGAAGAAGCAGATTTTTATTACCTCTTAAAAACAATACAGCAATTTAGGCATGAATTATAATCATATTTAAATTGTAACTTAAAGGTGCACTGTGTAACTTTTTGGTTGTCCTGCTCTGCCTGGAATGTAGTTTAGTTTAGTTTATTTGTTTATTTATCAGGGACAATGCACATAAAAACACTGAGCTACACAAAGAGGTCGTATGTTTGTGCAGGTTAGAGCAATGAATGAATGATTTTAAATAAGGTTAACATTTGATTCAATTTAAGCAAGTTTTCAAAATGTAATAATTTATATTTGACAAGTATTGAGCAGTGGTGGTACAGGCGAGACTTTTTATCATGGACTTTTAGTGCTCGTTTATACAATGTTTCGATCTTCAGTGTTTTTCCAAGTTTTTAATGTGACTTTTAAAATTAAGTTTTGAGTCGAGTATTAGACCTAAATATTTAAATTCCAACATTAAACAGCTCTACTTTACATTTATTCAATTACAGGTGGTTTTATAGCTCAAAAATACCTTGAAAAACAGACATTCTGACTGTGAGCGGGGTCGCCTCTCCACAGATCTGACCTGTAACTTGGTCTGGTTTGGTCTCTGTGAAAATAGGGAGGTTTAATGCCGTACTGTGAAACATTTCAGACAAAGCAATGACATATCAATGGAGAAAAGCAATGCACCTTTAACGTAGATTCTTAAATGGAATGTGCATTTTTGCCAGATTGCTCCAATTTGTAACGCCCCAGATCGTCAAACACCTGTACAAAAGACGGCAATATTGTAAAGCTTTTAACCTTCAGAGTTTATGGTGTAAAGGAGAATTTTACACTTTAATAAAACACAACATTTACAACAAGACCCCAGGAATGTGTCAACGGGCTGTCAACTGCCCTCTGTCTTGTCCTACAGGGGCATAAAGTTTTACCCCTCCTTCACACCTCGTACAACTACCCCCCTCCCTCACCCACCCCCCACCCAAAGCACCCTCCTCACCCCCCACCCATGGGCCCTGTCCCACCACTGCCGCTGCTACTACTGGGGCAGCTGTTACCACCACAATAGAATTCCTCAGGTTGTAAACGCCGGGCACTTGGATTCCTAACAGCCAGATTCAGACGGACGGAGGGGGCGGGAGAGGAGAGGAGGGGTGAGGAAGAGGAGGAAGGGGGGGCGTTGCCACGGGAGACGTACAGCTGTAAACCGCCTCTTATTTATGAGCCCTGTCAGAATGGGTTGGTTTGGGTCTGGGGGTTGGTTGAGTTCTGGGGTCAGGGTAGTATGAGTAGTTTGTGTAACTTTTGGAAATACTTTTGTACTTGTATGGCTAGGTACACCGTATATAGTAAGTACAGGGGGTAAAGTGAAGTAGAGTGCAGTGTTCAAGGGCACAATGGCACGACCTGGTTGGTGGTTGTCTTCCATTATAAGCATGGATGTAATACACGTTAGGCAAAAGTTCATCTTCATGATGTCTTCTTAGTGAGTAAACTTCTGTTCTTTTAATTTTTATAGTATAAAAAGTAAAACATTATTTGAAAACACGGGGCCAAATGTATTTTCACATTTTTAAATTATGTTTGTGTTTTGAACCGATATCTGTCTGATATCAAGGTTGGTCATGTTTTGTTTTCTTACAGTTTTATTGAAAAGTGTCTGTCTATCCATGGGTTTCACAGTGATACAAAAAATCATGACTATAACAATGAATGATTTTTGATTTGGTGTAATTGCTTTCCCTGGCTGTTCCACAATAATGCATTAAACATGCCTATCTCCATGGAGACAAGCTGCTGACATTCCTGATCTGAACTTTGGGGACACGACCTCGCTCAAGGTTCATTGTATTTCTGAGCAATAAAAATATCTGTAACTGGAAAAGTCCAAGCAAAGTAATAACATCTGTATGCAGCAAGTAGACAAGTATGAGACTGCCAGAAAAGTTACATAGTGCAGCTTTAATTTAGTTCTGTTTAGTACTTTATTTTTTAAGCTTTAAGAAACATTTTCTATGCAATTCCCAATCACAAAATAAACCGTATATGCACAATAAAATATAATAATAATAATAATAATAATAATAATAATAATAATAATAATAATAATATTGTTATTACCCCTATCATTCTTAAAAAATAAATAAATAAATAAAGTAGGAGGGTTATATCTTTTACAGACATACATCTCTATTCAGAACTCTTTTTTTTTTTCATTTTCTTTTTTCTTTGTGAACAGCCCTTTATAACACATCTTGGGGGTTTCAAAGTTAAGATAAACAAAAAAACTAAATTTTATATATAAATTTTACATATACATATATATACATACATACATACATACATACATATACACACACATACACTTACACACAAGAGATATAATAATAATAACAACAATAGTTCCATTTAAGTTCAGTTGTATAGCAATAGTAGCAATAGCAATGAACATTTGGAAAAAAAAAAAAAAAAAAAAAAAATTGTATATGTCCTCAAAATGGCGCCTAAAAGGAAACTGGAACTGAATCAAAAGTATCATTATGTTTTTATCCATTCAAAATTCACTCCCAGAATGCAATGCGGTTACAAATTTGACAAGTTTTCACTCTAAAAAACTAAATTAGCCATGGAAGCGTCTCCCTGTGTGTTTTAAGGTGGTTTCTTGTGGTGAGTTTTTATTTGTTTTGGCCTGAGCAGCGGTGCTTCTCTTCACGGGTCTAGTGCTGTTTTGTGACGCGATAAAATGGAGTTTGAGCTGAAAAGGAGCTGCTGCTTGGAGCTAGCGTCATGTGTGGACCCAGACACCTGTAAAGCTAACACCCAGCGCCTGCTAATACAACGCTAACTCATCACTAACCTGACTTTAACACGTTTAGTGACGGAGACGACACCTTTGTTAGCACGTTTGCTTAAACGGCTACAAAAGCTGTTAGCAATACAAACAGTGAAGGTTGTATGGAGGATTTTTTTGTCAATAAAAGTTCAAACTAGATGCAGCTGCCTTGTAATTATGATGACCAAAATATAAAGAATGAAAATCTATCACCGGTGGATGTGGTGGGGCCGGCTAAACATTAGGTTGTTAGGTTGTCAATCAAACTCCCTACGTTTCTAGCGTAACTGACTCGCCAGTGCCCTGGGATTATGTGGTTTACGTTCGCCTCTCACACATTGCACAGACGCAAGACGCCGTTTACTCGACCAACACAGCGGTTCTTAGTGGCTTTTTCCAACTGTAGCTTCCTCACAGTTAGCACAAAGTTTGTGACAATGGCAGACAAGAACCCACTACCAGTTAGCTGCAAAAGAAAGTCTGTTTATGAGGTCGCTGAAAAAAGAAGAGAAGGGGAAAAAGAGCAAAGCTAAACTAAGGTGATTCTCGGAGATTCCTTCCAGCAATGACGTGCACTGGAGCAGACGAAAGGTTAAAAGACTGACGCGTTCGTCGCTGAATTTCTTCTGGACAGGAAACTTCAACAGCGATTCGGAAGCGCACCGGCTGTAAACAAACACGATTTCTAGCGTAAGGAGGAGGCGGGAGGAGGTGTTTCTACTTAAGGAGCTGTGGAGGAGGGGTGGTTTCACACATGCACAATGTTTGAAAAAGGACAAACAGTCGGTGTATTTTTCCTTCCTTGGAAAATCCAACCTTAACGTGTCACATCATGTTATCAGAGTGATCAAAATCTTCATATTTTTTTGCTGTTTTATATAGAAATGACTCAGTATGTACAACATTTTTGAGTGTGTTTTTGTCTTTTATTAATTCTATATTTTTCTTTGATATTTATTATAGAAATGACAATGAAAACCCGATACTGTGGTTTTAATCCAGACCAATATAGAAAACATATGTCCACGTCATTGCTTTGTCTGGAATGTTCTACAATAATACATTAAACGTACTGTATCTATCTCCATGGAGACAAGCAGGTGACATTACTCATCAGATTTTTGGGGAGACGACCTCACTCAAGGTTCAATGTATTTCTGAGCAATTAAAAAAAAAAAAAAAGTTACATAGAGCATCTTTAACTGCTTTATTAAAGGTCCAGTATTGCACAGAATTAACTATTTTGAGCTTTAAGTCATGTTATAATGTTATTACCTTATCAAAAACATACCTGTAGTTGAGTTTTGTGTCAGTCACACATTATTATTAGTCTGTCTACATCTCCAGCTCAAAATGCTCTGTTCCACCTTGTGATGTCATGAAGCGGTACTTTTCAACAGCTACTTTTTACCTTTAGTTTAGTAGAGCGTGGCAATTCCAGGGCTGAAATGATATGACATCACAAGGTGGGATGGAGTGTATTCAGTTTGAGAGAAGAACTCTGCAGGGTTTGTGTGTTAAACATGTGTGAATGAAACAAAACACAACTCCAGGTGTGTTTGTGATGAGGAAACAACATTAGAACAAAGATCACAAAATAGCGTCATAGGACCCTTTAAATACTATTCCAGTTGGATAATTCTAGTCAGAAAGACCTTTTTTTTAGTCATACTGTAATTTAATTTAATTTAATCACATCTGAACACAACTCAATTCTGACAGACAAAACTTTTAAAGGGCCTATGTTGCGTTGTTTTCTGAACTATGTTCTAATGTTGTTTCCTCATCACAAACTGACCTGGAGTTGTGTTTTGCTTCATTCACACAAAATAGCTGTAAACATGAAAACTACCACTTCATACCACAACTCCAGGTGTGTTTTTAAGGAGGTAAAACATTATAACATGGCTTAAAACTCACAAGAGTCCATTTAGCGTAATATAGAACCTTTAACGTTCCTGGTCTCATATATTAGGTGTATCCTGGCATATGTGTGTTGGCCTTTCTCTCCTCTCTGCTCGTGGTGTCATCATTATTTTAGATTGGCTCTAAATGGGAGCTTTGGTGGAGCAGAGCGTTCTAAATGAGATTCATTATTATTTAAATTGTCCCTGGTCGTGCCTAATGACACAGGGCTGTTTTGGGGCCATTTCAGATGGAACGATAGTCACAGCTCAGCACACAGCAGCCAAGCACATGACAGTTCTACTTAAAACAATTTGGATTGCTTAATTTGGTTAAAGAAATTACTCCAATGCTGTTAAAGTGGATTTGATTTATGTTCAAATAATATGGAAATGGATTCTGAATGTGTCTTTCTTTTCAAATTAATTTTTTGCCTTGGCGTGTTTTGTTTCATTCACATGTCAGGGCTTTGGACATGGCAGTATTGCAGTGTGGAATGTTAACAAATCTGCTGTTATTTAAGTTGAGTATAAGGACTGAAGTGGGCTCAAACCGAACAACAAGAATAAATGTGAATGCACTTTAAGGCTGCACTTACACTGACCCAGCTGAACCGTACCCAAACACGGACAGGCCCTAAAGAGCGGTGTATATGTCCAGTGTGTCCAGTGTCAGTGCAATATACAGCTGGACTTTGGCCCAGCTGAAGGAGGCACCGAGCTCATGCACGACTTTACTCTGTAAAGACTCAGCCTTGTCAGGTACTCATGTTACTCATATGAGGAAAACAGTAAATAACCGCTGCTCCACACTATTTTTATATCCATAAACTCACAGAGGAGAGTATCACAGCAGGACCCAGATCTGCCTCACTGTTTAACAGATTTCTGCTGCTGGACTTATTCTCTCGGCTAAAGCGTTAGCTCTACTGCAATGTAAACAAACGGCTCTCTGTGATGACATCATCGGGTCGGGTCGGTTGTACAGGTGTGAGTGTGGGACACAGAACCCACAGCAGTCGAGCTGGAGCACAGCTCAGTTCAAAAAGTTATTTGTGAAGAAATGAGGCAAGTTACAGTATTTCAATAAATGCAAGATGGATAAATGAAATGCTATATGGTGGAACATTTCAGGTAAAGACATTTATGGCAGGAGTGTCCAAACTATGGCCCAGGGGCCAAATGCGGCCCTCAAGCCAATTCTTCTTGGCCCTCAGGCTTTTTGGTGAATTGGCCCACATTATCCGGGAAAGTACTTTTTCTGCTAGTCTTAAATCCTCTGCTATTATAACTTAAATAACCAATCAAGGGTTTTAGACTGAAGACACTTTAAAATCTCAGATAAAAGCTCTTTTTTGACCACTCGTCTATGGCCCTCCACATGGTCTGTTTCAATATGTGGCTCTCCATGAAAAAAGTTTGGACACCCCTGATCTATGGTGACAAACAGGTGCTCTTTTTAACTATATACTTTAGTCATTGTGTAGTTCCTGGTTTGTATCAGCTTTACTATCTCGTTTATCTTAAACCTGAGTCACCAAGTTCACCTGAAATTCTCCAGGAAACACTGACCAATCAGGAACAAGAGCTTTTACTCTGTTCCCAACAGTCTGAGGAAATAAACCTGTTTTACGCAGAGGAGAACTGTTCTGCCCTGGGCTTTACTCACTATTCACCTGCTTCAGTTTCATTTAAAGGTGTACTGTGTAACTTTTCTCAAGGGGGTCTGTCACCTGCTTGTCTCCATGGAGATGTTATTGGTTTGTGTTGAATGTTGCACAGTACAACATTAAATGTCTCTATCTTACATTTATTCAATTACAAGTGTTTTTGTTGCTCAAAATATGAATTCTCTTTATGAACGGGGTCACTTCTCCACAGATCTGACCTGTAACTCTCTACATGGAGATAGATAAGATTAACGTCATATATTATAACATTGCAGGAAAAGCTGTAACGGAACTTCCACTAAAAAAGTTACATAGTGTAGCTTTATCCACTGTTATCTTTTGGTTCTTAAAGTTGGACATTGCTTTTAAAGGGTCTTTTTCACTATTTTCTGATCTGTTGTAATGCTGGTTCCTCTTGAACACAACACACTCCGTTCCACCTCATGTGGTAATACAGGAAGTGCTCCATACAGCTTCACTAGAATCATTTTGATAATTTCAGCCCTGGAATTGTCAGTCTCTACTGAACTAAAGGTAAAAGGAGCTGTTCACTTGAAAACGACCACTACATGACATCACAAGATGGAACAGAGCATTTTGAGCTTTGCAGACTAATAAACCAGGATTACTCAAACGTGTGTAAATTAAACAAAACACAACTCCAGGTCTGTTTTTGAGGAAGGAACAACATTCTAACATGACTTGAAGCTCACAAGAGTCCATTTAGTGTGATATGGGATCTTTAATGTGACCAATTTGTTTTTGAAAGACATTGAAAAGCACATATGCACTTTTAAATTACTCTGCATTTCTCACTATAACTTACGTCTTTTATAGAAGTCTTATTTTACACCAAGTTTGAGGCCGACCTGTGACTTCTCTTAGGCGTCCCATGTGCTAAGAGCTGCATTAGCGTCGCGTCCGTGCTGACTCCGGGGCTTATGTACACGCGCTAAATCCACTTAGCACTCAGTCTGCAGAGGCGCTGTGCTAGCTCCCACCGCGCTGTTTGGTTTGTCAGGTTTAAAGTGGGCGCGTTCGGGGTCCGCTCTGATTAGGCCGGGCTCTGAGGGGCAGCGGGCTTGGCAGGTGTCTCCACGCATTAGCGAGGTGGAGAGGCGATGGGCGGACAGCAGGGCGGCGATGTAGAGAGGGGGGAGAGGAGGGAGAGCAATGAGGACAAATGTGCAGCCAGTGGAGTTAAAGGTGCACTGTGTAACTTTTTGGTTGGGCGTCCGTCACCTACTTGTTTCTATGATTGCTCTGCCTGGAATGTTCCACAGTGTGACATTAAACAGCTCTACTTTACATTTATTCAAATATAGGTTGTTTTATTGCTCAAAATTACCTAGAAAAACAGACATTCTGACTGTGAGCGGGGTCGCCTCTCCACAGATCTGACCTGTAACTTGGTCTGGTTTGGTCTCCACAAAAATAGAAAGGTTTAATGCCATACTGTGGAACATTCCAGACAAAGCAATAGCATCTCCATGGAGAAAAGCATTTGACAGACCCCTCCCACCAGAAAAGTTACATAATGCAGCTTTAAAGGTCGTGTACCTGATTTTTACTGTCTTAAAACGTGAAAAACAGAACTGGCTCATTTCAAACAGTTTGCAGTGCTCCAAAGTTCTTCCTCATTTACCTTTTACATTCAGAGCATCTTAATAGTTCACTATGATCAGTTTATAAGCACTTTTCACAACTTTCAGAGACCAGAGTAGAGTTTTGGCATTACATTAAAGCTAAAATCTAGCATGCTAACATCGAACTCCCTGATTCTTGGACAATAAAACACTATACTTAGGTGCAAGCAGCAGTTTCATTTTGACCCTGAGATCTGGAGATGGGTCTTTTGGAACTGGCAGGTTTAACCCAAGATATTATTACTTTGCTTGGAAAATTCCACACTATGACATTAAACTACCTAGCATTTATTAAATTATATATATTTTACAGCTCTGGGAAAACTTGCTTTCTTAAATGGGATTGCCTTGCCACAGATCTGACCCATAACTTTGCCTGATGGTGTCACCTGTTTGTCTCCAGGGAGATATGTAACTATATTTATATAATTATATTTTTACCAAGTTTTCTCATTTATTATTATTATTATTATTATTATTATTATTATTATTATTATTCATTTTATTTATTTATTTATTTTTTTGCATTATGTAATGTCTTTCTATAAAAAACATGTATTTCTGTAAATATCCATAGGTTTCAGAATGATGGAAAAATAGGACAGTTGCCATAGCAATACAAAAAAAAAAAAAAAAAGTTGGGGAAATAATGGAAAAAAGTCCTCAAAATGTTGCATATAAAAGGAAGTGTTTAATAGTTTTCAAATTATGGCCGATGTCGTACAAAGATCTTTGAAATGAGGATTCGTTCTGTATAAAAACAGAGAAAGTGTGATCCAGTACTGATACATGTGCACATTACTGACCTGCAGCTTTTGTGCACACACAGAAAAGTTGAGCGATGCTAATCCCGGTGGGTGCTACCTCGACATTTAGCGTAACCTTTGACCCCCCCGGACCTGAGCGCGGCCCACGTTCCACACGCCCCGGCCGCATCCAAAACCAGCACTATTGTCTCTGTGCGCAAACAACTTCCTGCGTGCAGACTGTGGCTTGTTACACGGGGAGAGGAGAGGGGGGAAAAGGGGAAGAGAGGGAGGGAGAGAGGGGGTGTTTCTGACCTCCACTCACCCGCGTCCAGCCCTGCTCCTCTGGCCCAGCGTGGTGCATCTCTGTGGGGGTAAAGGAGGACTCTGGAGGGGGAGAGGTGGTTAAGCCTGCAACGGAAATCACATCTGAAGCATATTTTAACTTGGAGAAACTTTTTTGGTCCACACATTACTTGGACACAGTCTCACAAATTCAAAATGTCTTTAACAACAAAAGACAAATAGAATAGCTGTAAAAAATATTCAAAGTAAATATACAAAAACATGATACAAAACTGTACACAACAATTTGACAAATATAAGGAATATATGTAAGGAAGTGAAAAAATATCCAGCACATATCCGGACTCCAGATTTTTAGAGAGCAACAAGTGATAAGCCAAACAACTCCACATAAATTTGACACAAAAAGGGAATTAGTTAAATGTGTGATGCTACTGAACAATCAGTGATTAGGTGCCCATATTTTAGTCACATATGTAACATAATTAAAACGTCATTACTGGGTCTGTTAATGAGAAGAAGAATGGAAAAAAAAAAAACAGAAAAAAATACCCAAAGCTGGTATAAAGAAGCAGACATGGCAACCCTGGTGGAGTTGGGGGTCCAGAGTCTGGGGAGATGGAGGATGGTTGGGTTAGAGGAACCTGCTGAGAGGCCATCCCAAAAAACACCTCCTTCCTGCTATAGCTCCAGAGACCGCCCCTTCTTCTCTCCTCCCCTCACCTCTTTTCTCCTCTACAGCGCTGGGAGAATTAAGTACATTACATGCCTGCTAATCAACACTATTCCTCTGGGTTTGTCTCTCACTCTGTTTTTATAAGAAACATCCAGAAATAACTGCTTTCAAATGAAGTTTTAGAGCAAATAGAAAAGTGTTGTGTTCGGTTGAAAGTCAGATGAGGGTTACACAAAGTTACCGGTTGCTGGTTCAAATCTTGCCCAAGTTTGTGTCCTTGCAGAGATGTTTTATAATCCAGGTTAAATGTTCTATATTACGCAAAATGGACTCTTGTGAGCTTTAAGTCATGTTATAATGTTGTTTCCTCCTCAAAAACAGACCTGGAGTTGTGTTTTGTTTCATTCACATGTTTGAGTAACACTTTATTATTAGTCTGTCTACATCTCCAAAGCTCAAAATGCTGTGTTCCACCTTGTGATGTCATGAAGCCATAGTTTTCAAGTTTATATCTACCTTCACCATTAGTTCAGTAGAGATTGGCAATTCCAGGCCTGAAATGAACCAAATGATTCCAGTGAAGGCGTATGGAGTTTAAAAACACAGTAGAGCACTTTCGGTATAACCTCATGACATCACAAGCTGGAACAGAGCATTTTGAGCTTTGGAAATGTAGTATTTGTGATGAGGAAACAGCATTATAACACAGAGCTGAAAATAGCACAATGCAGAACCTTTTAAATGAGTTGGTTGTGACAGGAAGGGCATCTGGCATAAAAGATTTCAAAATGACGGTGTGGCTGTTTCATTTGTGATCATAAGCTTGGCATTTTTATTTTTTAGTTCTATAAATGAGTAAAACAAATGTAATGTGTTTTTTTCTTCTTGCAAACAGACCAAGATGAACCCAGGAGAGGACATGGTTTGGCTTTGACACGTTTCACACTCAGGAACACAAAACGGCGGTGAGAATTTGTATTTTTTATTATTTTATTCACTGGGGCAGATTGACGGAGGTGAGGCAACCAATCTGCACCAACAGCAACTCCGACCACAACCAATTACACACACAAACACCACACATTCACTCTAGGCAAGGTGGGTGAACATAAAAAAAAACACAAATTAAAAACTAAAAAGGTATAAGCAACTCAACAAAGGGCTCAAACCATATTAAAATAAAGAACACAAGAAATAAACAATAACAATAATGATAAGTATTGTTACTATATCCCTAATACCAGTGAGCAAATATTCCATTTCCTATTATGCTCCAATAATTTGTTATTCTCCATGGTAATTATTTTTTCTAGATTGTACAAATTATGAATTATGTTTTTAAAGTATTCTAAACATAAATTTGATATTGTTGAAAACTTAAAAATAAATTGTATTTTTAAAAAAAGGTATGAATTTCCCCTCAAAAGTGCACAACATGATGTTTCAGAAGAAATTCCCTTTGACAGATCGAAAAGAAACTGTCTTGCTTAAGGACACAAAGACAGAACTTGAATATAAGCGGGAATCAAACCTCTGACGTTTGGGTTGGTGGACGATTGCTCTATCGCCCATTTTCAGATGAAAAGCTGCTCCAAATAAGTATTTTTGTTAAACATTTTTGTATAAACTTGATTAAGGACATCAGACAATTTACATAACATGCTGATACTTTACAACTGATCTCAACGTTCTCTGGGGGTGTGATGCTAACTGTAAACACTGCTCTGTCTTTATTTTTAACACAAACTGACCATAAAGAACTGACTTCACCTTAAATTCAACAGGTGAGCTGATTTGTTACTGTTAAACACGTTTCTCAAATTGAAAATCAAACTCCTAAACAGGACCATGAACACCCGTTGCTGCTCAGTCACCCAGAAGGAGGAGCTTGGTGTAGAGTCGCTGCTCCTACTCATTTACAGGACCAGATGGAGAGGCTGGAGGGACGACGTCTTGGGTGAGGGAAGACAGGCCATGTTTGCTCGATTGATCACAGAATCCCAAAAATGTGCCGTTTAAACCTATTTTGAGTTTTTCTTCGAGTTTTCAGACAACCTTAAAACTTTTTTGACACTGTTTGCTAACGTGTGCGTTGCATCACCACGGCAACTGCTGAACATTGCACAATTAGAGATACGCAGAACACCCCCGGCGTGACGTCTCTGCAAAGTATCACACATTTACACATGCAGAAGTTGACATTTTCATATGAATAACAAACAAAACCACACCATTAGCCGTAAATGTTCCTAATGGCCGAGTGGTACTACAATACTTTATTTTTATACTTGTACTTCCGCACATAGACGCAGTACCTAATCTGTAATAGTCTGTGCTTGAGTCATGGTGGAGTGGAGCTTTTGAAAGACCTCATTTCAGATTCGCTGTATGTTCTGATCTCATGAAAGACATTCTAATGACGAGGACTGTATGGATTCAAGCTAACAGTCTCATATCGCACGCACACAAAGAGCTCAGAGGAGAGGGCCTGCTCCAGTAATTAGCCCGTGCCCAACCTCCGCTCATTTCCATTTCTAAGAGCCGGACACTGTCTACGCACGGCTTTCAGATGCGATTCACTTAGTTATGTTCAGTAAACATGGACCAAAACAAGCTCCGGAGAGTCTTATCAGGTGTTTGTACAAAATGTAAAAATGTGATGTCATTTTGTTTGCGTGAGATTGAAAACACCCAACGCCCAATGAAGTGACAGTTTTTAAACCTGTTAAACCTGTTTTTTAGGTTCCATCGAACAACTGTACAAAGGTTTTAAAGGGTCCATATTATGTTTTCTGATCTCTGTTCTGTCATTTCCTCATCACAAACACACCTGGAGTTGTGTTTTGTTTCATTCACATGTTTAACACACAAACCCTGCAGATTTAGGCTGAGTTCTTCTCTCAAACGGAAAAAAAAAACATTATTCCAACTTGTGATGTCATGTGGTAATACAGGAAGTGCTCCATTGTGTATGTAAAGTAAACTCCATACACCTTCAGTAGAATCATTTAGATCATTTCAGCCCTGGAATTGCCAATCTGCACTGAACAAACGCAACAAAACACAACTCCAGGTCTGTTTTTGAGCTTTTTTTTTTTCTTTTAGTGTTTCTAAGTAAAATTTGTTTTGTAAAATAAACTCTTGAGGTCAAAATGAGACTGCTGTGTGTTGTCCATAGACTGTATATATAAATGGACATAGCTAACCCGCTAGCCGCCGTGTTCTGAATAGGAAGTGAGCATGGGCACGCTTACGGCTCCATCGCCCCTCTCACTGTAACTGCTGCTGTCAGCCTCCTCATTTTGGTCTTGAAACATTTGTATTAACCCGCTCTACGTGATCCTGGGGTTTTTATTTGGCTGTTTTATAACTGCTAGCCTCATGAGTTTCATTTGACTGGAGCTGAACGCTGTGGGTGATGTCACACTCCCTTAGTCCACTCCTTTATACAGTCTATGGTGCTATCTGAAGCTAATTATAAAGTGTTTTTCTCGTGAATCAGGATGCACTGTTAGCATGCTGTTGTAGTTGTAGTTGTTGTTATAACCTGTATTCTTTTGTTTGTGTCATTCTGACTGAGGTATGAGTTCAAGAGCAGTGAAGTTGTTAGCATGTTGGTTATTGTTAGCACCACTGTGATGGCAAAATTACAGTTTGTAGAGTTAGAAAAAAACAAAAACTGCACTGTCTGTATGTAATTATAAAGTGTTTTATTGAGCAAGAATCAGGAAGTGTGCGTCTCTCTCTCTCTGTCTAGCTCTCTCTTTGTCTCTGTCTGCCTGTCTCTCTGTCTATCTCTCTCTATGTCTCTCTCTCTTGCTCTCTGTCTGTCTCTCTTTGTCTCTCTCTCTGTCTGTCTCTCTCTGACTGTCTCTCTGACTGTCTCTCTCTCTTGCTCTCTGTCTCTCTCTCTCTGTTATTTCACATTTTTAAGATGGTAAAAATAATCAGGTACAGGGGATAGACTTCAGAAATTGAATCAAAGAGAAACTTTCTGGATTCATAAATTAAGAGCATGTGAACATCCTGGTCTGAACGAGGACTTTGATTTGTCTTATTATTTGTTATTATTATTTTTTTTAATAAATGTTATATGTACTTTTTTCATTATTTGTATTGTAAAAAAATGTTTTGGTATTATTATTATTTTTTTTTTATTTTTTTTTTGCCTGTGCCTGTCTTGTCTACCTCTAATCAACATCTGTCCAACCATTGGTTGATGTGTTTCTTTTTAAGGCCACGCCCATGCTTAATTTTTTTTTTTTTTAACTAAGCCCTGATGAAACATGTTGGCTTTGGCCATTTAATTAAACTATATTTTTTCTCATGCGACTTTTACTTCTTTGGAGGGCCTGGATTTTGTTGTGTCTACAGTGTCTTTAAAGTTCTGAAAAAGCACTGTATGTCGTCTTTAAAATATATTGTTTATAATATACACTGGTCATGACTCAGTGTTGCTTCTACTTTTCAGGTCTGATGATGCAGAGGTTTCGCTGTGTAAGAGGATCCAGCTCCTTCCTGTTCACTGCTGATGGGATTTACAGGGGCGCACCTGTTGAAGCACCTGACGAGAAGCACCTGAACCAGACGCACCTGCCTACACACACCTGTACCAGCTCCGGGAGGATTAAAGTGGAAACCAATGATTATGACATCAGCTCTCACACTTTCTCATAGTGTCAACACCAAAGCAGAGGTAGGGAGTACTCGATTACTCCAGCTTGAGTAAAATATTGTACACTGTAACAGTACTTTCACTTATAATGTTTAATGTTTCCTCATGACAAACAGACCTGCAGTTGTGTTTTGTTTCATTCACACATGCTTTACACACAAATCCTGCATGTTTAGGCTGAGTTCTTCTCTCAAACTGAAACCTGATGTCATGTGGTAATACAGGAAGTGCTCCATTGTGTTTTTAAAATCCATGCACCTTTACTAGAATCATCTGGATAATTTCAGCCCTGGAACTGCTAATCTCTACTGAACAAAATGTAAAAGGTAGCTGTTAAACGTCCCCATTTACCTGGGACAGTCCCAGTTTTGTGCCCTGTGTCCCCTGTCCCAACAGATTTATCCAAAACCACTGATTTGTCCCAGTTTTATGCAAGACATGTCCCATGTGTCCCTATTTTTAACCAATTTGAAACCTGCCAACAGTAAAGGGAAACATAAACTGCCATTTGTTTAGGTGAAATACAGAAAATCTGCTTAAAATGACCAAAACACAAAGAAAATGTGACTATAGTGACTCACATGTTAGTCATGAATTAGGCTCTCGTTTCACAGTTTTATTATTACCAACCGCCCCAGACAGGGGGTCTCCCAGTTTTTGATTTTGAAAATCTGGTCACCCTATGTTAACTTGAATGATTTTGAGCAATGTGAATGAAACAAAACACAACACCAGGTATGTTTTTGAGGAGGTAACAGGATTATAACACGGCTTAGAGCTCACAAGAGTCAATTTAGTGCAATATAGGACGTTTAATGCCACGGATAAACTCAAGCGTAGAACTTCCCAGGCAGGTCTACGTAATGGGGCCAGCCGCAGTGACACACAGTAGCTGGGTTGGACATGGGCGGGTGAGAGGGGTGAGGTGGTGGGGGGGGGGGGGGGGGAGGGGGGGGGGGGTGTGCGAGGGGCCCATGGGTGATTAGACCTGCACAAAGGCCCCAAACAGAAGAGGCACAGCACGCACAATGGGAGCAGGGCCTCAAGGCGTGGTCTGCTGCTAGCCCGAGCGACGGAGAGGGGGGAGGAGGGGGTGACAGGGGGGTACAGGGGGTCAGTGGGGTTAGGGAAGTGACAGGAGCAGAGGGTAGTTTTGTTTTTGTCCGGGGACAGACTGGAGTGGGACCTACTGCAGTGCACTGTGGGTAAGTTTGGGAAATCAGCATTCAACTCCACCTGCTCCAACAACCACTAGACTGAGTAGACTAGGGTTGTCAAAAAGAATACTAAAACTTGAATCATAATTTAGACACTTATTTACACTAAATTTGGTACTGACAAAATAAGTCTTAACTTAAATAGGACAAAGCTGGATCTTTCTGGATTGGTTTTACGCAGGTCTTGAGCTATCAGAACTATAAGGCTGCATAATAAGAAAGTAAACTGGATGGGATAAGATCTTGTGAGACAAAATTGCCACAAGATTGTGAAAAACATGAGAAAACTGATCTTGTGAGATTTTTTTCTTGAATTTACCTTTGGCTTGGACTGGTGAGTTATGCAGTTTGAGAAGCTGTAGTTCCAAAATGCAGAACAACAGTGAGCGCTTAAGTGTTACATAAAATAAATGAAAACAGTAAAGTCAAAATTGTGTAATGGATTGCACTACTTATTACAAACAATGTCAAAATCTCATTTTGTCTCGTTCTCCTGGACCCAATCTTGTGGTGTGTCTCCTCTTATGAAAATTGCGTCTCGTCCCATCCCTAGAAAGTACGCTAATAATCACATCAAAACGTATTTATTTGTCCCAGAATAAAAACAAAACACTTTTTTCAATGGCTTAAAGTCGCTTAAAGTCACAATTTTCATTAATAATTCACTTCATACTGGCCATTGGAAGCTACTGTTGAAAAAATAAACAAATTTTATTGGTTTTACTTAGATCTCAACAGGTAGAGACGCCCGTGATGTCATAAAGTGTACACTGTATGTACTGTGACTGTAATATGTAATATATAAGAGGAGGAGATGGAGAGGCTGAGGAGGCTGGGGCTTGCGCAGAGGAGGGTTGAGACACGAGAAGTTTGGTAATTAGCAATGAGTCGTTAGCAGTGATTTGTGCATACCCCAGTGTTGTTGTGTCCTTAGGCAAGACACTTCATTTACATGGCCTCCAGCCGGTCACAGCACTTCCAGCTCATTATTAAACAGCCTTTTCCTCTGACACCTCCTCAGCGTCACATGAGTCTGCTCGGTGTAGCCTGGAGGCTTTACCCACAGCTTAAAAAGGTGATAGAGAAGAACCCAAACATTTAACAAAAATGGGAACTATTTCTGCATTGTTTGTTGCCTAGTTTAGTTCATTTGATCCACTTATCTGTCCTCCTTTGGATAATTTATTTAGAACTACAAATGGCGTAGTCCACATTTAGACCTGGTTCAGTCCTAGTTCCGTTATAGACCTGGTTTAGCTCTGGTGGCACTTGGAAAGCCAGATCTTTTCTTTGGTGGTACTTGGTGTGGCCTAAATAATAAATCATCACTATGGAAACCACTTGTTTTGAGAACTCATTATTTATTCATAAAGGCACTAAAACCTAAAATGTATGAGAAATATGCATTGTCTGTGAAAATAAAATTGTACATTCTTGAATAGTTTAGAGGTCTTAATAATAATTCCAGCAATTGCACTCACACATTAAGATATAAATGTACACACTGGAGGCAAGGGGGGTTAAGTGTCTTGCTCAAGGATGCAATGGCAGTCTTCATATGTGGGAGCTGGAATTGCACCGCCACCTGTGAATCAGTGGATCTCACCACTCAACCAATGCTAACATACATGAACATTGACACAGACAGTGGCTCCCTCTTTTCTGCATCACTCGAGGAAAAACAAAAACTAAAACACAACACTAGATTGGGATTTGAACCACCAACCTTTGCGTCAGAGGATGAGCACTCTATCAGCTAGGCTACTGCTGCCAAGTTTATTTCTTTGCTCATTGTTTCGACATAAATCCGCCATGTTTTTTAGTTCCCTGTGATATTTTTTCCCTTTGTTTTTTCCTCGTAAACGGCCATATTCATTTTGATACAGACCATGCTAGTCCCTGATTGGCTAATCCACCTGTCAATCACACCCATCTGAGCTCTTGCAGATTCACTGTGGACCAGACTCACATCTTCATAAAGCACTGCAGAAGTGTGTATTCTTGATCCCAGGCGAGCAGTCCCTGTGTCACCTGTGTCCCGGCTCCTTTGCTCCGTTGTCAGCACGTCGCATTAACCCTTTGAGCTCGACTTGTAATTTTCTTCACGCCTTTAGAGAAATCACATGACCTCAGGCCCCCGAGCGGCCGGGCGCCATGACGCTCTCAGAAGTGCCACAAAGGGTTAAAACATCTGATCTTTTGGCGCCAATGTAAATGTGTGACCAATAACACGGAGAAGGCGATTTTCCAGACTGGCACACGGGCTCCATACTCTGCCCACGGCGCTCACAAGACATGATTGAATTTGGAGAGAGAGAGAGGGATGGAGACGGAAAGATGAAGAGAGGAGGGGAGGGGAGAGAGAAGGAGACAGAGAGAGAGAGAGGGCAGGAGAGATGGAGAGAGAGAGAAAGAAAAATCAAGGGAGACAGGGAGAGTGAGAGAGGACGGGAGAGGCTGATGGAGAGAGAGAAGGAAGGGAGGGAGAGCGAGAGAGACAGAGGAGGAGGAAAATCTCAGACAGCTCATCCCAACTGTCATTTGAAATTCCAGTCGGCCAAAAATCAAAAGTGCAGTTTTTCCTCAGTGAAATGGAGGTGTATCATAAGCAGCGGGGGTTAAAGGCACGTTCTGAATGAGGAAAGGTGAAACGTGGGGGAATATTTCAGATGATAAACACAAGTGAACATTGTGCAGCAGTTTTTTATTGAACTGATAAACACTGGTGCTTAGACTTTGGCAGGATGTGATGATGAAAGAGACAAACACGTCCTCTGGAGAGCCAGCTCTGTCAGTGATTCCTAAACGGGGGTATGCAGAGTGATCTAGCTTAAATGTGATTAATATATTCTAAGTAATTTTTTTTTATATTTTATTGCTGTACATCATAGATTCTAATCTGCACTGATAGTTAGTGCAGGTTTTCAATTATATGTACCTTAAATTGTTGGTTCATAAGGTCATCTGAGTCCTGTGTGAGGAAGGATAGTTCGATACTGCTATCAGATATCGGCACCAATACTGAAAAATGTGGGCTTCCGTATATAGGTTCAGTCGGTATCTTGGTTGGGGAAAAGAAATTGATATAATAAGACTATTTACTAGTTGTAGTCAGCCAAGAAGATCTCAGTGTTTGAATTTTTCTTTACACAAAGTTGATAAATAACAGCTCCATATCAGTTTTGTCTTATTTTATTTTTGTTTTAAGGAAATAAACATTGTTTTCAGATGCGTAAAGCTACAGTATTGAAATCAGTATCAGAACGGGAAAAGCTTGATTAGTGCATGCCTAGTCCTGTGCATTTGACCCACCCTTCAAATTGTTGTATTGCTGGCCTAATGCCAGATCAGTTCAGAGTTCTCTGCAAGTTTTCCACAAACAAAATAGTTTATTTATTAGTTTGTATTTTTGCTGATATAGGCCGAAGTGCATCTGTCTGCACTACCATGTTTAGTTTAGTCTTTATTTGAAGAGACAATCCAGAGACTTAAAGCTCATAAAAACAGAAATGTTCCGCACCATCTGCATTCCCTGATTCACAGTTTAGTTTGTTTTGGTTCATTTGGACGATTCACCTTTGGCTCCGCCCAAACCACAGTGCTGCTCTGTTTTATTTATCACAGCTCTTTTTTTAAGCATACTGAACATCTTATTTATATATATTTTTGAGCAACATATCACTTTTTATAATGTGCGATCCTGACAATAATATCAACAATAACGGAAATATCGTGATTTCATATCGTCAAAGGTCTCACAGTAATATCCTGGACCATCACAATATATAGAATTACAAGTCTCTTTGCTTAAATAAATAGTTATGGTGCAGCAATAGCTAAAAAAACAGTGCAGACTACATGAAGAAATAACTGTTCTAAGCACTTTTAAATCTCAGTTCTTTGGATTAAGTCTTGTCAAGGCATTTTAAGAGGAAAAAGTAGTGTATTCACAGTTTTGTTAAATAAATTTGTAAATATCGTACCGGAAGATGCATATCGTGAAAATGTCGTTCCATCCCTATTCCTGACAGACCTTCTTGTTCTTGTGTGTGTGCAGAGTCTGATGCAGCGCTGCCGAGGGACCAGACCCTCTGTCAGGTTTAACTCAGCCTCTTCTCGCTCAGACATGAGAATTAAAGTGAATCGTTGGATTGAGACTGGAACCTGCACGGCTCTTCTCAAAGGCCTTTCATCCGCAGTGGAGCCAGGCTTTGAGGTTTGCTTTGAGGTGCCCCAGACCTGTCCCTGCAAAGGCGTGTGTGACAACCACGCAATTTATGGATCACACAGGGTCAGCTGGTTTGAAGTGGGACATTGTTTAAATGACCAGTATTTATGTATTATTCAAGCTCCGTACACTATTTTTGGACACTGTAATTTCAGCTATCCTAAAATAATGTGTAATTAATAATAAAAAAAGTGAAAGAAACTCCACCGTGTTTTAAATGAGACATAAATTGTGTAGTATAAAAAATGTTCTGGTGGTTTCCTCATCATTAACGTACTTGTATTTGAATTAATTCGTGCATGTTTGAGTATTACGCCTGGTGTACACTGACAGCAGGTGTGGTGCGGTTCGGGACATGTGTGGGTCCTGCAAGACTTAAAAATTCATTAAAATCAGTTGCATCCTGCCACACTGACCTCGGTGCAGTGCGGTTGCGGGTATGGGTGGGATGCGGGCCTATCTTTGCCGGACACTGCAACGGTCTCTGACGTCAAGCTGACATGAGCAAAACAGGAAATGAGATGCGCAGAACTGACAGATTTGGTGTATTTTCAGAATAAAATATCCCAGTACACTCTTGGTACTTCGCAAATGTACTTACCCAGTGTATCCAAAAGCATGAGAAAGTGGTCATAGTGTGAAATGCTGCTGTTTTTTCCAAAAGTCTTCTTGTACAGGCTAATCTGTGGCGTGAACTCCCAACCAGAGCGTCAAACCCTACGGATATTGTGTCTTGGGAGAGCAGTCAATGGGGCACAAGTCGCAGTAAAAACACACCGAACCTGAACCGCACCGCCGCTGCAGTCAGGGAACATCGGAGCTTAGTAATCTAGTATTGTTTTGCGTTTGAGGCTTGAGTGCTTAGAAAATGTCTGTTTGCACCTACCCCCTATCACCCCCCACATTATTACATTAGTACATCAGTAGCCTTTCTGAAACCTGTGGAGAGTCGTGTCAGAGGTGTCAGTCAAAGCAAAGATGGCTTGTCTTCCCTCACCCAAGAAACTTCCTCCAGCCTTTCCATCTGGTCCTGTGAATGTGTAGGAGCAATGACTCTACTACAAGCTCCTCCTCCTAGGCGACTGAGCAGCGATGAGCGTTCATGGTCCTGTTTAGGAGTTCGATTTTCAGCAAAAAGGTGAGAGTGACTAACTGAAAAACTGTTGCTTGTGATTAAAGTCTAACTTGAGTAACAGAGCTTCAGAGTAGTGCTTTCAGTTAGCCTCACATCCCCAGGGAACAGGGAATGTTAATGACACCAGCTGCAAAGTATCAATATATAAGTTAGATTTAATGCCACACTGCTGAACATTCCTGGTACAGCAACCCCACCTCCACAGACTTATGAGAAAATGTTACACAGTGCAGCTTTAAAGACAAGAGTTATCCTTGTTTCCCAGGATACATTTCACACCTGTCCCATTCACACGGCACCCGCCTCCACCCCTCCACCGTCCCTCCACCCATCCCTCCATCTCAGCCTCCACAGAGTCCACGCCCGGGGCCATGTACGGCGGAGGTGAAAACGATCGCACGGCTCCGTGACCATAACTCACAGAGAAAGAGAAAAACTGATGCAAGATGACACTGCACCCCCCCCTCCTCCTCCTCATCGTCACACACACACACACACACACACTCACACACGCACACACACATCCTCAGAGAGAGCGTTCCCGGCCCCTTCCTTCTCTTGTCCCATCGCAGACGCCTGGGGTCATGAAACTCACTCTGTTTTGTCCCTCTGTCCTCCCATCACACACACACACACACACACACACACACACACACACACACACACACACACACACACACACACACACACACACACACACACACACACACAGGTATGTTTATCTGTAGGACACAGGTAGAGTTGATGTATTGGTAACTGCACAGAGCACTGCAATGTTAATAAATGGAAGGTTTTAAAATTGTAATGATAAAAATAATACAGTATGTGTCTATTTCCTACTTTTTATATTTTATTTTTAATTTTTTTAATATGTCAACAGTGATTTGCTAATAAAAATAAACAATCCAACAACTGACATTTCCTCTGGCTCCCATTGAATTTGGTCGATGTCTTTTTCAAGTCCGTAACAGCACCACCCGCACATTTCATTTAAAACAGACGGGTATAAAACAGACAGTATTGATACTTTGGTGTGACGTCAAGCTGGGGGTGCAGTGCATGTATTTCTATGGCAGAATGTTCAGCAGTTAACATGGTGATAGAATGCACACATTAGCAAACGCTGCCAAATTTTTTTTAGATAGTATGACAACTCAAAACATTCAAAACTGGTTAATGTTCCTACATTAACCAGTTTTGAATGTTTTGAGTTGTCAGACTCAAAAAAAGGTGAAAAAATGAAACTGAAAAACTGTTGGCTAATGCTAACTAGCTCGTGATTGTGATTTTATGTGTGAGAGATGTGTTTAACAAAAGAACCTAGATGTAAAATGGTAAAACTAAAGTTAGAATTTATTTAAAAGGAATGTTAAGGTAAAACTAACAAAAACAGGATAAAATAGTGTAACATGGGCCTTTTAAAAGAACCTCCATGCTGCTTTACAGGTAAGTGTTGGCTATAGGTACGTGATAAGGCAGTTTTGAATTAATCATAATATGTAAATGCTTAAATCTTCAAAATTGCTGTTCAAAAGCTCTTTGCGAGGGAGTGGACAGCTACAGGTTTTATCGCATACAGTATGATCGCGAGTTATCCCATGCTCCGTTTATACGACGATGAAGGACATTTAAATCAGGAGAGGTGTACAAAGGAGCAGGTTTGAAGGTCTCCACTCTCCAGGCCTCATGTTTGTCCTCGTCCCCAGAGATCGGTGCTTCTCCCTGGGATCACGGAGCAGCTCGTCCCCCCCGGAGGTCGCGGCTCGTATCTGTGTTTGTGGAGCTCCTCAAACACAATTCGTCACATTCACTCACACTTTAAATAGATGTTTGTGCTGATGGAGTGACAGGACCTGTCCGACTGCATTTTTAGATACAGCTTTTTATTTGTTTTTCCGAGCTTGGAGAAGGTCACGGTAAAACTGAGAAAATGTACGTATTTCAAGAAATGGGTGTAGTTAGATCCCTACTATGTTGGCATTTCAACAAATAAACCCATACATTAAAGGCTTTTATTTCATTATTGGTGCTTTATAGTCCAAAATATCTTGAAAAACATGCATTCTTTCTTGAGTGGGCTTGCCTCTCCACAGACCTGAGTCATAGGCAACAAAACAATGCTTAATTTTATACATAAATACAGTCCTCTATTTATTGTCTGAAATGTTACGCAGTGTCAAATCATATTACTAATCAGATCAATGTCTAGTATAATTTCTTTAAAGGTTTCTGTGCTACTTGTCTCCATGGAGATGCTGTTGCTTTGCCTGGAATGTTCCGTGGTATGACTTTAAACTCTCCACAGATCTGAATTGTAATGTAGCGTGTAGTGCTGAAACCTGCTTATGATAGATCAGTTTTAATCTATACTGTGGGACATTCTAGACAAAGCAGGAACAGTTCCATGGAGACAAGCAGACGGCGGACCCTCCACTAGAAATGTTACGCAGTGCAGCTTTAATAATTTCAGTTTAAAGTGTTACCTTCAGCCCCAACTCATTTCCAGCACTCACAAAGCAAAGCAAATCTTGAGTTTTGTCTGCTAATGTTCCATCTTATCGACTGACTCATCTTTATTTTGTTAGAGTATTTTTATCATTATTACTTACTAACAGCTCTTTTTTTGTCTCATGTCTCTCAATAGAAAACCTTCTTCTGTAGACCTCACTATTTTAAAAGCTAAAACAGACGTCACATCTTCTTTACACTGAACACGGTGCAGGTGGATTTGAAACAGAGAAGAAGAAGAAGAGGAGGAGGAGGAAAAGAAGAAGATGGCCCTGAGCCTTTTGGAGAACCCACCCCTCCCTCCTCAACCGCCCCTCTTCTCCCTCTCATTCCATACAAGCTCACAAGATCTACAGACTTATCATAGGCAGGAGTTCATAAGAGGATAAGGAGCAGGTCTGTTCATTTCATTTCACTGGTTGTTTTCAGACTCTACAGTGTGATAATGGGGGGCAAGATACACACTTGAACCTGATGTTGAACCTGATCATTTCTATTAATGACTAGAGAACTCGCTATATTACAATAGAAAATTTTCAGAATCAGAATCTGGATTCTGTGATCAATTCAGTATTAAAAAAATACACTAAAATGAAACACTGTACTCAGGTCCAGGTTATCAGCGGCATAAAAAAAACAATGAAGAAGTCCTGTAGAAAGTGTTTTCATCTGAAACCTATAGCAACTGATGTACTGTTTATTTGTTTATTTGTGTACATACATTAAAGAAAGTCTCATATTAATTTTATAGGGCATTACAATCAAATCAGATAATGATATTTGTCTATGGTCAGTCCAGGTGTAGGCAGAGTCCAAGGCTTGTTGTCCCTATACTCATTTAAGTCAAAATATAGTGTAACCGAGTGGGTAGGCTATGGGGGGTCCCCAAATAATATCTTTCAATAAAATACAGGTAAGTCTGGCAAAACAAAGGACAGAGGCAATGTATAGTGGGTCATTAAAATTGGTTTCTCTTATGGCTTAATAAAATGTGCAAATTACAATAGAAAGTGATGTAGTTGGTCTTTGATCTATAAAGTGGCTTAAGTGTAACAGAACTAAGGTGCGTTGAGTTTTAGAGGGTTAAAGTGCACTGTACTAGAAGCCTATATTGCACTAACCTCTATTGCATCAATAATACCGACCAGTAAATAAATAAGCATCTAATAAACTACAACTACATTCTAAAGTTACTATAACCAGGAGACATTGAGAGCACAGTTACAAGCAGCAGCAGCAATCTGCTACACAAGAGAACGCTATTAAACACCACCAACTCAAGTTTACAACAAAAAGGGCATTTACTTAGCACTCTGAAACTCTTGCCCTACATGGGGTTTGGGACACGATCGGAGCAGCCGCCGTCACCAGCGCCGTCACCACGGCCAGCTTCATACAACACCTTTAATACAGTTTCCATAAAAACACATTAGAACAGGGTTTAACAACAATAACAACCACCACACAACATTACAACTTCTCTACTTAAA
Organism: Taenioides sp. WSHXM2023; assembly: GCA_029959045.1. Lineage (NCBI taxonomy): Eukaryota > Metazoa > Chordata > Actinopteri > Gobiiformes > Gobiidae > Taenioides > Taenioides sp. WSHXM2023. Next base: position 29,967,931 of record CM057095.1, on the reverse strand, counting down.
CGTGCCACACAGCTGCCCGCAGAAACCCCCGACAACAACACTGAGGCGTGCACACCTTTTTTAGTTTCTAATCAGGGACACCAGGAGCACCACACATGGCGTCACATTCACGGACGAACCATGATGGGAAATGATAGTACTGGTGACCACCCTGTTACGATACCAAAAGTATAAATGTTTTCAACGAAATCTAATAAGCATATGGTTTAAATGAAAAGTTTGTAGATGGACGGCGTTTAATGATTGTGAAGGAATGACTTTAAAGTACCCTCTGTAACTTTTCTAGGGGGCCGCCTTCTGCTAGTCTCCACGATGTTACTGCTTAGCCTGGAATGTTCTGCAGTACCTTATTATCTGTTTACCATTTGTTCAATTACCGATATTTTACTCAGTAATTCATGCTTTTTTATGATGAGCCTCGCCACAGATCTTATCTGTAACTTTGCCTAGCATCACCTCCTTGACTCCGTTGAAATATAATGGATACTGTGGAATATTCGAGGCAAAGCAATAACATCTAACAACAAGCAGGCGGTCGACCCTTTGCCAGAAAAGTTCTATAATGCAGCTTTAAAATCAAATTGGGAGCTTGGATCTTGTCCCCACTCTGTTCATTTTACGGTAAACACAAAAATGTGAATATTTAGTAATAGCTTTAGTTCTTAGTATTGGAAAAAATAATAAGGATCACCAAAAAAGTCTGAGGCTTTTCGGATACAACCAGACTAAAAACTACAACACCCAGAGAATGGACTACAAATGCTCCTTATTCTCTATGACTCAGTGTTCACTTTTCAAGCTGAGAAGATGATTTGAGCAGCACAATGGTGGTCAAAGATGTGATCGTTATTTGGAAAAAGCAGTTCAGCTCAAAATAAAAAAATGCGGGCTTTTGTGCAGGACGCTAACTCCGGCTAATGAAACCGATGCATTAGCAGGAGCACATTTTCAACTCTGAATGAATGAAAAGCATTGAAAGATTTGCCATTTTTGTGTCGTTCAAAAATGGTTCAGGGTTCTCACAATATGAATCAGAATAAAACCGAAAATTGAAAATAGTTTTAAATAATTGCTTCTAAAAATGCATTCAAGGTCCGTGTTACAAATGTGTTGAATGGGTGTGTGAAAGACAGAGGACAGTCAGAGGGAGTCAGTGCCAGGACCACAACACCACTGTCACGCTCATGTTTATTCATTTATCCATCTTTTTGTCTGGATTGTCATGGGAAATCTATTAATCATTTACTTGTTTGTTTAATTTTATTTTAAGCTAAATGAACTTTGGAGCTTTTAATGTTTTCTCATTAAAATCACGCCTGGGGTTGTGTTGTGTTGTGTTTTGTTTTATTTCATTCATGCCCGTTTGAGTTATCTGGCTAATTTAGGCTGTATCTCTCAAACCTTTCACTACTGCGAAGTTCCACCTTGTGACATCATTAGGTGATAATCCAATAAATTAAAATCGCACCACCTTAGACTTAGACAAACTTTATTGATCCACAAGGGAAATTACTTGGACACAGAACTCACACATCACAAGATATTATCATAACAAAAAGAAAAAATACAAATGGTAAAAATAAATTTGAAATAAGTAGCAAAAATATAAGTTTTATATCATAGAACTTGCCTGATCTCAGAAGCTAAGCAGGAAAAATAACAAAACTAAGCTGTTTTATTTCACTACTGGAGTTTTATTTATAGCCCAAAATATCTTGACAAACTTGCATTCATGTGGATGAGCTTGTCTCTCCACAGACCTGATTCATAACTGGACCTGGTCGGGCTTGGTTAGTACTTAGATGGGAGACCGTTGGGCCCAGACTGCCACCACTTCACACCTCTGCCTCAGCCTCAGCCCCCCAGCCCCCGAATCCACATCAAGAACTCAGCCAGACCTCCAGCACACACCCCTGCTCTTTGTCTGTCACAACAGCTCAGGTTAGGAGAGAACTGAGCCGGATAAGGAGTAGGAAAGCTGCTGGACCAGACGGGATCAGCCCCAAGCTCCTTAAGTCCTGTGCAGATGAGCTGTGTGGAGTTATGGAGCATGTCTTCAACCTGAGCCTGAAGCTGAAGGTGGTGCCACAGCTCTGGAAGACCTCCTGTGTGGTACCTGTGCCCAAGACACCGCACGCCAAGGACCTCAACAGCTTCAGGCCAGTGGCTCTCACGTCTCATCTGATGAAGACTCTGGAGAGGCTCGTCCTGGGTCACCTCCGCTCTACGGTGAGCTCAGCGATGGACCCGCTGCAGTTCGCGTATCGGCCCGGCATCGGAGTGGAGGACGCCATCATCTCTCTGATGCACCGCTCACTGTCCCACCTGGAGAGGCCCGGCAGCACTGTGAGAATCTTGTTCTTTGACTTCTCCAGTGCTTTCAACACCATCCAGCCGCTGCTCCTGAGGGACAAGCTGGAGTGGGCAGGAGTGGACTGTGACCTGGCTGAGTGGATCCTGGACTACCTCACAAACCGGCCCCAGTTTGTGAGAGCCCAGGACTGCGTGTCTGACCTCATGACCTGCAGTGTGGGGGCGGCCCAGGGCATGGTCCTCGCGCCCTTCCTCTTCACCCTCTACACTGCAGACTTCAGACACAACACGGACAGCTGCGTCCTGCAGAAGTTCTCCGATGACTCCGCCATCATCGGTCTCATCACGGACGATGACGACGCGGAGTACAGAGGACTAACGCAGGACTTTGTGGACTGGTGTCACCGGAACCACCTTCTCATCAACGCGGGGAAGACCAAGGAGATGGTGGTGGACTTCCGCAGACGCCACTCTACTGCCCCCTCACCAGTGAACATCCAGGGAAGAGACATTGAGAGAGTGGACTCTTACAAGTACCTGGGTGTGCATCTGAACAATAAACTGGACTGGACTCATAACACAGATGCACTGTACAGGAAGGGCCAGAGTCGGCTCTATCTCCTGAGGAGACTGCGGTCCTTTGGAGTGAGAGGGCCACTCCTGAGGACCTTGTATGACTCTGTGGTGGCATCAGCCATCCTGTATGGTGTGGTCTGCTGGAGCAGCAGCGTCACAGAGAGGGAGAAGAAGAAACTGGACAAGATCATCAAGAAGTCCAGCTCAGTCCTGGGCTGTCTTCTGGACTCGGTGCAGCAGGTGGGGGACAAGAGGGTCCTGGCTAAACTCATGTCTATGCTGGACCATGAGGGTCACCCCCTGCAGGACGCCCTGACTGCTCTGGAGAGCAGCATCAGTGACAGACTGATTCACCCTCGCTGTGTAAAGGAGAGATTTCGCAGGTCTTTCCTTCCTGTTGCTGTCAGACTGTATAATGAACAATGCTAGTCATGTGTCATCCCCATAGCAACCATGTGTCATCTCCATAGTAATAATAACAATGTGCAATATTATTTAAAGTCACTGTACCTGCTATTATTTATTTACCCACCACTGTCCATCACTGCACTGTACACAATCATCTCAGAATCAAAAACACTTATTGTGCAATGTTCCTGTGCCTTTTAGCTTAGCTTACAGTGTTGTGTTTTTTTAGTTGATTGTAAATACTTATTATTATTATTTATCTTGATTTTGATGCATGCTCTTATTTTCCTACTGTTTCTGTAACTTGCGTTGTGACACTGCAATTTCCCCACTGTGGGACAAATAAAGGATTATCTTATCTTAATACCAGGTACCATAGTGGAGCAGCAGTGGCTCTAGTGCGTACTGTTGTTGTGTCCCTAGGCAAGACACTTCACCCACATTGCCCAGTATGAATATAGTGTGTGCATTAGAGCAGATTGGCAGCCTTGTTTCAATCAGTCTGTCCCTGGGCAGCTGTAACTACAATAAGTTCTATTCACGCTTACGTCACAAAACCGGAAGACGTTTGGAAACATGCGGATGACGACTTCCTTTGGGCTCTGTTGGCGATAGGAACTCTGACAAAATCTGGGAAAACTGAGAAAATGACCCAGTTATCTTCATCTAGATGTCATTGTATTCTTTCTTTTTTTCCTTTTGTGTATTATAAATTGACTAACTTAATAATAGTAATAATTAAATTAATTTTTAATAATGATTGAATTAATTTTTAATGCACACTCTTTTTTTGCACTACAACTAACGACACTGCTGCCTGTGGAGTTCCTGTCCCACTGCTCCACAGTAATTTTAATGTACACTCTGTTTTGCACTATAACTAATGACACTGCTGCTTAAATGACATTTGAGTTACACATTGTGTGTTTTACTTATTTGTGTTATATACAAACCTATCGTACTTGTTGCTATGTGCATATGTTATGTTCTTGTCATCATGTTTACTGTCATGTCTATAAGATGTTAAATGTTCACTGTGGGCCGAGGGAGCGGTGCAATTTCAAATCCTGTTTGTGCAACCTGTACATATGGTTTTTGACAATAAAGCTGACTTTGAACTTTGAACTTTAAAAAAAAGATGTCATTGTAGCGTTCCGTTATGTTCGTCAGATCAACAGTTACGACCAGCTGCCTGTGAGTGACATCGAAGATGCGATTAAAGTTCCGTCCTCCATGGAAAGCTTTGGCAGGTTGTGAAAACTACTGCCTATAGAAGCTTGAACCACCACAGAGTAGCGCTGATTAATCCTGACTAATCCTTTTTGTTAATCGTTGCTAGAAACTGATACTGAGCTGTTTTAAAACTGGAAACAAACAGCAACAAATGTAAAAGTAAATTAAAATTATTGTGTTTCCAACCAAATAGGCTCTCACTGAAAATGTATTAATGCCGTATATTTCTTATCTGTATGTAACTAAGGTTTTGTTTGTTTTTATGCATGTGGAGTATATTTTTTCCACTCAAAGCAATGCATCTAGCTTGTCTAATGCAAGTGTGATGTCCTAAAATAAACAATACACATATAAAGCCATGATAAACATCGTGAAGTCAAGTGATTTTAACTTTAGTGTATTTATCTTTACTACAGTAACGTCCTCTGTCTCTCCTCTGAGTCCAGTCTCTCATGTGTCTCCAGTGAAGTCCTCAACAGTCCTTTCAGTTCATACAGTCAGTGTGAAAGGAGACTGGACCATTGTCTCAGTCAGAGGACACAAGCCTCTGTCCTCTGTCTGTCCTCTGTTTGTTGATGGAGCTGTCTCCTCTTCATCCTCTTCATCACTGTCCATTCATCTCTACGACACAGCACTGAGAGAAACTGTGACATCCACAATAAAGAGACACACACTCTGCCTGCAACTCAACTCTCTTGTTTGTCACTCTACTTGTTTGTTATACTATTTTCTTTTTATATACGCACATCTTTGTTGATACCGAGGGGTTGAGGGGTTCTACATGCATGTCTATGGCAGGATGTTTAACAGTTACCGTGGTGATGCGAGGCACACATTTATAGCAAACACTATCGAAAAAGTTTAAACAACACATTTTCAGGAGTCTGTGATCAGTCCGAGGGTTCATGGTCCTGTTTAGGAGTTTGATTTTCAACAAAAAAGGTGAGAGGGACTAAATGAAAAACTGTTGTCTAATGCTAGCTAGTGTGACTGTAATGTCATGTGAGAGGGACTTGTTTTATAGTACAAATTAGCTCAGCTGTTGTAGTTCCAGCTAGATTAAAGTCTATGAGTAACAGAGCTATAGGCAGAGCAGTTTCTCTAGTTAGCTTCACTTTTGTCTCTTAATCCATGAGTTCTCCATGAAAATGAAAGTCAAATATAGCATATTTCTATCTCTGTTGGGCACTGAACGCACTTCACATCAACACAGACGCTGATAGCAAGGGAGTGTGAAGGGTCTTGCCCAAGGACACAATAACAGTCAGGTGTGAGTGGGATTTGAACTGCCAACCTTCAAATTACTGGACGAACCCACCTGCATATCATTTATTTCGGTTGGCTCTTGGACTAATTTAAAGTTAATGCCGTTTCCTCATCAAAAACAGACCTGGAGTTGTGTTTTGTTTCAGTCACACGTTTAACGCACAAACCCTGCAGATTTAGGCTTGAAACCGACCACTTAATGATGTCACGAGGGGGAACAGAGCATTTTGAGCTTTGGAGATGTAGACAAACTAATAATAAAGGGTATGTGAATGAAACAAAACACAACTCCAGGTATATTTTTGAGAAATTAAGAACATCCTAACATGGTTCACAATCTCACAAGAGTCAATTTTGCGTAATAAAATAAAAAAATAGAACTTTTCATATTTTTCTAAAGACGTAATGAAGTAACAGTAACAGTTTTCAACGACTTCGGGGTCAGTTGAGGACTTATTTTCTGAAAAGCAGTGACCAGACTGAAGTGTGGAGGTGCCATTGAACCATGAAGAACACAGAGATTTAGACACATCTCTGGAGACTTCGACCACGTCCTGAGAACTCAAAGTGAATGAGTCCCTCCAGACCACAGGGGAATTACAGTACTCTACAGTAACCCAAAAATCAGCATTCTATAGAGTACTCTGACTACGCTCATGTCTGATTATAATCTGATTACCCCACAGAAATGTACAGATCAGTCTTGTTTCTGTCATGAAAAACTCACCACTCACTCCCTGTATCTCAGTCCTATTTCAGGCACCTTTGGCGTTACTGTCTTCTGTAATAAAATGTCTGATCCAAAACATGAAAAAATAATTACAAAACGTACTAGTACTTGTATTGGCATAGCTGACATCAAGTCTCCTCCATGTTTTCAACGTTCATAGACCATATATTGTAGAAAAAATACAAAAAAATGACCCGAAATGTCTGACAAGCTTGTACGTTTCTTTGTACTGTATCCATCCACACGCAGAGGACGGTGTGTTTTGGTGCTGTGGCTCACGTTTGTTTTCCAGCCCGGTGATGATGGGTTCAGATATGGTAAAGTATAAATATAAAGTTCCGGACTCATTAAAACCGTAAATATTCCCTAAAATCCCGTTAGTCTAATCCAGAGCGTGGCCAATCACAGTTTATGAGGAAATCTGCAGCTTTTCCACACTCCCAGATTCAGCTGTTTGCAGAAAATACACATGCAGCAGAGGAAGGACGTGTTTGGGGTTTATAAAAGAAGACAGAGGTTACAGCGAATGTGGCACATACAGTATATTTTATGAGCTCTGAATAAATCCTAGTGTCCATCGCACTGTCGTACAACCAAAGACAAGCCATTTTCTAACTTACAAACTCTACAAACACAAAAACACCACTAGCATACATAGCACTAGCCTTTGCTAACTGCTACATCTTTAGTATTTGGTTTTCACTCTGATAAACTTTCGCTGTATCCTCGACTGATTGAGTGAACCACACAGTGAGCGTGTGTGTTATATTACGATTCCAGCTTTAAGATATCTTCTGTCTTTGAGGTGGTTGAGCAGCAGAGGCGGCAGGCTGTGATTGGCTAACATGGTAACAGTTTATTGTTTAATTTGACTCTTCATCGTCGCAGTGTTTACTTTATGACTATAGATGTATTTGTGTTACAGCGTGGAGGGTCTGCCTCAGACCTCCTCCTGAGACCTCCTCTCAAAGACCTCCTCCTGACACCTGCCCCCTGAGATCTCCTCCCTGAGACCTCTTCCATGTGACCTCCTCCCTGAGACCTTCTCCTGACACCTCCTCCTGAGATCTTCTTCTGAGACCTTCTCCTGACACCTCCTCCTGAGACCTCCCCCTGAGACCTGCTCCTGACACCTCCTCCTGAGACCTCCTCCTGACACCTCCTCTGTGCAGGTCTGTTGCAGAAAGAGAATACTGACAAATGTGACGGAGCAGAAGCGAGACTGTGATGGAGGGTCACCTGGATACACCTGGAACGTTTGTTTAAGGAGCTGAGGCAGGACGGGCCCCGGGCAGGCTCCAGCAGGCCCCTACAGAGATAGAGGGGGAGGACTGAGAGAAAGGAGGAGGGAGATGGACACAGGGAAGATTTAGGGAGAGAAAGCGAAAGAGAGAGAAAGTAACAGACTCCAAATCTTGTGTTCCAAACTGCAAACCTGACTGGCGTTCACCGTAGCGAGCAGCAGATTTTCATTCATCTGTTTGTGTTGTTGAAAAGGGTCTGTGTGGCTTTTTTTGAACATTCAAATTTAACTCAGAGTTTTCCTGTTTTTAATAATAGCAAGAAATATCTGAGCAACACAGGATTACTCAAACATGCATGAATCAGTCTAAATACAACAGTAGGCTACGAATGAGGGACATAGTTAAAAGTTCATAAAAGTTTACGTAATATCTTTTAAACGGGATGTATTTCATGTAGTAAGGTAAAACGTGTCTGGCCCCAGTACAGATGCATTGTAAAAACAGCTTGTAGTGGACCAAAAAAAAAAAAAAAAGACAAAGACAAGGTATAAAAAATAGTGTTTAAATTTAATAAAGTCAAATAAAAATGTAATTTAACAAAGGCTCAAATTAAGTAAATCATTAACAAAAAGTCAGGCCCAACTAAACAGAACAAAAAACTAACCCAGACAGAGAACAGGTGCGTTTAAATAGACGAGGGCGACTAAACTGAACACAAGAGAGGGGGAATTACATTAAATAATTAACTAAAGCTACTCACTTAAAGTAACAAAAAGGCAAATACTTATAATACAGAAAACAAGTGATAATAAAGTAACCTCAAACAAACTAACTTAGCAAAATTAACTAAATCGTGCTCCCCCCTTTGTTCAGCATCGATGGTCTCCTCCAAAGGTCCTCTGCCCGGCCTCTCAAACAAAAAAAACAACTGTAAGTAATAATTCAGACTTATATTAACTAAAATGTGTGCACCCAAAATTAGAAAATATAAGTCTAAATAAAGGGTTAAATTCAACTATAACTTAATGAAAATGTAAATGAAATGAAATACTAACACTATGGAGTGGTGGCAGACGTATCCACCACACAGCTAATAGGGCCAAAATGACACTTCTGAGTACTGTCTGCATCGAATCAAAAAGTGCTTTTACCGTGTGACAACCAGGGAGTGTGCTGTTTGCATGCTAGTTGTTGTTAGCATTACTGTGACAACAAAACTCTGGTCTGGTCTCTGAAAGTTGAGAAAAACACTTCTAAACTCATCACCGTGAATCATTAAAATGCATTAGGAAAGTGAGGAATGCACGTCTTGACAATGTGAAAAACAGAACTAAAGCTAACATTGACTAGCATGCTAACACACGCTTTCTTATTATCGCGCAATAAAATGCTTTCTAATTAAACACACTTACTTTCACTTCAAGAGCTGCTTATATGATATATCTGTACTATAGACTGTACATATAAATGAACATAGTTAACTCGCTAGCCACTGTTTTCCAAATAAGAAGTGAGCATGGGGTTGCTTCTGGCTCCATCGACTGTGGCTCCAACTGACTTTCTATTGAAAAACTGTCACCCCTCTCTCTGTAACTGCTACTGTGAGCCTCATTATTTTGGGTCTTAAAATGTTCGTATTAACCCGCTCTACATGATCCCGGTGTTTTTATTTTGCTGTTTAGTCTGTAATTTGTTTTTTGTTTTCCTAATATGGAACTCAGCTCCAAATTCACTCCTATAACTGCTAGCCTCTGTGAGCTTCATTTGACTGGAGCTGAACGTTACAGGTGACGTCACACTCACTTAGTCCATTTCTTTATACAGTCTGTGATCTGTACTGGGGCAAGACAGGTTTTGCTCAAATACATGTAAAAAAAAAAAAAAAAAATCAGATGCAAGGCCTTAAACTCAGAAGTCTCAGGAGGAGGTCTCAGGAGGAGATCTCATGGAGGAGATCTCATGGAGAAGGTCTCAAGGAGGAGGTCTCATGGAGGAGGTCTCATGGAGGAAGTCTCAGGAGGAGAACTCATGAAGGAAGTCTCAGGAGGAGGTCTCATTGATGAGATCTCATGGAGGAGATCTCATGGAGGAAGTCACAAATAATTTCCCTTGCAGATCAATAAAGTTTGTCTAAGTTTAAGTCTCAGGAGGAGGTCTCATGGAGGAGATCTCATGGAGGAGGTCTAAGGAGGAGGTCTCATGGGGGAGGTCTCATGGGGGAGGTCAGGGAGCAGGTCTCAGGGAGCAGATCTCAGGAGGCGCTCTTAGTCCACTTCCTTAGTCTATGATTGGTACTGGGGCAAGACAAATTATGCTCAAATACATGTGCAAAATCAGATATAAGGCTTTTAATCCTCCCACATCATCGGGGCCCTGTCTTGTCCACCTGTTGTGTTTTTGGTAAGTTCTGCAGAGTTTGATGAAGCAGTCTCCACACGTCTGTTTACCAGTCTGAGCGAATATGCATATGAGATTATAGAGTGTAGAGTGAATGACGTGATAGCGCCTTCTTTAGCCGAGGGAGAGGGGCCTATATGAAATCAGCCGCAGTCATAACATCTTATGCTATCCAACAATTAGGCTGTCAGGTTAGCGCGCTGTGCTTCTCCTGTCTGTCCACTAAAAGCCCCAAACAGATGTATGGATGAGGCCTGTCACCATGACAACATATGATGTTGTATTGTGACTTTGTTGTGAACCGATCACTCTGAAATATTTGCATATTTTTACAGCTTATGGTTGATACAGTTGACTCTTTAAAGGTTCTATATTATGCTAAATAGATTGTTTAAGCCATGTTCTAATGCTGTTACCTCCTCAAAAACAGCCCTGGAGTTGTGTTTTGTTTCATTCACACATGTTTGGAGATACAGACTAGAAATGTAGGGTTACTCAAAGCTCAAAATGCTCTGTTCCACCTTGTAATGACATGAAGCAGTATTTTTCAAGTTAACAGTTTGACCTTTTGTTCGAGACTGGAAATTCCAAGGCTGAAATGATCCAAATGATTCTAGTGAAGGTGTACGAAGTTTAAAAACACAATGAAGCACTTTATTTGTTTGTATTACCACATGACATCACAAGGTGGAACAGAGTGTTTTCCATTTGAGAGAAGAACTCTAGCCTAAATCTGCAGGTTTGTGTGTTAAACATGTGTGAATGAAACAAAACACAACTCTGGATATGTTTGTGATGAGGAAACATTAGGACATAGATCAGAAAATAGAGTAATTTAGTGTAAAAATCAGAAAGCGGTGAGAAAGCAGCAAAGGGCAACAAAATGAAGCTCTGTTGTTCTCATTTGAAAATTATTGTGCCCACAGACTCATAAAGGGCAGATTCCAGAGAGATTCTTCTCCCCCAACGCCTAAATGGAGTTGTAATTTAGTTTAGTTCTACTCTAGGCCAATGCTGAAAAAAAGTAAAAGTAGTGCACTCAAAACTTCCCACAATGCACCTTGAAAAGTAGTGGGCATCGGTGGTCACTAGAGTGGTGAAGATAGACCACAATGCACTGGGAGAGTCGGGAAAACAACGGCGTTCAGCGACAGGTGTTTAACTGGACACAACACCACAACACGACGAATGAAGAAGATAGAATCACTGGTTTATGGCACTGTAGATCCTGATTCTGAATAAAACTCTCTTAAATAAACTGTTATAAAGTGCTAGCTATAGTTGTTACCTCAGCTTCAGCTGTTAAAAGAGAAGAAGAGAAGAGAACGAGAGAAGAGAAGAGAAAAAGCAAAGAATCCAGCCTGTTCAGGTGAGATCCAGTGTGACTGAAACTCGTATGACAGAAATCCTGTTTAATGGACTTCTTTCACCCAGACGCCAGAGTCACGTGACCAGAATGTAGTGAGCTGCGTGTCCGAATCTCTCTGTGAACGAGTGCACTGTAGAGGGCACTATAGAGTGCAAGTCTGGGGCATGAACGAGGGAACAATGAGGGCCAGGGAGGACAATCAGACACAGCCAGAGTTAAGAATACTCAAAGCAGTCATGGAAACATCTCCACGTACATGAGATAAGAAGGTGACGAACCTCCCACCAGAAAAGTTACATCATACAATTTTATATCTTATTTGCTTCTGTTGCCATAACAACCTGCCCACCCAAAATCCAGCCTCATAATGTGCCTTATCACAATTGGGGCGACCTCCAAAACACGCCGCTCTCATCTCTTATCAGTTTGGGGGAAATCTCCAATCACGCGTCAGACCTCAGGTAGGTCCCTGGACTAGCCCGAGCCTGCCCCCGCCCCTGCACACCCCGCACTGTACGCCGCGCTAGCAAAACACGCTAGCAAAACACGCTAGCCCCACCAAAACACGTCTTATCTGCATGTGGGCTTGTCGGAGTGGAATCGCAGTTCGGATGTTTTGTTCCAGCGCCCGGTGAGGTAAGGCCACACACAGACACAGGGCTACAGACAGGTTTGGCCAGTTCTTATTTTTACTCAAGAGTTGTGCTACACTGCAAAAGCTAAAACCTAGCCAAGTTATGAATACTTGAATTCAGAAAGTTTTATCATGATTTGAGTACATTTCACTTGACCCCTTTTTTTTTTTTTTTTTACTTTATACAGACACAAAACATGGGGAAGGATAAAGTAGTCTATCCATATGTGTAGAATCCCTCAGTCGTCTCCTTTTGCTAGTCTATCCATACATTGTCTTCCACTATATTCAGGGTCTGGTCTAAACAAGGATACCCAGACTTCCAGCACCCCAGACACTTCCTCCAGCTCTTTCAGGGGGATCGATCCAAAACTATTCTGGCAGACAGAGACATGCGCATCCCCCCAAAAAAGTTGTGAGTGCGTTCTGGGTCCAAAGACAAAAATTGTACGAAAGAAGAAAGAGATTTGGAGGAGGTCTCAGGGAGGAGGTATGACGAGGTCTCAGGGAGGAGGTTTCAGGAGGAGGTCTCAGAAGGAGGTCTGAGGAGGTCAAGGGAGGAGGTGACAGGGAGAAGGTCAAGGAGGAGGTCTCAGGAGGTCAGGGAGGAGGTCTCAGGAGAAACGTCACATTGTGATGTCATTAAAATAAAAATGTAAGATCTCCTAAGAACTGCGGTGCAGATCTCTTTCTTCTTTTGCACGGATCCTAAACTATTCCCAGGCCAGCCGAGATACAGGGTCCCTCTAAAGTCCAACAGCATAAATTTGTATGAATATCTATGAAGGAAGTAGTAGTAGTATCCACCAACTGTCTTCCACTATAGTCGGGCTCTAAACAAGTTAAGAAAGTTAAGTAAAATTATAATGGAACAAGAGTTTTTGTAGTTCAAATATGAAAATAGATCTTACTACACTTAAAGATGCAATGTGTAACTTATTGGTTGGAGGTCCGTCACCTGCTTGTTTCTATGGATATGTCATTGCTCTGCCTGGAAAGTTCCACAGTACGACATTAAACAGCTTTGCCTTACGTTTATTCAATTACAGATGGTTTTATAGCTCAAAAATACCTTGAAAAACAGGCATTCCGACTGTGAGTGGGGTTGCCTCTCCACAGATCTGACCTGTAACTTGGCCTGGTTTGGGCTCCATGAAGATAGAAAGGTTTCTTGCCATACTGTGAAACATTCCAGACAAAGCAATAACATCTCCATGGACAAAAGCATTTGACGGACCCTCCAGCAGAAATTACACAATGCACCTTTTAAGATAAGAAAAACAACAACTCTTTACACTTAAAATATGAACCTAAATTTAATGTTGCTTGAATTAAAATAAAAACACACGTATTTCATTGGTAGATCAACTGTACTCAAATACAGTCAAATGTTGTGAATTTAATTTAAGTAATTTTAACTTACCTAGACGTTGCTTCTTGTAGTGTGGCTTGTTTTGTTTTGGAGTTTCTGTGCCAGCTTGCACCCTGGCACAGAAATCACAGAGGATTTCTCACTGATCTCCTTTGTGTCACTGCCAAGTTGCTCAACAGTCAAAAGGTCAAAGGTAGGCCAAGGATACAGCAGCCAGTCAAGTTATAATACACACCCGACCTGTTTTCTAATCATCTGACACTGACTCAAACGTAGTAGGGTTGGCAAAAGTATCGAAAATCTCATACTAATACATATGAAAACCAGTGGTGGAAAGTAAAGTAAAAGTAGTAAAGTACTGTACTTGAAGGTGCACTGTGAAACTGTTTGGTTCTGGGTCTGTCACCTGTTTGTTTCTATGGATACGTCATTGTTTTGTCTGGAGTGTTCCACAGTATGACATTAAACAGCTCTACCCTACATATTTTAAAGTACAGTACATGGTTTTATAGCTCAAAAATACCTAGAAAATACCAGATCTGACTTGTAACTTGGTCTAGTTTGGTCTCCATGAAGATAGAAAGGTTTAATGCAATACTGTGAAACATTCCAGAAGAATAATAATCGATAACATCTGCATGGAGAAAAGCTTTTGACGGACCCTCCACCAGAAAAGCTACACAATGCTCCTTTAAGTAAAAATTGCAGGTATCTGTATTTTACTTACGTATATTTTTAAGTGGATACCTTTGACTTTTACTTCACTACATTTGAGAGCAGGTATGTGTACATTCTACTCCACTATATTTTTGAACAGGGCTGAAAAGTAAAAGTATTTTTTCGGGCAAACAAAACTATACAAATAAAAACAGCTAGAAAAAAAATTGATTCTCTATTGTTTCTATTGAAAAAATTCAGATACAATTCTTTATCAACATCTTTACATTTGAAGCTTTATTAGAGCTCAAAATCTTTGCAAGATACTTTTACTTTTTACTCTTTAAGTACATTTTTAAACAGGTACTTTAATACTTTTACTTTGCTTCAATATCTGTACTTTTACTTAAGTAAGAAAATTCAGTACTTCTTCCACCACTGACGAGGTGCATTGCGTAACTTTTCTGGTGGAGGGTCCGTCAAATGCTTTTCTCCATGGAGATGTTTTTGCTTTGTCTGGAATGTTTCACAGTATGGCATTAAACCTTATTAAATCTTCATGGAGACCAAACCAGACCAAGTTACAGGTCAGATCTGTGGAGAGGCGACCCCGCTCACAGTCAGAATGTTTGTTTTTCTTGGTATTTTTGAGCTATAAAACCACCTGTAATTGAATAAATGTAAAGTAGAGCTGTTTAATGTCACACTGTGGAACATTCCAGGCAGAGCAGTGACATCTCCATAGAAACAAGCAGGTGACGGACCCCCAACCAAAAAGTTACACAGTGCACATTTAAGTAAAAGTACAGATACTGAAGCAAATAAATACTCAAGTAAAAGTATCAGATGAAAAAAAAATCTACTTTACTAAGTTTTATTTGTATAGTTTTGTTTGCCCGAACTATGACCATAATTAAACCTAAATCCTCAGCCTTTTTAGCAGGTCTCAAACTATAATAAAAATACATTTACTTTTCAGTCCTGTTAAAAAATGTAGTGGAGTAGAAAATACAGATACTTGCTCTCAAATGTAGTGAAGTAAAAGTAAAAAATATCCACTTTAAAATGTACTTAAGTAAAGAACAGATACTTATTTTTTTATTACTTTTACTTTGTTATGTTCCACCACTGGTAACGAAAAACTATGACAAACTACGATTTAATGTTGAAAATCACATTCTGTTGTCTAAAGAAAGTGTTTTTTTTTTTTTTTTTAATTATTATAATCTGCAGTGAGTATCGAGTCTGTTCCTTAGTATCGAAGTCAAAGTTTGAAATTTTCAGTATCATTATGTAAATCATTATGGGTGAACATAAGGTCAGTGGATAGACTTTAAATCTTTAATTGAGAGGCCAAACCCAGTATTAGAGTATTAATGTAACCTGGCATCAAAGGGAACACCCATAACGTCAGATTTAAACTCCTCGTGTGAACAAACCATCCATTTTCAGCTGCCACACCAGCAGCTGTAGGAACTGTGTGGAAGAAACCAGGGCCAGTGGTGGAAGAAGTACTCCATTTTTACACTTAAAGGTGCATTGTGAAACTTTTCTGGTGGAGGGTCTGTCGTTACTTTCAGTCTTCTTCAAAAATGTAGTTGAGTAGAAAGTACAGATATCTGCTCTCAAATGTAGTGAAGTAAAAGTAAAAAGAATTCACTTTAAATTAGATAAAGGGTCCGTCACCTGCTTGTTTCTATGGAGATGTCATTGCTCTACCAGGAATGTTCCACAGTATGACATTAAACAGCTCTACTTTACATTTATTCAATCACAGGTGGTTTTAGACCTCAAAAATACCTAAAAAACAGGCACTCTGACTGAGCGGGGTCGCCTCTCCACAAATCTGACCTGTAACTTGGTTTGGTTTGGTCTCCATGAAGATAGAAAGGTTTAATACCATACTAAGAAACATTACAGACAAAGGAATTACAAGCATTTGACAGACCCTCCACCAGAAAAGTTACACAATGCACCTTTAAGTGTAAAACAATGTCAACGTTTGTAACTTCACAATGAAAATAATGGTCAGGAAACAGAGGACTTTGCTTACCCAACCAGCCAGAACCACATGCTTTGACCAAACTTTGCAAAGACGAGACTGAGTGACAAGTGAATTAACCAATCAGAGAGAAGCATGCTCCATTTGTGCGAAAACAAACATGGCGGCTTATACTTAAAAAAGGAGAAGAATCTGCATAAAAGACTGAGAAACAGCAAATTTTTATAGAATAAACAATCGAAAGCACGAAACTATGACATTTCAGGTTAAAGAAGTTATATATTTTGTTTTGAATGTTACGAGAATTTTAAAGAGATGTCTTCTGCATTTAATAATAATAATAATAATACATTTTATTTATAGGGCGCCTTTCTGGGCACTCAAGGTCGCCTCACAACAAGTTTATACATCAATATAAAAAATATAAACATTATAACAGTAAAATGATTTTAACATTTGAAGGACATGTGATACAAATGAGCATCTGTGGTTGGATCATCTGAAACTTTAACTTCTTGGGTTCTTTTTTAAGACAATACAGTAACGTGTATTTACCTTGTTGACATGTTTCGGCTGCTAGCTGCGAGCCATCTTCAGAACTGTCACCGCTGTTGGTGGTGACGTGTCATATATCAGCTGTTGTTACTTCCTGTAGGCGTGGTCAGCCTGATTGACCTGGCAGGTCACTCAGACTGACCACACCTCCCGTCACCTGGTGGTCTCTGGAGGAGGGTGTCCCAGGTGTGTGAAAGGAGGAACGCTCCGTCATCACGGTTAATGCTGTCCGTGCCTCATTTTCTGATTTCAATGGCTTCCCTGATCCAGCGTTTGAACTTGTTGTTTTCCGATCCAAAGACGGGGCACGAGTGGCCATTGAAATCAGAAAACGAGGCACGGACAGCATTAACTGTGATGACGGAGCGTTCCTCCTTTCACACACCTGGGACACCCTCCTCCAGAGACCACCAGGCGATGGGAGGCGTGGTCAGTCTGAGCGACCTGCCAGGTCAATCAGGCTGACCACGCCTACAGGAAGTAACAACAGCTGATATACGACACGTCACCACCAACAGCGGTGACAGTTCTGAAGATGGCTCGCAGCAGCAGCTGAAACATGTCAACAAGGTAAATACAAGTTACTGTATTGTCTTAAAAAAGAACCCAAGAAGTTAAAGTACATAAGAAGACAAAATGAACATCTTCGGTCTGGATCATCTGAAGTTTGGACAGAGGTTTATGGTCTGGTTCGAGTCCCTTCTGGAGTCAAACAGAATGTCGAAGGGACTGGCTGGTCAGGAGAGGACTTTGACGGGCTTTTGGCATGGCTATTGTTTGTGTACTTTCAGGGGTCCCTCTCATGAGATCTGATATTAATTTTGTATTTTGTAATTGTTTAATATCACCTTATCTATCACCATAAAGAGAAGCCAAGTTACCAAGCCAAGTTACTGGTCAGATCTGTGGATAACCATAAAGATCACCATGGGGACCAAGGTAGACCAGTATCAGAAAAGTTACACCATGAACCACCATGAAAGTTTCAATTTCTGATCTGTGTTCTAATGTTGTTTCCTCATTACAAACAGACCTGGAGTTGTGTTTTGTTTCATTCCCACATGTTTAACACACAAAAACCTGTATTTTTAGGCTTCTCTCAAACAGAACACACTCTGTTCCACCTTGTGATGTCACATGGTAATACAGAAAGTGCTCCATACACTTTCACTAGAATCATCTGGATAATTTCTGCCCAAGAATCGCTTATCTCTACTGAACTAAAGGTAAAAGGTAGCTGTTGAAAACTGCTTGAAAACTACCACTTCATGGCATCACAAGGTGGAACAGAGCATTTTGAGCTTTAGAGATGTAGACAGACTAATAATGCAGGATTACTCAAACGTGTGAACGAAACAAAACACAACTCTCTATGTTTTTGGTGGATTGGCTACAATCTCACAGGAATCCATTTTGTGTACGTAAATTATGAATACATTCCCAAAATTTGTTTTGCGTTTACATATATTCATTATTAAACTTCATCATTCTGAGGGCCCAGTTCCACCACATTAACACGCTAACATCAAAGTAGGCACTACGCATTAGCTCGCCTGTTTTTCCCGTCCTCCTGACATTGACTCCTTTGACAAAGCGGTTCTATCTGTCCTCGAGCAAACACACAGCTAAGATTAGGGATTCCTCGTCCGCTCCCACACCTGTCTCTTTAGCGCGCCGGGGTTATCGTGTCCGTCGTCACGCGTACGCTAGCAGACGTGAAGTCAGTCAGATGAATAGGCCGCGGACAGCTCCGAGCACCTACTGTCAAGCTAACAGGGACCAGGTGACAAGCCCCGCCCGCGTAGCACACACCATCCAGACACTACAACCTCCTCCACAGATGAGTTCCTCTGTTTATCAGATCAAGACACTGGGTTAAAGGTGCATTGTGTAATTTTACTGGTGCAGGGTCCGTCAAATACACCATCCAGACACTACAACCTCCTCTACTGATGAGTTCTTCTGTTTATCAGATCAGGACAATGGGTTAAAAGTGCACTATGTAACTTTTCTGGTACCAGTCCAGCACCATGTTGTCTCCATGGAGATATACTAGGGAGATTGCTTTCCCTGGAATGTACCACAGTATGACATTAAACTTGCTTATTATTTAATTCTATTTGTTTTTGTTTTGTTTACACTTAAACAATACCTTGAAATATGCGTTCTACCCTAAGCGGGCCCGCCTGTCTACAGATCTGACCTGTAAATTGGCTTGCTGCTTGTCTCCATGGAAATAGATAATCATACTTTGAAAAATTCCAGGCAAAGCAACAATATCTTCACGGTGGCAGACCCTCCAGCTGGAAAGTTACACAGCATTTGCAATTGGTGGTTCCATTCAAGTTTCAAACCTCGCATACTTTTGTTGAGTCCTTGGGCAAAACATTTGATTGGTGGAGTAAGAGCCAATCAGCTGAACAACAAAGTACGATAAACAAGAAAATCTGATCACATTCTACAAATTTGATGCTGTCGTAGTTTCAGATGGAGGGCAGGGGCTTATACAACTCTATGGGAAACTATAGCTTTACAAGAAATAAGTAAACTTCATCCACAACTTTTGAACCACCATTATTTGTGAGGAATTGGCTCCACAAACGTGTCCTTTCAACAATGACGTCTTTAGAGTACCACCACTTTCAGGAGCTATTGAGAAAAAAGAAAGCATTGAAAGTAAAGACAAAGACAGAAGACAGTGTCAGTTTTTGTTTCGTTTGGATAGGCCCAATGCTGAGGAACAGTAGCTCAGTTGGTAGAGCGTTTGTCCACTGATCTGAAGGTCAGGTTGGAGGTGTGATTCCAGCTCCCACAGACGAATACTGTTGTTGTGTCCTTGGGCAAAACACTTCACCCACCTTGCCCCTAGTGCCTGTGTACACTGGTGAATGAATGAATGTGTGTGAACAGGTGAGTAGTTCTTTGATATGAAGTGCCTTGATGGTCGGAAAGCGCTAAATAAAAATGTGTGACAATAATTACAGAGACATGAACTTTTTCAAGGAGCATTGTGTAACTTTTCCGTTAGAGGGCCCGTCAAAAGCCTTTTTCTGTGGATATGTTATTGCTTTGTCTTCATGGAGACCAAACCAGACCATGTTACAGGTCAGATCTGTGGAGAGGCGACCCCATTCACAGTCAGAATACCAGCTTTTTCAGGTATTTTTGAGCTGTAAAACCACCTGTAATTGAATAATTGTAAGGCAGATCTGTTTAATGTCACCCTGTGGAACATTCTAAGCAGAGCAATGACAACAAGAAGGTGACGGGCCCTCAACCAAAAAGTTACACAGTTGCACTTTTAAACTATATTGTGATGTCACTATTTGTAATCCAATTTCTCTCTCACGTGTGTCCAGCACTGTGAGGCCAGGTGAGCACTTTCAGCTTGTCGTTCCATCATTAGTGGATTGAGTTTCACAGAAAGCTCCAGGCTCTTTCTGCTCACTTTTCCCACACTCTTCGGAATTCATGGGTGTCAGGCAAAAAAATTTTGTTCTGATTTGAAGGATCTGAAGGATTTTGTGAGGACCTTCCCCCATTCAAAAGATATCATATTTTGTGTTGTTGCCGTTCTATGACAACAGTTCATCATATTTTAGCTACAGGCCATTTTCACCATAGCAGCCAAACCATCGGCCTCCTCAGCTTCTCCATCTCCTCTTTATCACCACCCTTACCCTTGTCTTGTCCCTGGAATAAATATAGCTTATTCTTATTTCATTGTACGCTACCAGTCAAATGTTTGGACACACCCGCTCATTCAGTGTTTTGTCTTCATGTTTACTACTTTCTACATTTTAAATACAGTTGATGTAAAATATACAATGCAACATATGTTGAATTAGATATAAAATATTCAAAGAAAGATAGAAAATATTTTTATATTTTTGTTTTTATGAGTTTGTTTGAGTTTGTTTACTGCATTCCATATGTGTTAATTCATAATTTTGATGTTTTCAGTGAGAATCTATCCATCCATCCATATTCTTCCGCTTATCCGGGGCCGGATCGTGGGGGCAACAGTCTAAGCAGGGACTTCCAGACTTCTTCCACCTTGGACACTTCCTCCAGCTCCTCCGGGGGGATCCCAAGGTGTTCCCAGGCCAGCCCACAGCGTGTCCTGGGTCTTCCCCGGGGCCTTCTTCCGGTGGGACATGCTCGGAACACCTCTCCAGGAGGCATCTGGAATAGATGCCCGAGCCACCTCAGCTGGCTCCTCTTGGTGTGGATGAGCAGCGGCTCTACTCCGAGCTCCTCCTGTGTGGCTGAACTCCTCCCTTATCTCTAAGGGAGTGTATGGATGGTATGGAGAATCTACAAAGTAAATAAGAAAGCCAAGAGAGCTATCTTCACCACAGCAGCCTCCACAGCCTCTTCATCTCCTCTTCACCACCACCATCTCCACCTTTGTCTTGTTCATTGCACTTCAATCATTTGTCTAGTTTTGTGTGTTTCCTTGTATAGTCATATTTTGGTTGTGTTTTGGTTAATGTTGCATGTGGTCAGACATCAGGCATTTAAGTTTCGAGAGGTTTCGGGCAGTTTTAGTTCTGTCACA
Organism: Taenioides sp. WSHXM2023; assembly: GCA_029959045.1. Lineage (NCBI taxonomy): Eukaryota > Metazoa > Chordata > Actinopteri > Gobiiformes > Gobiidae > Taenioides > Taenioides sp. WSHXM2023. Next base: position 29,946,614 of record CM057095.1, on the reverse strand, counting down.
AAGCACAGGGTAACAGAGGGGGGTAACAGTGCATACCCCACTTCCATAGTGTTGGAGCCAAACCCATGGTAGCATGCTTGCCTCATAACAAGAAGGTTCCAGGTTCGACTCCCAGACCTTTCTGTGAGGAGTTTGCATGTTTCTCCCTGTGTCAGGGTGGGTTGACCGAAGCAGAGAAGACTAGTATTGCCATGATACTAAAATTTCAACTCCAATTCCAATGTCATGATGATAATTTAAAAAACACTCTTTATTTAGACAATAGAATGTGATTTTCAGCATTAAATAAAAGTACTTTCCAACACCAAATAAAAATTGGAACTAAACTGAGACTAAACCAGGACTAGAACAGGACTAAACGCATGTGAACACAATTAACTGTCTATGGATTCATTGTAATTATGCTGAACAGAAATAGACAAAGAAAAAGATGTGCCAATGCAAGTTCTAGTTAATAAATGTTCTGCTGATTTGAATCCATAAACACATTCAGTCTTTCTAGAGAATTTTGTCTATGTGATCTCTAAATAAGGTGCAAAACTGTATTTACAGTTATAACTTATTTTGAACTTGATATCACTAAGAAATAATCTTTGAAGACCCAAAACTGCTGCTGAAACACCTAAAAGAAGCCAACTAACATTATTGTCCTTTATCACCTAACAGCACAGAGGGCGGTGTGTGCCATATTGGATCTATAAAACAGCTTTTACATGATTTTTCATTGACTTATAACAGGAAGAGATGGTTAAACTCTTAGAACTGAAAGCTCAAAATCCCCAAAACTGATTTCATACTTATGACTTGAACAGTAACCTTTTGGATGTTTCAGAGCAAAGTACAGTGTAATCAATAGGGAGATCTGGCTCTTGCCTCCATCTGGGGTATGACATCATCACATTCTAAACATCAATAGTATGAAAAGGCTTGTTCGATTGGTAGATAATTTTACTTACGTAAATGTACTCAAATCAAGATTTTTTTTTTTTTATTCAAGTAAATTTGACTTGGCTAGATTTGATTATTTTCAGTGTGGGGCTGGTGACTCATATCAAACTTGGACTTGGTTTTCGGTGACAGTGATTCAGACTGGGAGGATGATCTACAACTTTACATCTTAATGACTCAGACTCAAACTATGATGACACTAGTGTGACTCGGACTCAATGAATTCTGACTCAGCTACAGCTTAGCTTTTTAGTGCAAAGTTATTTATAGACCCTTTACCCTCTGGGACTGAAATGGTACAAATATAAGTGCTCTATCTGAAGGTCAGCTCCACTCGTCCTCAGAGGTCAGATGTGTTTTGTTCCATTCACACATGTTTGAGTAATCCTTTATTTATTTATTAGTCTGTCTACATCTCCACAGCTCAAAATGCTGTGTTCTGCCTTGTGATGTCATGAAGAGGTCACTTTCAGGTTAACCTTTAAGGTAAAAGATTGGCAATTGCAAGGCTGAAATTATCCACATGATTCTAGTGAAGGTGTATGGAGTTTAAAAACACAGTGGAGCACTTCCTGTATTACCACATGACATCGCAAGGTGGAACAGAGTCTTTTCCGTTTGAGAGAAGAACTCAGCTTAAATACGCAGGGTTTGTGTGTTAAACATCTCCAGGTCTGTTTGTGGTGAGGAAACATCATAACAGATCAGAAAAGAGTGTAATATGAACCCTTTAACGCAGAGATAACGCCACTCCGAGATCCAACCATGTTCATTTAAAGAACAGTTAAAGAACAGTAACAAACATCCCTGGTTTTTCATCATATTTCCCATCCCATTGAAAATACATTGGAGTGATGTATGTCTATAATATCCACACAGTTACACATAGAAACTCATTGTAGTGGATCAGATTTCTTGAACACATCAGTCTAACATGTCTCCTCTTTAGCGGCATATGTTCGGTGCCAGCTCTCAGTGTGTGGTGTGTGCCTCTTCTCTCCTTGTTAGTGTCAAACTCAGCTCTGTTCTAGAGCTGTTTCACCCGCTGAGCTGTCACCCGCGGGTGCTGTCAGGACGTGTGGCCCTGGGACCTTCTGAACACTTGTGACAGAACCCCATCCAAGCAGAAGAGAGGCCACCCCACTCGCCCCACACGCCTGCCTCAAATCAGGCTCACGGGCTGGGGATAGACACCCAGAGACAGTCCAACCAGAGATGGCTACACCAGAGACGGTCCAACCAGAGATGGCTACACCAGAGACGGTCCAACCAGAGGCGGCTACACCAGAGACGGTCCAACCAGAGACGGCTACACCAGAGACGGTCCAACTAGAGACAGCTACACTTATGTACCATCTACTTTTATTTACCATGAACAATGAAACCATCTTTTCACCTCACAAAAAGCATAGCTGGAGTACTGTACAGTCCAACTTTCTCCAATGAGGTCTGCTAAAGGTGACACTATAGCAGCTCATTTTAGCCCTCATTTAAAAATATACTATGTAACTTTTCTGGTGGATGTTTCCACTCCTGTTTGCTTGAACGTTCCATATAGCATGGCAGTAAACTTATCTATCTTATCTATCTGTCAGATCTGTGGGGAGGTGAGTGACAAAGAATGTTTTTCAAGGTATTTGGTTAGCTTTATCGTCTGTTTTTACCTGGATATCAACCTTATTTCACTGCAATCAGCAATGCAATTCAAAAGCAGTCCTATCACCTTTTGGAACATTTTAAATATATGTACCACCATGAGATGTTCCATTAAAGATTAAAGAGTTCTACAATGTCTTAGAGCAGAGGTTCAAATCTTGAGTATTACCTTAAGCTGAGTACTGACTTTGGACCAAATAAACCCATTCGGTAGTATTTTTTTTTTTTTTTTTTTTTAACAACAAAACCTCAAACCTTCCGTAACCGAGAGCATCACACGGAACATCTATCCCACAAACAAAAAACTTTATATTCCTTTGACTTTTCAATTCATACCAATTATTGTCTGCCATTCAGAGCCAAAAAAGTATCTTAAAGGTAACCAACCAGTCCTTACCAAAATAGTCCAAGGTTCCTTCTAATAACTTGTACAGTCTTACTTAGGGCAAAATTGATAATAGTTTTTCATGCCAGAGTTTAAGGGAGGGAGGGTGCTCTTGGATCCATACATGTAATATAGAGAGACATCATAATAATAGCAGCATATATCATAATGGCTAGTGTTTTTGTTTCCTGTATATCCTTATGTATATCTAGAATACAGGCCTTAGGGTCCATTGGTAGTTTTAATTCAAAACATTTTTCAATTTCCAGAAGAAAGGGCTCGTCACAAAACCAGAAGTATTTGGAAACATGCGGATGACGACTTCCTTTGGGCTCTGTTGGCGATTATAACTCTGGATGTCATTGTATTCTTTCTTTTTTCCTTTTATAAATTGCCTATTAATTTGTGTATTATAATTTGTCTAACTTAAATAAAAATAAAAAAAATATGTTATTGTAGCGTTCCGTTATATTCGGCAGATCAACAGTTCCAACCAGCTGCCTGTAAGCGACATCGAAGCTGCGATTAGAGCCCCGTCTCCCGTGGAAAGCTTTGACAGGTTGTGAAGACGCTGCAGCTGAATCCACGGTTTTATCACATGTCCAGTGTCGGGAACTACACCGGAAATCATCATCCGCATGTTTCCAAACATTTTCCAGTACGTGTGAATAGAGCCTACTGAAGACCAGAATGAAACAAAGGCTGGGCATGACCATATTAGATGAAAATAGGTTCCTGCTTCCTTTTTGCATTTCAAATGAAATGTTGTGCCTGTGTCATATTTACTCCAAGTTACAGGGATCACATGCAGTTGGTTCATGATTTTATACTGTACTTCATGAGCTTTGTTTGATTTATTCGTTTGGCATGCTTATATATTGTAATAATGAATTTCTCCTTTTTTTGAAACCTGAAAACATTCCATGGGCAACCCTGTACCCCTGGTTGGGAAACAAGGATTTACCCTCATAGTATTTTAATCTATCAGTGTCTGTGGTGTTTCATGATCATTTAAGATAAAGTCTACAAGAGTCAAAGGTATTGAAAATCAGATACTAATCAATACTAAATTACAGTATTGAAAATAGATTAAATATGACCTTTCTTGAACAATTTTAGAGCAATCTTTAACTTTATTAACACCAGTATAGAACCTCGTGGTAACTTCCCCAGTATCGAAATCGAGTGTGAAATTCCAGTGTCGTGACAACACTAAACGCTACATGAAATTTTCAAGTATGACTGCCTCCAAAGACTTGTGACAGAACCCCATCCAAGCAGAAAGAGGCCACCCCACTCGCCCGCTCACCCATCCCACCCCAGAGCGACCGGGCAGGGGCAGCAGAGTGACGGCGATGCCCGGGGACAGCTCACCGTTGGGGGTCATCAGGAGGCAGATGTTGGGGGTCTGTGGAGGTCTGTGGTCCCAGGTCCGGGGCCAGTGTACGTCATGGTGTGGGACCTCCAGCACAGACACCCCGATTGGAGCTGACATCTCTGTGGAAGATTCCTGGAAAAGCTTTGTTTCAGGGACAGTCTATAACGACAGGCTAAGTGGTGAAACTGGAGAGGTGATGTAATCGTGTATGGTGGCCCAGTTGGGTACAAATTGTGTAAATTGCCTTGTCTTGAGAAAAGATGCCAGTCCCCAAAGCTGGTGCCATATTTTTACAACTTGCAAAAGCTGGGGATTGTGGGTAAATGTAGATTGATAAGTGCAGAGCCAGGTTCACATATTACTACAAATACAATATTACACGTTTAACACCTGTTTCTATCTATACAAGTCTGCATATGAAACAGAACTTGTAATCTATTGATACTTTGCAGTGATTTTCTACATGTATTCCTATGGTAGAATGTTCAGCAGTTACCATGGTGACACTAACTGCACATTATCAAACATAGACAAAAAAGTTTTAAGTTTTAACGCAAGAAAAAAATACAAAATGGATTTAAACAACACATTTCCAGGAGCCTGTGATCTGTCAGAATGTTCATGGTCCTGTTTAGGAGTTTGATTTTCAACAAAAAAAAAATAAACAAATTTTATGTGAGAGGGCCTTGTTTAACAGCACAAATCAGTTCACCTGTTGTAGTTCCAGCGAAGTCAATTCTTTCTGGTCAGATTGTGTTAAAACAAAGATCAGATTAACTAACCCTAACTTCAGTACCAGGGCTTCAGACAGAGTAGTGCTTTCACTTAACGTCACACCCCCAGAGAACGTTGATGACTTAAGCCGCAAAGTATGTATTAAATTAAACTGTTCTGGAATTATATAAATGAGTTGATGTGTGGGGTGGTAAAAAAATCATTCATCTCTTGTTTTCATCTAGGGCAGGCATGTCCAAACTATGGCCCGTGGGCCAAATACGGCCCTCAGACAATTTTTTCTTGGCCATGGGGCTTCCAGGTGAATTGGCCCAAATTACCTTGAGTGGTTTTGGCTGCAAGTTTTTTGAAAATGTACCTTAATAAGACAATATTTAATATTTATTGTGTGTTTTTGTGGATCTTAGCATGAATAAAGGACTGATCGCTCATTCTAACGTGTTAAACATGCATATTTCAATTATTCCCTGTACTGAGCCCCAGTCTATGGCCCTCGATCGGCACTCTGCTCCGTCTGTTTAGATATGTGGCCCTTGAAAAAAGTTTGGACACCCCTGATCTAGGGTGAAAATAGGCAGCAATAACTTTATTGCTCTAAATATTACACAGGCAGAAAGAGAGGAATAATGCAATGCAGTATAATAGGGACCTTTAAATGGAATGGAATCAAATAGATAGCTAGCTAGCTAGCTAGCTAGCTAGATAGCTAGCTAGATAGATAGATAGATAGATAGATAGATAGATAGATACCAATCACATCCTCACATCCAAATAGCATTTATAATATACTTGAATGACATCATGGTTCACCCACCCCCTCTCCTCATAATCCTGAACTCTACCACTCCATCCCTCCATTCCTCCTCCTCGCCCCAGTCCGCCTCCTCGGACCCTGCAGCTGGAGAAGAGAACGAGAGACGGAGGAGGGGGGATCAGATCAGACCCTCCAGACCCCCACGAGGCCTCAGCTCTGTTCCCACACCACAGGTACCTGCCCCGTCCTGCAATCTCCTCTTTTTCCTTCCCCTCCTCTTCCTCTCTCTTTTTCCTGCTTCATTAATACAGCCTTGTTGTCAAGTTGTGAACAAATTGACGATTTCCTGATCACATAAGATCAATTTAGAGAACTCAAAAAAAAAAAAAAAAAAAAAAAAAGTGAAAGGTTCCTACAAAGTAATAAAGTGCCCAGGATTCACTTTTACAGCATTTAAACCCACAGTTTGTAACTTTTTAGCCAAAACAGACTAGAAATACTTTATTATTCAAATTCAGATGTTTTTTTTTGTTTGTTTTTTTTGTTTGTTTGTTTTTTTGTTGAGTTTACGAACCTTTTCTCGTGATTCTCGTGATTTACAACAGCAAAGTGCCTAAACGAACCAAAACGAATATGTCAACACAGACAGATGTACTTCAGCAGATTTTAGTGCCCATTTTGTGAATATTTTGTTTAGTGGATTTAACCAAAGTTTGATTTTCAGTTTCTTCTGCTGTTGTGACACATCATGACCTTCTGCGGTTTCCTCTTTCAGTGAGAGCTGTTCCAGATCGATAAAAGTGTAAAACTCAGTTCAGAGTGTCAGTCAGTCTGGCACGAACCAGGTTGTGTGTTTATTGCACTGAAAAATATGCGCGCTTACTCTGATCAGGCTTGCATCTCCACAAACCTGACTCTTATTTGGCCAGGATTATATATTTGTATTTGTACTAAGCATATACTTCTCCAAACTTCTGTGACTTCCACCCTCTGCATCGGTCACGTTTTCTTACGTAATCCCCCCCGCACCGTCAGGATCACCCCCCTGACCTCTGACCTGTGACCTGCGGCTGTAAACAGGTGGAGAGGGGCGAGCTCGGGCTGAGGGGCTCCAGCTCATTAGTCTGCTGGCCTGGAACAAAAGTAACAGTCAGACAAATGGTTTTGGATTGGACAAACCTGACACACTGGATTCTATAACGTAAATAATGTTCGTAACAAAGAGAAAATAGACTTTATGAAAATAAACATGTGACTCATATATAGGGCAAAGTAAATGAATGAGTGAAATATTTAACAGAGCTGTTTTAACCTTATTCTTTCAGTAAGCTTACCCTCTGATCTTATTGTGTCCATGCAGCAACCAGGCCAAGTTACAGGTCAGTTTTTCAATCATATTTTTTGAAGAATAGACTGTAAATGGACATAGTTAACCCGCTAGCCGCCATGTTCCAAATAGGAAGTGAAAATGGGCGCACTTCTGGCTCCATCAACTCTGGTTCCAGTTCACTTTATACTGAAAAAACATAATCACCATATCCGTAATAGTTCTTTTTCACAACGGCCGGAAGTGCCCCACTGTAGGTTTGCAGAACTTCCGGTTAATGGTTCTCTATGACAAAACGTCTGTGGAAACTGCAGAAATCTATCTATCTATGCTAATATCGACATCATGAAATCAATTTTTTATTTTAATTGTAGAATCAGTCTGAGTGAACTAGTTACTTATGTTTAATTCATTACCATAACATTAGTTTTGCTCAGTATTTCTGTATTGCTTGTCATTGTTCTCCTTTAAGCGTTCGTCTTTCTTCCCTTGATAGTTGCGGATAAATTCTTCATGAAGAATGTTTATCCTTTGTTTTTTTTAATTTTTGTACATATACATTTATTTTTATTTTTGTTATTTTCTGTTATTATATTATATTGTGATGTTTGAGCTACTGTATCCAAATAATTTCCCTTGTGGATCAATAAAGTTTGTCTAAGTCTAAGTTGTGGACCTTGTTGGTTGAAAATTTGGTGATGGGGCAGATTTATGAAGCTGGTGGAGAATATGCAAAACATTTCCATGGACATTTTGCCATAGATAACCATTAACCGGAAGTTTCACAAACCTACGGCGGGGCACTTCCGGCCTTTGTGAAAAAAGTTCTATTGCTGCTGTCAGACTCGTCATTTTGGTCTTAAAATGTTTGCAGTGACATCGCCCCGGGGGGTGTTCTACATGTATGCCCAAAGTGGAATATTCAACAGTTACCATGGTGACACAATGCACATTTGCAAACACAGACAAAAAGTTTTCAGTTTTAACTCAAGAAAAAAAAAACATTTTCAGGAGCCTGTGATCAGTCCGAGCGTTCATGGTCCTGTTTAGGAGTTTGATTTTCAACACAAAGGTGAGAGTGACTAACTGAAAAACTGTATTAACTCGCTCTACATAGTCCTGGGGTTTTTATTTCGCTATTTTGCCTGTAAATCGAGATATGAATGTTAATAACAGACAAATCAGGCTCCTTCTTTACCCGAGGTCCCCCGCTAGCATAGCAACAGGTTTTAGCAGTGTTGCTAAAGAGCCACCCCCTGCTAAACCAGTGACGCGAGTGGGAAGGAGCGTCGCCTTCAACAACCTCACTCCCGATTGGCTCTTTGGTTGCTATGACACTCGCAGTCGGAATTCCGTGGTCGGACTTCGGTGAGCTGCATTTGACTGGAGCTGAACGTTATAGGTGACGTCACACTCCCATAGTTCATTTCTTTTTACAGTCTGTGTTTTCAAGGTATTTCTGGCAATAAGCTGAAGCAATAACATCTCCATGGAAACAACCCACCACCACCAGAAAAATTACACAGTGCCCCAACTACAATCAGTAATATAAAACACATTACATAACACAGAACTATAGTACTTTGTAAAATGAGTAGATTTCTAGTAAAATCTCACCTTCTTCCCTGTTTAATTTCTCATTCTTTACACACACAAAATAAACGTTAAATGAGAGGTTAGATTTTGATAATCCATGTGAACTTTGACCTCATTGCCACAGGCCCAGCTAACTTCCTGATCGGCCTATTCCTGCTCTGGTACAGTGTCGTGTAGTTGTACTATCATGTCCTAACTTACACTTTTATTGTATTTATTTCAATATTAAATCAGAGAATAGAAACTACAACTCATAGCCTAATATAAAACACATTGCATAACATAGTACTATGGTAATTAGCAGAATTGTTTGTTCCTTTAGTTACATTTACTCAAGTAACTTTTTAAATTTTATTTTTTAGCATACTTTTACTCCTACTTTTCCCCTGTATTTTATTGAAGTAACAGTACTCTTACATTCTTTACTTAAGTTGTGCTTCCTCTTCCCACTGTGAGTAAGTCAAAAGTGACAAAAGCTTTATGTGATAATATGAAATGATTTGAACGTTTGTGTTTCTTGCAGCTCCTTCAGATATGGTAAAGTTTGTCTCATTATTTTTGTGACAAAATACCAGATTTGAGCATTATTTCATGTTTGGTTTTTAAAAATATATCAACTTCAAATTATAAATCAGATGTTAGAGGTCTTTAGAGGTCCTTATATTACACAAAATGGACTCTTGTGAGCTTTAAACCATGTTAGAATGTTGTTGCCTCGTCAAAAACACACCTGGAGTTGTGTTTTGTTTCATTCACAATCCATTATTATTAGTCTGTCTACATCTCCAAAGCTCAAAATGCTCTGTTCCACCTTGTGATGTCATGAAGTGGTAGTTTTCAAGTTAACAGCTACGTTTTTTACCTTTAGTTCAATAGAGATTGACAATTCCAGAGTTGAAATTATCCAAATGATTCAAGTAAAAGTGTATGGAATTTAAAAACCCTAACCCACAGTTGAGTTGTACTTTTCCCAAATACTTTTTTACTCTTACTTGAGTAATTTCTTGAACCACTACTTCTACTCCGACTTGAGTATCATTCTTATAGTATAGTATAGTATAGTACATTTCGGACTACTCTACCCACATCGTTAGCATCATTGTTAGCATCATTTCCAGTCATGTTCTCATTCCTTCCTTGTTTATTTCCCATTCTTCACACAAAACAAACTCTAAACGAGAGGGTTAGACTTTGATAATCCTCGTGACCTTTCACCTTATTGCCTCACGTGTAGCAGACTTCCTGATTGGTGCGTTCCTGCCCCGGTATAGTGTCAGAGCGTTGTTTTTTGCCGCTGTTTCCTGGTGTCCGCAGCTGTCTGACCTTTCTCCACATCAGATAAGCTAACGCAGCTGTCAGTGCACTGCTAGCTCACCGCGCTAAGCACACAAGTCGTTTGTAAATGTCACCTGAAATCCATGCACGGCTCCAGGTGAGGTCTGGGGGCGGGGCTTCACCTGCTCGGGCTCTACATATTATGTTTCCACGGCAACAGGCGCACGGCTTGCTCTGTGGCAATCACATACTAAACCCTGCACGACGGGCTAATTAGCACACCGCTGTCACGCTAACCTCGCCATTTCTGGGACTGGCAATGGGTTCTTGGGTTTTTCAAAATGCTAATATTTATCTTGATAGTGTTGACAATAATACAAAAATTAGCTTGATTTCAAACCAGAAAAGTAATATTTAGTATTCATTATTTTATTATGCAATAGACTTTTCAGCTTTTACCTCTCCGCTCAGAACACTGCAGAGTTTGGGCTAGGACTGGAAATGTGGTGTTAGTAGTGTTATTTTATATACTAAAATGAAAAAACTCGATTTCAGTACCAGTAAAGGCGTAATACTACTGATTTTTTATGGAATAGAATGTCATTTTCAACTATTACCTCTCCACTCACAAACACTTAAGATTTGGTATTACGGAAGCTGTTTAGAGGATTGGAAATTGATTCTTCATGGTGTTGTCAATAATACTAGAATGTGAAGTTTGATTCATGGGCTAAGGGGAAAGGTTATCAATTCTAATTTCAATACCAGAATGACAAAAATAATATCATTGTGCAATTGAATATAGTTTCAACATAAAATAATAGTTTTTCCAGTATTACTTCTCCACTCAAAACACTGCAAATTCTGGGTTAGGGAAGCTAGCTGTAGGATTGGAAATGACTTCTTGGTAGTGTTTTTCTAAATGCTAATATTTAAAAAAACGTCAATACTGATTTTTTTATGCAATAGAATATCATGTTCTATATCATTTAACTCTCAATTCAGAACATTGCTTAGTCCAGGTTAGGGAAAAGCTTTTCTGGAAATGTGGTGTTGGTAGTGTTTATTTTCTGTATTTTACTTTATTTAAATAGTAGAAAAACACAACTAATAGATAGTCAAAGGAAAATTGTTAATATTATAACTAACAAAAAAAAAAAAAAAACTAAATTAAAAGGATTTTTTTTTTTTTTTTTTTTTTTTTTTTTGAGTTTATTGCACTGAAAAACAGACGTCCTTACTCTGAGGGGGCTTGCATATCTACAAACCTGACTCTTATGTGACCTGGAAGAGAACCTCCTCTTTCTTGTTTCCATGGAAATGTGGTTCCTTTGGCTATAATATTCCACAGAGTGGCATTAAACTTCTCTCTTTCCATGGAGAGTGTTCGAAAGTATGATTTTAACTTTCCATGGAATCATGCAGGTGACATATCAGCTCCAGAAAGTTACATACTATGGCTTTAATTATTTTACTGGGCAATAGAATGGAACTTTCAACTAAAGAAAGGTTGTTTCTCCAGTGCTACTGCTCAGGATTCAAAAGCGTTCTATTGTTAGACACTTGTGTGATCTTTTCAGTGTCAAAACTTCATTGTTTTCTAATCGTCAGTGATATGCAGAATTGAACAGAGGTCCACAGACACGCCTCTGTCAGGAAAAACATGTGGTTTAGAGCAGAGTAAGAAAACAAAATTTGGCATTTCTTCAGTTAAATGGCAGTTATTAAAATTTTGTATAGTGTTTTCTTTTTTTTTTTTTTTGTAATACAAAAAGTGAATTCCTTTTTGTCATGAGCAATAAATATGAAAGCGAAATAGAGGTGGGTGACATATCTTGCTCAAAGACACCAAATCTTTAAATAGGATTGAACCAGCAGCTGTTGGGTATTTTTGTCAGCATAGACCCAGTAACCTTTTTGACTGAATGTTTTAAATTTTGAAAACTGAAAAGTGATGTCCTAGTAAACCGATAAACGACTCACAATATCTGACCAGCTTTAATAAACGTACGGTGAGGAAACCGAACGAGCAGAGCAGGTGGGTGAGTGTGGTTCATACACAGTGTTAACACATAGTACAAAGTATTTTCCTCCTGTGTAAATACTGTGTTTACCAGTGCACATGATGGGAGATTAGAGCTGGAGCTGTGAGTGGCTCCAACAGAACCTGCCATTTGTCACAAGTTATTAATGTTTGTCCAGAGTGAGTCACAGAATCACACGCTTCAGGTGAACGCAAGCTCCAAACACACTGCACATTCTGATATTACACTTTATTCTGGGCTGGAGTGAGGCAAGAGGCAGAGAGAGAATTTTAGACTGTTGGTAATTAAAGGTGCATTGTGTAACTTTTCCAGTGGAGGGTCTGTCAAATGCTTTTCTCCATGGAGATGTTGTTGTTTTGTCTGGAATGTTCCATAGTATGGCATTAAACCTTTCTATCTTCATGGAGACCAAACCAGAACAAGTTACAGGTCAGATCTGTGGAGAGGCGACCCCGCTCACAGTCAGAATGCCTGTTTTTCTAGATATTTTTGAGCTATAAAACCACCTGTAATTGAACAAATGTAAAGCAGAGCTGTTTAATGTCATACTGTGGAACATTCCAGGCAGAGCAATGATGTATCCATAGAAACAAGCAGGTGACCGATCCCCAACCAAAAAGTTACATAGTGCATCTTTAAGAAGTCTTTTGCATCGCAATACAGTCTCTGTGTCTTGGGAAGGCTCTTTTGCTGTGTTCATGTGATTGTCCTTAAAATCTTTAACCTTTATTTTAAAAAAAGACACGATCACACGACGAAAAGCTGCTCCCGACTGTCCCGACTGTCACCTGCTTTGTGAAAATGGACAGAGATTAAAGCTGATTTGTTCATTTAATTCATGAATTAATCATTGGATTTATATAGCGCCTTTCAAGACACCCAAAGACGCTTTACAGAGCAGTATTCATTCACTCCACACTTGGTGGTGATACTATTGTAGCCACAGCTGCCCTGGGGCAGACTGACGGAAGCGAGGCTGCCAATCTGCGTCATCGGCCACTCAACCACCACCATCACTCACACACACACTTTCATACTAGGCAATGTGGGTGAAGTGTCTTGCCTAAGGACACAACAACAGTTTCTTTCTCCTTATGGCACCTGATTTTCCCAGCGTCTCCCATCCAAGTCCTGACCAGGGCAGATCAGGCTTTAACAAGCAGTTTATCAACTTTATTACATTTAGGGGTTTACTGTCAGTCAGCCATATCATATAGAATGTCTGTATGTGAAATGACCATGTTTTTGTAATGCACTTTTAAATGTATCTATGTGTTTTCATATGGATCCAGGAAGAACAGTTATTGCTACAATAATAACAAATGTAGATCCAAAATAAAGAAGCAGAAATAAAGAAATTATAACAGCAGCAGATATGTGCAAGAAATCACATGAACGCAATACACTAGAAGCCCAAATTCTCATCTCAGAAACCTAAACACCACATGAATACAGCATTAGTTCAAGAGAATATTATTCAAAATACTACCACAACAACAAATACTTTTTTACTACTTCATCTACTGCAATAGTACTACTCATATAAGTATTTAAAGTGGCAGCAATTACACTTTTACAACCTTTTACCACCAAAATCTACAACATAGTAATTTACAGTAGCAGCAGACGATCCATGATAATACTTAAATGGTGCACTGTGTTAATGTTACGTAGGGGTCCGTCATCTGCTTGTTTCTATGGATATGTTATTGCTCTGGAATGTTCCACAGTGTGACATTAAACAGCTCTTCTTTTGAATTTTTGGAACATTTTGTGAGTTCATTTAAAGCAGGAATTCTGTACTAAAAATGTGCAGTACTGATGATCTAATCTATTATAATTATTAATGGTGCATTCTATTGGTTTGATCCTTGTCTGAGCCTGGTTTAGTCCTCTTGTAGGCTTGGTTTGGACCTGGACTGAGACTGGTTTTGTTCCAGGTTTAGTCTAGGTCTAGCCCAGGTTTAATCCAGGTTTAGTTCAGGTTTAGTCCCAATATTAATGTGTGTGAAAATGTGAAAATACCAATGAATTCAGAAGATGAATTATATGTTTTACTCAAGAATACAACTACAGTATCCATTTCTGGATCAGGATTTGAACCAACAGCCCTGAGAGTCCTGCTCTCAGCCTCAATGGGGCACTTGGCCAGGTGAGTCCAGGTTTTGTTTCAGGTTTAGTCCACGTCTGTTCCAGGTTTTGTTCCAGGTTTGGTCCAGGTCTAGCACAGGTTTAGTCCACATTTAGTCCACATTTAGTTCCAGGTTTAATTTCAGATTTGGTCCAGGTTAAGACCAGGTTTAGTCTAGGTTTATTTCAAATTATTATGCAAATGATATTTTTCTCTGATTTTCCATATTGTCAATATAAATGACAATCATAATTAATAATAATCAACCTTTAGAGTACAGTTCAAATGTTACTGAACAAACCTCCCAATGATAACAGTATTTTTTTTCAAAAATAAAAACTTAAAATAAACAGTTTTAAATTCTTCTGCACAACAGAGTTTCAAACCATGTTACTGTGAAAATGGTCATTTATTTATTTTTCAGTTAGAAGCATTTGCATATTACTGAAATCAAAAGCTATTTCAATCCAAACATCATAACAGGTCAAGTTACATTTGAACAGAGGAGCGCTTATTTGACAGGAGCTTCACAATTCTGCATCCACTGAACTTGTGAGTTTGTGGAGAGTTTCTGCTTGAATTTCTTTGCAGGATGTCAGAATATCCTCCCAGAGCTGCTGTTTGGATGTGAACTGCCTCCTGCCCTCATAGATCTTTTGCTTGAGGAACTCCAAAGGTTCTCAATAGGGTTGAGGTCAGGGGAGGATGGAGCCACACCATGAGTTTCTCTTCTTTTATGCCCATAGCAGCCAGTGATGCAGAGGTGTTCCTCAGAGCATGAGATGGAGCATTGTCATGTATGAAGATGATTTTGCTATGGAAAGCACGGTTCTTCTTTTTGTACCATGGAAGAAAGTGGTCAGTCAGAAACTCCACATACTTTACAGAGGTCATTTTCACACCTTCAGGGACCCTAAAGGGGCCGACCAGCTCTCTTCCCATGATTCCGGCCTAAAACATGACTCCCCCACCTCCTTGCTGACATCGCAGCCTTGTTGGGACATGGTGGCTGTCCACCAACCATCCACCACTCCATCCATCTGGACCATCCAGGTTTGCACGGCACTCATCAGTGAACAAGACTGTTTGAAAATGAGTCTTCATGTATTTCTGTTTTCACTGGAGCAGTTTCTGCTTGTGAGCTTTGTTTAAGGGTGGCCGAATAGAAGGTTTATGCATAACTGCCTCTGGAGGATCCTACACCTTGATGTTCACGGGACTCCAGAGGCACCAGCAGCTTCAAATACATTATAAAATTATAAATATATTAATGTGTGTGAAAATGTGAAAACACCAATGAATCCAGAAGATGTATTATGTGTTTTTTTCAAGGACACAACAGTATCCACTTGGGGGATCTGGATTTGAACCAACAGCCCTGTCTGTCCTGGAGCCTAATTGGGGCACTTGGCCAGGTGAGTCCAGGTTTTGTTCCAGGTTTAGTCCAGGTTTAGCCCAGGCTTAGTCCAGATTTAGTCCAGATGTAGTCCAGGTTTAGTCCCATTTTTAATCCGTGTGAAAATGTTAAACATCTATAAATGCATAAGATGTACAGTATTGTGTGTTTTGAAGGACACACCAGCACTATCCACTTGGGAGATGTAGATTTGAACCAGTAACCCTGTGAGTCCAAAATGGGGCACTTGGCCAGGTGAGTCAGCGTGCAGGTGTGAGTAATTGCCCCGATATCACGGAAAGCGGATTTAAACATATGAGTTATTAAGTGTCCCGACAGGCCAGTTCAGGTCCACAGCAGCTGTAATTATTGAATCAGGCCCGGCCCCGCCCCCTTTCACATCAGCGCCGAGCCGCTAATCCGGCCCTGTTTGCTGTAGCGCTGTTTGTTTTCCTTCTATGAGCTGTACCGCACTAACTCTCCCCGCCCCTCACACCTCCGCTCGCTCGCCCGCCTCTCCCTCCTTCACTCCCTCCTTCCCCTCTTCCCCTGCACACCTGTGGGGCAGTTCTCAGGTCTGTTTGGTTTGGACGGGGGAGGAGCGGGAGGTAAAAGTGGGGTGGGGGAGAAGAGAGAGAGGACAGGAAAGGAGGAGAAAGGAGAGGAGGGGAGAAGAGAGGAGGGGAGAGTAGAGGAGAGGAGGGGAGAAGAGAGGTGAGGAGGGGAGGAGAAAGGAAAGGAGGAGAGAGGAGTGGAGAAGAGGGAGAAGAGAAGGGGTGAGGAGGGGAGAAGAGAGGAGAGGAGGGGAGGAGAAAGGAAAGGAAAGGAGGAAAGAGGAGAGGAAAGGAGAAGAGAGGAGTAGAGAAGAGGGAAAAGAGAAGAGGTGAGGAGGGGAGAAGAGAGGCGAGGAGGGGAGAGGAGAGGAGTGGAGAGGAGGGGAAAGGAAAGGAGGGGAGAGGAAAGGAGGAAGAAGAGAAGAGGTGAGGAGAGGAGAAGAGAAGAGAGGAGAGGAGGGGAGGGGAGAGGAAAGGAAAGGAAAGGAGAGGTTAGGAGGGGAGAAGAGAGGAGAGTAGAGGAGGGGAGGAGAAGAGAGGAGGGGAGAGGCAGTCTGATCTTTAAAAGTACCGGATTAAACTTGCACTTGTTGTTTCTACCTGCACTGATTGGAGATTGGCGTGGTCACAGAAACAGGCTTATCACTTTAAAGCTCAACTATGTGACATTTCTTTCAAAGATGTTGCAGAACTTCACCTGTAATGTTCCTCAGTATGGCATTAACTTATCTATCCTGCAGTTATTAAATTACAGATTTTTTTTTTTTTCTGCTCAAAAATATCTTACACTGCTCAACTTTTCAGGTGGAGACTTGGCTACCTGCTTGTCTCCATGGAGATCTCATTGCTTCGCCTGACTGGTGTTTCTGTTGCTCAAAAATATAATAACTCCTTTTGTGAATAGGGGCGACTCTCCACAGATCTGAACTGTAATGTAGTGTAGTGCTGTAACCTGCACACTCTCCACTAGAAATGTTACACAGTGCACCTTTAAAAACTGCATTATTCTGTCAGCAATAAAGCATCTGTTATCTGATTTTCATTTAATGCTGTAGTGTGGAACTTTACAGACAAAGTAATGGTATCTCCATGGATACAAAGACGTATAAAACAAGAAAGGTGTTATAGTAAACCTGTAATTTACACATGTTGTTTACACATGGCAGTCCAGCACATCATCCTGTCAGACGTTGAAATGTTCTGTCCCACCCTGTGACATCAGTAAGATGCTATTTTAAGCCTGATTTAAACTGCTTCAAACCTGAGTTCACCAGCTCAAAGAACAGGACTTCGACCAGTCACTAATGAATAGATTTTTATACATGTACATAAACTTTGGCATTTAGGCCCTTGTCGAAAGAGACATGCACTATGACAGACAAAATAATCATTTGCTGTGACATAATAAACGCGAGTCTCAGGCTGTGATTGGCTCACAGAGGAACAAAGTCCGAAGAAGTCAGAAATGTACCTGTTTTTTTATCTGTAACAACACTGGTGTGTAAAAACATACAACTTTTACCTTCCTGATCCATCATCGCCTCAGCCTAATGCCTCACGTGCACACTCTCACGTGCACAGTCTGCATTGTGCACTATGAAGTATTGTGTTTATCAGATCCGATTATGAGGAAATGAGGACTGGGAGAGTTAAAAAGGGGGCGGGGTTAAACAAATATTTTCTCCCTTTTGGACATAAAATATGAAGTTTGACATTTACTTTTGATGTTTTGTTGTTTTTATTTTCTATGTGTGTTTTATGTGTTACTATAAAGATTCATTCACACACACTCTCACATGCACTTGCACAGGACACACATACTTGTTGAGACAGTGACATCCGCTCTAGTTTAACAGGCTTTTCTCCTGTAAGAATGACCCATAACCACAGACAGTCTAGTGTTATGAACACTGCACTGCTCCTGCTGCTGTTCTCTGATCAGATACACACTCTGAGGTACAGGGCCAGTGTACACACACACACACACACACACACACACAAACCCTGGAGGGTTCAGGCTCTGATTCTTCTGATTCTTCTGAGCGCCCCTATTTCTTTAACTGCACTATTGTGTTTCCTGTATCCATGCTTCCACCATTAATTTCAATAGAGAACACCATTTGACCCATACATTGTTGCCACTGGGTCAACCGGTTGTGTGGGTTGATAAAGAAAAGCATGGAGTACACATGAGAATAAAGATGCTTTAAACTTGTAATACATGTTACAGACTCGTGGAAGCCACTCAGAGCTCCACACTGTGTCATTCTTCATTCTCTCCACTCTGTGCTGGTCAGATACTGCATGAAGCCACAGCTGCCCTGGAGGCGAGGCTGCAACAAAAAGACTTACAGTGCCATACAGTAGAATATTTCTGGCAAGACAAAGACGTTTCCATGGAGACAATGTCAGACAAGCAAAAGTTACACAGTGCATCTTTAAGTCACGCTTTGGGATCATTTCTCCTCTGCATTTGACCAAGTGGAAGTGGGTGTATTGCAGCTGAATGCCCCGTGTCCCAGCGCTGGAGCGACATCGGGGAAAGAAGACGTCTGATTTGTCTGTTATTGATTGATTGATTTGTATTTATTTTGAGTTTGTGCCAAGATAGAAACAATTATCATAGAAGAAAAACTTATATTAACCCACCCCTGTTCATTACATAGTTTCAAAATTATGTGGTTGCTTACGTACATTGATCATGAAACTTTACAAATATTTAAATATAGCAAAATAAATTACACACTATGCATACTTAATATCATTTTTACCCAAGGTCTTTTTTTTTTTCTTTTTAAGTTCATATCTTGATTTATAGACAAAATTGCGAAATAAAAACCCCAGGATCATGTAGAGCGGGTTAATATGAACATTTGAAAACTAAAATGACGACAGCAGCAGTTACGGAGAGAGGGATGACGGTTTTTCAATATACAGTGAATTGGAGTCAGTGGAGCCGGAAGCACGCCCATGTTCACTTCCTATTTGGAGTGCGGCAGCTAGCAGGTTAGATATGACCATTTATCAATCATCAATCAAACTTTATTTATATAACGCTTTTCATACAAAAAAAAGTAACACAAAGTGCTTTACAGTGATTAAAAACAACCCCACATTTCCTTCCACCCACCCAACCAGCCCCACAGCTGCCTGACCCCACACAACCAAACAACCCAAACACACACACACGCACACACACACGCACGCACGCACGCACGCACACACACACACACACACACACACACACACACACACACTCTCTAACATGCTAAAATACATAAAACTACACATAGTAAAAATGTGAGGCTGAATATAGGTGAACCAGTTGAGAAACACCACCAGAGGAGCCGGCTACACCAGGAGCAGAGAGCCGTCCACTGCAACCAGGAACCGCCACAGGGCCCAGGGGAGAGAAGAGGCCCGAGCATCATCCCTCCACCAGGACACAGGCCCCAGGGGAGAGATGAGGCCCAAGCACCATCCCTCCACCAGGAGTCCACGGGACAGACCCCGGCAGCCACAGCCAACCACTGCTCCCGGTGCAGAGGCTCCTACAGAGGAAACATTGGAAATCCTAAAAATGATAAAGGAATATGAGTTCAAGGTAATAATACATCTAGAATAAATACATAAAATAAAATATGAATAATAAAAACAAGTAAAAGTATAAAATTTCAATCAAAGGCCAAGCTAAACAGGTGGGTCTTGAGCCTACTCTTAAAAACATGAACGTTCTCTTTGGCCCTGAGGTCCTCCGGCAGGCTGTTCCATAGACGAGGGCCATAGTGCTGGAAAGACGCCTCTCCGTGAGTGTGTGTCCTGACTTTGGGAATGACCAGGAGCTGCCGGAGAAGCGCAGGGTCCGCGAGGGTTTGTAAGGTAAAAGCAGTTCTGAAAGATAAGAAGGCCCGAGACCATTAAGACATTTAAAAAGCAGTAAAAGAACTTTAAAATCGATCCTGAAACTCACAGGGAGCCAATGCAGTGATTTTAAAACCGGTGTAATCTGGTCCCACCCTCTGGTCCTAGTCAGGACACGTGCTGCTGAATTTTGTAATAATTGTAAACCTGAAATACTCTTTTTGGGAAGACCAGAGAGCAGGGCATTACAGTAGTCTATTCGACTGGTGATAAAAGCATGAATCAGTGTCTCCGTGTTGGCCTGAGAGAGAATGGGGCGGACTCTGGCTATGTTTTTTAGGTGATAGAAACCTATTTTTGTGATGTTTTTAATGTGTGGGATAAAAGTCAGCTCAGAGTCAAAAATGACGCCCAGGTTTTTCACTTGAGGAGATGGGTTAAAAGACTGTGATTGTAGTTTGGGTAAAAGTTTCTCTCTCTGGGCCTCAGGACCGATGATTAAAACCTCAGTTTTGCCCTGGTTAAGCTGGAGAAAGTTTTCTGCCATCCAGGATTTGATATTTAGAATGCAGTTAAAAAGAGCATCCATTGGCCTGGTGTCATCAGGGGACATGGAGATGTAAAGCTGCGTATCATCGCCACGGAAAGCCCCAGGTCCGGACGGTGTCTTTCCTGCCATCTTGAGACACTGCGCTGAAGAACTGGCTCCTGTCTTCACGGACATCTTTAACACCTCCCTGGAGTCATGCCATGTCCCAGCCTGCTTCAAGCTGTCCACCATCGTTCCTGTCCCCAAGAAGCCCAGGATCACTGGACTTAATGACTACAGGCCTGTGGCGCTGACGTCGGTAGTCATGAAGTCATTTGAGCGCCTGGTTCTGCCTCACCTCAAGTCCTTCACCTCCCCCCTGCTGGACCCTCTGCAGTTCGCCTACAGAGCAAATCGGTCGGTAGACGACGCCATCAACCTGGCCCTCCTCTTCATCCTTCAGCATCTGGACTCCCCGGGAACCTACGCCAGGATCCTGTTTGTGGACTTCAGCTCTGCATTTAACACCATCCTCCCTGCTCTGCTCCAGGACAAGCTCACCCAGCTCAATGTGCCTGACTCCACCTACAGGTGGATCACTGACTTCCTGACAGACCGGAGGCAGTGCGTGCGGCTGGGGAAGAATGTCTCGGACACTCGGACTATAAGCACAGGATCTCCACAGGGCTGTGTACTTTCTCCCCTGCTCTTCTCCCTCTACACCAACTGCTGCACCTCCAGCCACGACTCCGTGAAATTGGTTAAGTTTGCGGATGACACCACCCTCATTGGGCTCATCTCGGACGGCGATGAGTCTGCCTACAGGAGGGAGGTGGACCGGCTGGTGTCCTGGTGCAGCAGCAACAACCTGGAGCTCAACGCCCAGAAGACAGTGGAGATGATTGTGGACTTCAGGAAAGTCACAGCCCCCCTGCCTCTCCTCACCCTGACAGACTCCTCCATCACCACTGTGGACTCTTTCCGCTTCCTGGGCACCTGCATCACCCACGACCTCAAGTGGGAGCCGACCATCAGCTCCCTCATCAAGAAAGCTCAGCAGAGGATGTACTTCCTGCGGCAGCTGAGGAAAGCCAAGCTGCCTGCCCAGATGATGGTGCAGTTTTACACGGCCATCATTGAGTCCATCCTCACCTCCTCCATCACTGTGTGGTACGCTGGGGCCACTGCCAGGGACAGACAGAGACTGCAGCGCATTGTGCGCTCTGCTGAGAAGGTGATCGGCTGTAGCCTTCCATCTCTTCAGGACCTGTACGTCTCCAGGACTCGGGGGCGTGCAGGCCGGATAGCAGCTGACCCCTCTCACCCTGGACATGGACTATTCCAGCCACTTCCCTCTGGCAGAAGGCTACGGTCCATACGGACCAGAACCTCTCGCCATAAGAACAGTTTCTTCCCCTCTGCCGTTGGACTCATGAACACTTTATGAACACTTTATAACACCTGTACTAAGGACACTTTATAATACCCAGACTAAGCTGGACACTTTATAACACCTGTCACCTTAAATAAGTCATGCCACATCACTTGATCTTTTGCACTGCCAGTTTGCACTGTTGTTCTGATGCTTCTGTATATACTAGACTATTTTTATTTTTTTATTATATCTTAATACTTTTTTTGCATGCTCTTACTTTATTTTTAAATAGTGATACTTTATTATTATTATTATTATTATTATTATTATTATTATTATTCAGTTTTCTATGTTGCACCTCATCACCAAAGCAAGTTCCTACTCTGTGAATTGTGTTCACTGACAATGGCAATAAAAGCTTTTCTGATTCTGATAACTGTGGAAGTTGATTCCATGTTTCCTGATGACACCACCAAGAGGGAGCATGTACAAGTTATTAAAAAGTACAGGGCCTAAACTGGAACCCTGGGGCAGACCACATGTGATTTTATGGACCATGTGATTTTATATGTCGCATTCTATTGAATGTTGGTAGTCGATACATCCGAGTCAGTTCTCCATCCGTTGTAGATGTGTTCCCTTGCAACAGTTGGGGAAAATATGGATGCCCAAGAAAGGTTGGGACAGGCTACATATAACTCACTAGGGCTAAATCCTAGATCTCAAAGAACTCAACCCTCTCTGGCTGAATCCTGAGGTAGTTAACGTTATCATTAGCGCTAGAGCCTGTTAGCTAACGTTAGCTGTCGGCGACTCAGTTATGACAGTTTGATTCTTACATTTTCAGAAAAAAACTTCTGTCTACTATCAAATGATGTGAAAGAAAGTCTAAATGTCACTACAAAGTTTTTAGAAGACACTTTCTCTACACATACACAACTTCACATATTAAAACGACGAAAAGACAGTTCTCCCCATTTATTGTGTGCGCTGACATTTCTGCTGTGACATAAATCCAACTGACTCGTCTGCACCGAACTAGCCAGAGTTTGTGTTTCAGAACCGCGATTTGATTGGATTGGTTCTATTGCACTTTCTCGAGGTGGAGGTCGGTTTTCCCTGAGTCTCGAGCACAAGAGAATGCAGCAATATGTACAGTCTACGGGAATGTTTATGGGTATCACCAAACTACTGAACACAATTTCTATTCAAGAAGATACATTTTTTAAACTTATAACTACTAAATCTAACGTTTTCTTCCCTTCTAAAACTACTTTCCTTCCCTGTCCTCCCCTCTTTTCCTCTCTTTCTGTCACTTCTCAGTTGGAGCGTGCGTATTTGCTGAGTTCTTGGTGTGATGTGGAAAGTGTTTGCCAATGTTTCCTCAGACTTGGGTCAACACTTGTGTTATCAGTGCGTGCCTCAGCTGTGACTGTATGCTAGGCTAGCACTACGCTAATCCCTCTCTGTCGCACTGTGGAATTTTACACTTACTTTTCTCTCTTCGACCACACGGCATTTGACTATTTGAAATGGTTGTTTCAAGTGATTCTCCGGCTAGCATTTTTGCAGGATGATCAGAAATAACCATGCATTGGAAGGTTGTTCTGCCTGTACACTGTGGCTCTATCAGTGAGCCACAAAAGAGGATTAAGGAAAAAAAGATGCATTATTGCACATTTAGATTTATAAATATGAAGGGAAAAAACATAAATGTTGTACTAAAATGCAAGTCTTTCGTGATTTAATTCTTTCATATTGTTAACCATACAAATACCAAAATAAACTGCTTATATATCAAGAAGATGGCTGGGGCAGTTTATGTTTTAGTGGCAGTAAAACTCTTTCTGATTGGCCGAGTGGAGCCAGTGACACCTACACATGCAGCAGAATAAGAGAGACCTAATAATAGAATTTGGCCAAATGCTATAAGACCAGCAATACGTAAATAAGGCATTTTATTACGCACAAAGCTGCATACAGTATATTTACAGTAATTCTAAATATTATTGTAAAAGTTCATTTTACTGTTTGTTTTACAGGCTTTTTACACCATATGTGGCAAGGGTGACCAGATTTTCAAAATTCAAAACTGGGACACAGCCGGGTTGGGTTGTTAATAAATATATAAATAAAACTTTTTGCTTTATTGTCATTTGCAAACACGGTTTTGTGTATTTTGGCGAAACAAATTACAATTTATGCTTCTCTTTACTGTTGCCGAGGATCTTATTAGTCAAAAACTGTGATAGTCCTGTAGACCTGATATAGTCCTGGTTTAGTCTTAGTTCAAATTGGTCAAAAATAGGGACAGCTGGGACATTTCTTGTATAAAACTGGGACAAATCACTGGTTTTGTATAAATCTGCTGGAACACGGGACATAGCTCAAATTGGGACCGTCACGAGTAAATAGGAATGTCTGGTCACCCTCTATGTTGCAGTAAATGTGGCAGAAGACCTTCCAGAGGAAATACTTTGAGGGAATGAACCATTTTGTTACCAACTGAAACACCAGAGCTGAGTAAGAGTGAGGCCTTTTGTGTTGTTCAGTTTGGGGCTCAGCAAATCAGATGGTCAGATAAAAGAAGTTCTATGGTCTGTTCTGAATGTAGAAGGGACGGGCTGCTCAGGCAACAAAATTACATGTCAGACCTGTGGAGGGCTGAGCTCACTCACAGTAACAATGTGTGTTTTTCAATGTATTTTTGAGAATAAAAAAAAAAAAAAAGAGAAAGGTTTGTTGACACAGAGCGCTGAATCCTCGCTGCATCTGTAATACATGTTTATGGAACACAGCCACGTACTTGTGAATCCTGTAGGACAAGAGTCTGTACTAACGAAACACAACCACACAGGCCGACACATTCAAACTGGATTAGAGCTAACTATACCCTGTGTGCGCTCTTTCCTCTCTCCTCCCTCTCTCCATCTCTCTCGCTATCCCCCCTCTGTCTCCTCCTCCTTCTTCCTATCTCTCCCTTCCTCTCTCTCCTCTTCCTTTCTCTCCATCTCAGTCTATCTCATCTCTTTTTCTCTTCATTGCTGCCTCTCTCTGCCCTCTCTCCTTCTCTACCTCTCTCTCCTTCCTCTCTCTTCCCCGTTTCTCTCCTCCTTCTCCCCTCTCTCCTCCCTCCTTCTCTCTCCCCTCTCTCCTTCTCTCCATCTCTGTGTCTCCTCCCTCTCTCTTCTTCCTCTCACTCCTTTTCTTCATTGCTGTCTCTCTGTCCTCTCTGCCCCCCCACTTCTCTCTCCTCCCTCCTTCTCTCTCCCATCTCTCTCCTCTCCATCTCTGTCTCCTCCCTCTCTCTTCTTTCTCTCGCTCCTTCTCTTCAGTGCTGTCTCTCTCCTCTCTGTCTCTCCTCCGTCCTTCTCTCTCCTCTCTCCATCTCTGTCTCCCTCCTCTCTCTTCTTTCGCTCACTCCTTTTCTTTGATGCTGTCTCTCTTCTCTCTGCCTCTCCTCCCTCCTTCTGTCTCTCCTTCTCTCCATGCCTGTCTCCTCCCTCTCTGTTCTTTCTCTCTCTCTTTCTCTTCATTGCTGTCTTTCTCTTCTCTCTCTCTCTCCTCCCTCCTTCTCCTCTCTCTCCTCCCCCTCTCCTCCCTCTCTTTCCGCGGCTAATTCAGGGTTACCGCACTCATCCACGGCCGTTCACACACACACAGCTGTAATTAGCGGATTAGGCACGGGGCCAGCTAGCTTCCACGCGGTACGGCTAGCGCAGCATTAGCAGCTACAGGTGTGCACATACCTGAGGTCACATGATCGGGCGGGGGCGGAGAGTTAGCATTAGCCGCGGCGTGCAGTGTTTTTGCTGGAGAGAGTGAGCGGGCAGGAGGATGACGAGCTAACACCTGGTATTAGCTCAGGTAATCCCGGCAGAAAAACAAACTCACGCACCACAGAACACTGTAAAAATGAACGTACAAGACCAAAAACGACTTCAGTTTAGTATTTTAATCTGGTAGAAAATGTATTTATTTAGCAGGTCTGAAATATTTGACTTGAAGGTGTGTAACTTTTCTGGCAGAAGGTCCGTCAAACGCCTTTCTCCATGCAGACGTTATTACTTTGCCTCTAATATTTCACAGTATGGTGTTAAAAGTTTCAATCTTCATGGAGACCAAACTGAGCTATAAAACCACTTGAATAAATGAAAGGTAGAGCTGTTTAATGTCATACTGTGGAACATTCCAGGCAGAGCAATGACATATCCATAGAAACGAGCAGGCGACGGACCCCCAACCAAAAAGTTACATGTTATACCTAAAATTAATTTAAAACAAGTTAAAAAATCGAGAATTTTCAGACTGTATGAGCATGTGAAAAGGTGGAAAGTAAATGCAGCTGTAGTCAGGTACAGAAATGCTACGCTCATATTGTGTTTTATTCAGCATAACAAACAGGAACCTTTATTTTGTCAGTTGTAGTAACAGTGATTTTTACCATGTGTGTCTGAATATATGTTTTATTAACGCAGAAGGAGACTCTCTTTGCAAACGGTAATGTGTGGAAGGCATCTCGTTTTCTGCTAAGGCCTGGTTTGCAAACTCCCAGAACCCTCATTCCTCCGTTTTAGTTATAGGAATGTAACAATAACCGAAATATTGTGAAATCATATCGTCAAAAGTGTCACAACAATATATCGAATTACTGACTGTGAAAAAGTATACTGTCAAAAAGAAACATTCAGTAGCAAAGCACCAATGCAAAGAGTGTGAGAGTTTGAGATGATTTTAAGAGAAGTTTAAAGGGATTATCAGACTACGTCACTTCGTGCACTACTGTGCATGTCTCCTGCAGAGCTGCTGTCCTGTCTGGGATCATGTCAGTGTCTCGTCGATTTCAGGCTTTCCCGGGGGGCAGAGCTAGGTGTGTCCATCAGGTATGAGTGGATGTCCAGCTACTGAAGTTTGAGACGTTTCTTGTTGTTATTTATACACTCACCTGCATTTAACTCATATGGGTCATTACGACGTATCCCACTCGGGCGACAGTAGCTCAGTTGGTAAGCGTGTTTGTCCACTGATCTAAAGGTTGGCAGTTCAAATCCTGCTCTCAACATAAAATATCATTGGTTGAGCAGTCAGATCTTAGTCACTTACCCACAGGTTGCCAGTGCGATTCCAGCTCCTACAGATGATTGCTGTCAAGACACTTAACCCACCTTGCCCCTAGTGCAGGCATGTCCAAACTATGGCCTGCAGGCCTAATGCGGCCCTCAGACAAATTTTTCTTGGCCCTCAGGCTTCCAGGTGAATTGGCCCAAATTACCTTGAGCAGTTTTGACTGCAAGTTTTTTGAAAATTTACCTTGATAAGACAATATTTCATATTTATTGTGTGTTTTTGTGGATCTTAGCATGAATAAAGGACTGATAGCTCATTCTAACATGTTAAACATGCATATTTCAATTATTCACTGTACTGAGCCCCAGTCTATGGCCCTCGATCAGCCCTCTGTGTTTAGATATGTGGCCCTTGATGAAAAAAGTTTGGACACCACTGCCCTAGTGTCTGCGTACACTGGTGGTTGAATGTGTGTGTGAATGGGTGTGTTAAGAGCTTTGAGTGCCTTGAAGGTGGAAAAGCGCTATATAAAAATGTTCATTTAGCATCATAACTTATTTTATCTTTTACGGTGATAAAATAAGCGTGCATCCACTCTGTTAATAAACAAAATAATCCATCTATAGTAACTTTTTTGGGGGGGTTTCAGCTTGTTTATAGGTGACATTTTGAGGACTTTCAACATTCAAAAGATATTATATTTTGTTTTAAATTGGTAGTTGCTATGGAAACTTTGCTTATTTTTTCATTACTCTGAAACACATGGATTGGCCCAGGTACATATTTTGTTTTGTGATCAATATTTTATTTGATTTTCATATTCATGGGTGGACATGACATACGTCTATAGTAACTTTTCAAACTCACATATCTCCCTTTGCCACAATTGGAAAACTGGAAAAATCCTTCATTTGAATTCAAGTGATTTTAAGGTGTGTAGATGTTCATTTTTAGAGTGTAGAAACCACAGCGGAGCCGAGCAAGAGGAGGGGGTGGGAAAACATGAGGAGTGTTTGCTCTCAGGATTACTCATGTTCTAATACTGTGTACTCTGAGCTACTCCGAGCCAAGACCGAGGGAGGGGGCAGAGGAGGAGGGAGGGGGCAGAGGTGTGTGGTACCAGGACAGAACATGGACGCATTACCGGTCGGTCAATCTCTCAAAAATCACACATAATTTGACTTTAGGACAATTAATCTTTAATCTCTCTTCTCTTTGTTGTTGGTTTTTTTTTGTTTTTGTGTGTGTTTGTGTGTGTGTGTGTGTGTGTGTGTGTGCGTGTGTGTGTGTGTGTGTGTGTGTGTGTGTTAAATAAACAATAAGAAAGACAATAATTTAAAAAAAAAATGATAAAACAATAGCTGCACATTAAGCGAGACATAAAAAATGAACTCAAATAAAATGCAGCTTTTCAAATCTCAACTCATATTTGTTTACACAGTAGCTAGTTTAACCAGTTTGTCATGTATTAAAGGGTACTAAATGTTTTAAAAGGTACTGGCCTCTTACAGTTCTCTCAATTCTTTATTTATTTATTATTTTTTTAAGACTTACCTGAGCAGTCAGACCCACACGCTTTGACAAAACTTTACCAAGACGAGTGGACCTGGAGCTACATCCTGTCTCTGATTTCAGAGGTTTGCGTCAAAAACAAACCTGGCTGCTTACATGTAAAAACCATAGACTGTATATATAAATGGACATAGCTAACCCGCTAGATGCCAGGCTCCAAACAGAAAGTTCGCATGCGGCGCATCCAACTCCATCTGACCCTGGCTCCCATTGACTTCCGTTAGAATATTGTGGCCCCTCTCTCTGTAACTGCTGCTGTGAGCCTCATCATTTTGGTCTTAAAATGTCCGGATTAACTCTACATGATCCTATTTTGTCTTAGGTTTTTTTTTTTTCGTTATTTTGTCAGTTCCTTCCTTTCGCTCCTATAACTGCTAGCCTCGTGAGCTTCATTTGACTGGAGCTGAACACTATGGCTGACATCACACTCGCTTAGTCCACTTTTTTATACAGTCTAAAAAGGGAAAAAAACAACACAAAGGACTGAGAAACAGGATTTTTACAGAATCAACAATCGAAGCACCAAACTATATGACTTATTTCAAGTAAAAGAAGTTATATATTTTGATATGAATGTTAGGAGAATTTTGGAGAAGAGATGTCTTCTGCATTTGAGGGACAAATGAGTGTCTGTAGTTGGATCATCGAACATTTGGACAGAGGTTTTTCATGCTCTATGGTCCGTTCCAGAACCCTCAGGCAACCAGAAGACCACAGAGAAGTAACGGTTTTCCACCTCAGAGATCTTTACCACTGGTAGAAGATCGCCAGTTGCTTGTTCTGCACAAACCAAAATCTATAATGGCAGTACATCCATTGATTTAGTTGCAATAAGGCCTCCAAACTTGACTCACAGACATTTTATTCAGTGCTGTAATGATTAATTGAAATGATCGTGATTAATTGTCTATTAAATTAATCATAATTGTATTTTGATGATTGGAATCATTATCTGGACTATACAAGGGTGCGTTCATACCTGCTTCCTACTATAGTTTGGGCTCAGTTTAATCCTAATGTATTAATGTATAATTATGTAAGTCAATTTTTTTTTTTTTTTTTTTTTTTTTTTTTTTTTTTTTTTTTTTTTTTTTGGTTCTGATCCTTTTAGTTCTGGTTTAGTCCTGGTTTAGACCTGGTTTAATTCTGTAATGAATACATACTAGATGGATAAGTTTAAAGTCATATCAAGGAACATTACAGGCAAAGCAATAACATCTCCATGGAGACAAGCAGGTAGTGGACCCTCCACCAGCAAAGTTGTGCAATGCACCTTGAATATGCAGGGTTTGTGTGTTGAACGTGTGAATGAAACCACCTCTCTGGTCCTCTCTCTGAGCCTCTCTCTGGTCCTCACTTGGTCTGGACCTCTCTCTTTCTCAGCCTCTCTGTCTGGTCCTCTCTCTCTGGTCCACTCTCTCTCTCTCTGGACCACTCTCTCTCTGGTCCTCTCTCTCTCTCTCTCTCTGATCCACTCTCTCTCTGGATCTCTCTTTCTGGTCCACTCTCTCTGTAACTCTCTCTCCCTCTCTCTGGTCCTCTCTCTCTCTTTCTCTGGTCCACTCTCTCTCTGGACCTCTCTCTCTGGTCCACTCTCTCTGTAACTCTCTCTCCCTCTCTCTGGTCCTCTCTCTCTCTTTCTCTGGTCCACTCTCTCTCTGGACCTCTCTCTCTGGTCCACTCTCTCTGTAACTCTCTCTCCCTCTCTCTGGTCCTCTCTCTCTCTCTCTCTGGTCCACTCTCTCTCTGGTTCACTCTCTCTCTGGACCTCTCTTTCAGGTCCACTCTTTCTCTGGTCCGCTCTCTCTCTCTGATCCTTTCGCTCTCTGATCCTTTCTCTCTCTGGTCCTTTCTCTCTCTGGGCCTCTCTCTCTGGACCCCTCTCTCTAGTCCACTCTCTCTCTGATCCTTTCTCTCTCTGGTCCTTTCTCTCTCTGGGCCTCTCTCGCTGGGCCTCGCTCTGGTCCTCGCTTGGTCTGGCTCGCTGCATATTGGATTTGCTTTCTTCATAATTGATGGAGGGAGTATTTTGTGAAGGTAAAGTCCGGCAATCCTCGGTGTCAGATTCAGAATTAGTCCCTCGTTTATTATTAAGAGCTCAGAGGCCAAGAGGTGAACGAGAAAACAAGAGCTGCTCAGAGAGACAGACACGGGGCCAGACAGTGTAGGGCCTGTTTTAATGTATTATTCAGGATTCACTTAAAGATGCAATATGTAACTTTTCTGATAGAGAGTCCATTGTACTTGCTTGTCTCTCTGCTTTGTCTGCAATGTCCCATAGTCTGGATCGTCTGTCTTCATGGAGACACCACCAGACCAAGTTATAAATCAGATCTGTGGAGAGGCGACCATGTTCACATGTTTTTAAGGTTGTTTTTTTTTTTTTTTTTAGCAATTAAACACCTCTGATTTCGGGTGCACTCACACTAGGACTTCAGAACCATGCAGTACTCAAGCACGATTGCTGTGGGTTCTATGGCCCACACTCACACCTGTGCAAGAGAACCAAGCCACAGCCCGATGACATCATCACTTGGTGCTGTTTGTGCAGTATTGCTATTGCTTTAGAGGAGAAAATAACAGCAGAAATATCTATTAAATAGTGAGACAGATATGAGTCCTCCTGTGATACGCACTCCTCTGTGAGTTTATGGATATAAAAACAGGAGAATGCGGACAGGCAGGGAGGCTGCAAAACTTCTGTCACCGTCCACTGTCCTTTTTGAAGGTACGGTCAGATTTACTGTGACTTTTGGAGCCACTGTTGGTGCCTGGGCGCGGTTCGATTGTTCTCACACTGGACAAGCGTACCGCGCTTTAGGGATTATCTTGCTTGAGTACGGTTCGATTGGGCTAGTGTGAGTGCACCCTTAGTAAATACACGGTGAATATACTGTAACTGATGTAGATATAATGCCATACTGTGGAACTTCCGCAACATCTCCATCAAAACAAGCAACGGAGAAAGAGCATACATCACCTTCTTGTCACCATTGAGATGTTATGGTTTTGTTCCATATAGAATGCCGTATATGTATATCTCCATGGAGACAAGGAGAATACACTCCCAGAGAGGCGAGCCTGCTGACAGTAAGGAAGTATGTTTTTATCAACAAAAATAAATAAATGAATAAAACACACCTGAATTGAATCCATGTTAGATATGATTCAGGTGATACTGAGACCCATTGCAGGCATACAGTACATACCACATTAAAAACATATACAACCATCAGACTCCAACATAAATATAATCACTGTGAAAGCCATGCACAAAAATAAATCAAATTCTACACTAAAGCTTTCAGACTGTCCCAGAATGCACCTCACCTCTCCTATTATTAGTTTACTAAAGATGGAGTTTTAGCAAACATAACAGGATTATAGTGATCTGAGCCAAAGATGACAGCTCTGATCAAGTACCATTAGACAAGCTGATAATGAATGTTTAAAGGGCCCATGTTACACTATTCTGATCTATTTTTAATGTCGTTT
This sequence comes from Taenioides sp. WSHXM2023, assembly GCA_029959045.1. Classification (NCBI taxonomy): domain Eukaryota; kingdom Metazoa; phylum Chordata; class Actinopteri; order Gobiiformes; family Gobiidae; genus Taenioides; species Taenioides sp. WSHXM2023. The sequence continues at coordinate 29,914,535 of CM057095.1, read as the reverse complement.
CCTCATCACAAACAGACCTGGAGTTGTGTTTTGTTTCATTCACACATGTTTAACACACAAACTCTGCAGATTCGAGTTCTTGCAGACAAATGATGCAGACAAATAATAAAGGATTACTCAAACATGTGTGAATGAAACAAAACACATTTCTGTGTCACTGCTTTGTTTCAGTACTAGTTTTAGTATTCAATAGTATCTGATTTTTGATACTTTTGACAGCCCCAGTGCCCACATGTACTGAGAGCCGCTGGGACCCTCCTCAGAACTGTTACACAATCCAGGACCAGACCCTCCCGGACCCCCTCAGACCCCCCCAGGGAGCAGGACAGTAACAAGGTGATGGTGTGATCTCAGACTGCTCCTCACTACAAAGACTCTGGGGCTGTCAGTGGCTTTCTGCTGTTTTTGTCCCTGTGTCCTGTGCCCCGGGCCCCTGCAGCAGCTGGCAGGTACGGGGCCCACAGACAGGGACGGGAGGGGCCGATGAGAGACAGGAGCAGAGGCAGGGGCAGGGGCAGGGGCAGTGTGGGCTCTAAGATGATGAAGAGGAGGGAGACTGAGAAGGCAGAAGAGGAGCTGGTTTGTACTCAGACACTCATTGGACAAGAAGCATTTATGATTTGAAAAACTGTGTCATTTTATACTTTAATTAACAGCGTTTTTGCTCTTTGTCTTCAAATGTTCCAAAATGTGTGCAGCTTGAAACCTTTCTGTGAGGGTTCTGCCACCTGCTGGTATCCATGGAGATGTTATTACTTTGTCTGGGATGTTCCACAGAATGGCATTAAACTTATCTATCTCCATGGAGACAAGCGGTTTACAGTAAGAATGCATGTTTTTCCAAAGTGTTTCCTTCACGAAGCACCAAAACAAATCAAAGCAAACATGACGACGCTGATGTATTTGACGTCCTTCAGCCGATTTTAGCAGAAATCGAAGAAGAAGAAGAAACATGGATGGATTATGAACACTTTTTTGCTTATTTATAAAATTTGAATTCAATGTCAACTCATTTTACTTCCATATTTTGGTCTCATTTGCTTTACCCTTAGACCTGAGCAGCCTGATACCTGAGAGTGTGGGTGTAGTACAGGTGGGAGGGACACTCTTGTCATCATCGGGTGTAATTATGTCTGTGCTGTGTCCAGTCCTGCTTCAACAAAAGGACACAAAAGGAGTGGTCACTGTGGACAGAGGCTCAGGGTTTAACAGGGACAATCAATGGAAGTGGGTCATGTTATCATAAGGAGGTTGATGGTTTAATTCCAGCTCTGTCCTGTTCACACTGATAAGTTTATGTATACTTTATTAATCCCTCATGAGGTAAAATCATTCTCTGCATTTGCCCCATTCTTCGATGTCTCTGGGGCAGCCTGTCAGGAGCAGTGGGACCCATCTCCAGATCTTGAGCTAGTCTTCGTCAGGACTACCTTAGCTGGAGGATTTGACCTTGTGCATGTTTTGTGTTGATGGAGGAAACCAGAGCACCCAGAGGAAACCCACCCAGACACAGGGAGAACATGCAAACTCCACACAGAACGACCCGGGTGTCTACAGTCTGACCTAGGCTACTTTTCCACCTTGGGTATCCTTTGAGTTATAGGCCAAATTTCTCCATTGTTTCCAGAATTCACCTAGACTACTGAAGATTGTGTTCTTACATTACTGCCACTCAGCAACTGGTGATACTGCTGTTGTTTCCTTAGGCAAGACATTTGATCTAACACTCTGCTTAAATGGAGCTGTTGGAGGATGAGGAAAAGCTCAAACAAAAGTCTTAGCACAGCCCAGCAGCTCGAGTCATCAGGTCCAGTATCAGGGCAGTGTGAGGAGAGTAACAGCCCTCAGGACAAAAGTGCCCCTCCTCTCTGTCCTGAAGCTCAGACATTGCAGCAGCCTCCAGGGGGCACCAGGTGAACTCTGGAGACACTACACTTGCTTCGGTCAGTGATGAGATGGGCCATTCACTCATGGCATTTTAGAGCTGGCTGGTTTTGGTCTTAAAATGTTTGTATTGACCCACTCTACATCCATCCATCCATTTTCTTACGCTTATCCAGGGCCGGGTCGTGGGGGCAACAAGCAGGGACTCCCAGACTTTCTTCACCCCGGACACCCCGGACCGCGCTACATGATCCTGGTGTTTTTATTTCGCAATATTGTTCGTCAAAAAAAATCCTTTTCATAATATAAAGCCTGGCTCCAGATTCGCTCCTGTAACCGTGAGCATCGTGAGCTTCATTTGAGCGGAGCCGAACGCTGTGGGTGACATCACACTCGCTTAATCCATTTTTATATACAGTCTATGGTCGCCATGGATACAGGAAAATACAAACTGCTGAAATCACACAAATGCTGGTTTTAATCTCTGAGCAGACCAGAGAACGAGCAGTGTCAGTGACTTCTGTAGCCACAGCTACCCTGGGGAAGTTTGACCAAAGTGAGGCTGCCAGTCTGAGCCATCACCAACACGCACACACACACACACACACACACACACACACAAAAAGGTCGTACTAGTTGCCAGTGTGTCTCTGATTCAGTGGTGTAGGGGCTGGACTCGGCCACAGTTTGGTGTAAAAACAACAGATGCTGTGGTGACTTTAAATCTGCTCAATAAAAGTGCTCTGTACGCAGCACAGAAGGCTCTTAAAGGGACGGGCCTGGACTGGGACGGGGCACGGGGGAGAGGGACCTTAAAGGGATGACCAGACTTGAACACAAGAACAAGATTTACACTGTACACAGAGAGATGCTGTTGGAGAGTGTTTTTTTTTTTTTTTTTTTTTTGAGTAATTATTATTTATTCAAAGTTCTAAAGGTTTTTCAACTTTACCATCATCATAAGACACTACTTGAAGGTGCACTGTGTAACTTCTGATGGAGCATTAGTCACCATTTTCTCTCTAAGATGTCACCTGGAATGTTACACAGTATGGCGTGACACTTACTGTATTTTTCTCTCGACCGCAGATTACGCCATAGGGCCAAGTTACAGGTCAGATCTGTGGAAAGGCGAGCCCACTCACAGTAAAACACAGTAAAAGATGGACATTCCAGACAAAGCATCTCCATGAAGACAAGTAGATCTAACCCTAACCCTAACCCTAAACCACCACCAGAAAAGTCGCACAGTTCACCTTTAAATAATTACTTCTAACTGTATGTTCAATTGAGTTGAATTTTTGCAACTTTAACCAATTCTGCCAGTAACTGAGATGACAAAGAAAGAGGAGAGAGAGTGTATTTATATGAATAGCCTGATACATTATTGTGATTACAGGTTATGGTCTGAGATGCTGATTCAGGACAGTGTTTACAGGACAGTTACAGTGGAGCTTGTGGAGTGATGGAAACAGAGCTGCGTTTTGTCCTCTCTGTTTGTCCCACATGCAAATCTTCTTCTCCTCCTCCTGGGCCTCTCCTCTCCCCATCTCTCCATTATTCTCTCCTCTTCTCTCCTCCGCTGCAGTTTCTCTCTTTTCTTCCCTTTATTAAAAGTATACATACAGATTTCTTTCCAGACTTTGGGTGAATATTCATCAGTAAAAGCCTTTATGTTCTAATTGTAAAATGAGTATGGGTAACGTTTTCAGCTTTTGCACTAAACTATTTGGACATGCACAGTTTGTAAAATGATGCCAAATTGGGTAATGACAAGTGTCTCTCTCCTCTTTCTTCCTCCTCTCTTTCTTCTCTCTCCTCCCCTCATCTTTCTCTCCTCCACTTTCTGAGCCTCCTCTCCCCTCCTCTCCCTCTTCTTCAAGTCTACCCTCTCCTCCTCCTCTTTTGTGTCTCTCCTCCCCTCCTGGGCCTCCTCTCCCTCTCTCTCCCTCTCTTCGGGGCAGATGGCGGGGCGTCCCATGCCAGGGCAGGACGCAGGACACAGGTGGAGGGGGGGTCCCAGAGCAGAGCCAGGCCCACAGCGATCCATCATGGACCCCCCTCTCTCCCCCGTCTCCCCTCTGTGGGTCGGCCCGTTCACACCTGCTGAGCCTGAATCACAACTACAAGGCTATTTGGTTTTCATTTGTTAATCACTATGGTAACAGTCTTAATTTTCTGAAACCCAAGGCCAGTGCTGCCTTTACTGCCAACACCAGGATATTTGGAGGATGAAAAGTGTAAAAAATGCCGTAAATTAAATTAAAAAAAAAAAAAAATAATGTAAGAGCATTTTTTCTTTTCCCATTTACTTTTTTTTTTTTTTCTAGATGGTCCTCGATGTAGATTATTTCTGCTTTCATGTGTCCAAAATAGAAAGAGAAGAAAGAGTCGGAATGATACTGAAGGTAAATGGAACCACTCACCCATTCACGCACCAGTGTACGCACTTCACTTGTGGAAGTTGGAATCGCACCATCAGTCTGTAGGTCAGTGGATCAGGCCTGTCAACTGATGATGTTTATGTCAAGAGCGGGATTCAAACTGTCAACCTTCAAATCAGATCAGATTGGTCTTCATAGAAATGTAATTGCTCTGACATGTCCCTAACTTATCTATATACATGGGGCCAGATCGGTGGAGAGGCAAGCCAGCTCTCAGTAAGAATCATCAGTGTTTGTTAGCATATTTGTATTTGCAGTAAAACCACCGACAATTAAACAAATGCAAGATAGAGAAGGTTAATAGTGCATCTTTAAAATTCCACCATAATCATTTAAACGTTAATTGCCGTTATTTATTGGACAAAACATGAGTGGTACATTATGACTGGAGTGACACAGACTTGGCAGCCCGCCTCATTCTTCCCGTACTTGTTTGGTTGTCATGTTCTCTGGAGCCATCTGGGCCTTTGAGTCGCCTTCCTGCTTTTGCACACGGCTCGTCTTTGATTTGCACACAGCCCTTTTGTCACTCTTTAGTCCTCATCAGTGCCACAGACTCGTGAACACCCCGGGGCTCAAACATCACAGGGATCAGCCAAAACCATCAATCAAAATCCAATAAGGTGACAGGTTCTATGGAAGTGAGCTGTGGCTCTACTGTAAGTGTCAGAACAGGCAAATGCATGTTTCTGGAATCATTTAGAAACAATATTAACTTGGCACTGACTTTCAGAGGTTATAAAGCTGCTTTTCTGCACCTGTCACTTGCAGGATCTTCAGTTCAGTTCTTCTGAAGATCCTGCAAGTGACAGTTGCAGAAAAGCAGTTTTATAACCTCTGATAGTCAGTGCCATCGCTCCGCACACGGACATTACGCACAGCACACAGGGCACCAAGTGCGTGCGGGGGCAAAAAATCAGGGTTGTGAATCCTCGTAAAACTGTCCATCCAAAGTGTGCGGAGAGGCAAGAAGCCGGTGCCAGTGCCAACAGAATCCCCCGAAATCTCTTTCTCTGTCTCTCCCTCTCTCTCTCTTCCTCCCTTACTTTCTCTCTCCCTCTATCTCTCTCTCTCTCTCCCTCGGTGTCTGGACCGAGGACTGGACTTTATCTGCAGCAAATAGAGTCTTTGCGCAGAAATTTTCACTTTCAAATTCTTATTTAAAGTTTCTTGATTGAGTAAATTCTACTGTGCAATTATTTGTACTTATGTACATTATTTACCAAAGGAAAGTGCACATTATTACTTCCAAGGGTTTATACTTGTTATGTGTTTACAAAGTTCAGTTCAGTGTTCAGTCTGCAGTCACTGCACAAATCTTTCTTTATAATAATGGTGGTGGTATTTATTTATTAACCTTTTTTAATAATTTATTATTTCAACTTTCATGTTTAGTGTATTTGTTTTGGAAATAAAATGAATTGCACTGATAAATTCTGAATGATTGTTCATTCTGGGTGGGGCACCCAAATGCCTAATAACAGCCCTGCTGGTGCAGAATACTGACCATTTGATGATAAAATTGTCAGTATTTGTTTTCTGTAATTTGAATAAATAAAAATAAAAATGTGCATCATCTCTTTAAATAAGAACTACCATTAGAACTGTGAAGGAATCATACTGTATGGGAGGGGTTTCCAACAGTTATTTTATTTTATTTTATTTTATTTTATTTTATTTTATTTTATTTTATTTTATTTTATTTTATTTTATTTTATTTTATTTTATTTTATTTTATTTTATTTTTAGACACACTTACTGGGAACAAACTTAAGAAACAGTATAAAAGCAGAACAGCCAATGCACACGAGAGAGCTTTTTGCACTGTGTCACTGTGGAGATGCTTTGCCTGTAATGTTCCACAGTTGATCTATATAGCATTTATTTCATTACAGGTGTTTTATTTCTCAAAAGGTCTTCAAAAAACATGCATTCCTATATGGGCTCGCCTCTCCACAGATATGACCTGTGATTTGACTGGTTCTTTTCCATGGAGACAATCAGGTTGCTGACCCTCCAACAGAAAAGTGACGTAGTACAGGTCTGTTAGTGAAGTTATGACAAAAGATGATTAAACGTATACTGTAAAATGCACTTTTAATTTGGGCCAATTAAGATTTTTGTGGAGACAGAAAGAGAGAGAGAGGGGGAGAGGAGAAAGATAATTGAAAAAGAGAAAAAGTAAGTGAAAATAGAAAGAAAGAGAGGGCATGAAGAAGTGAAAGAAGAGAGTGGAGAGAGAGAGTTAATTATAAAGCCGTGATTAAGGTCCTAATGAGTTGATTCTCTGTGGGGATTAAGAGGAGGCCGAGGAGCTGCTAAAATCCTCCTAAAAACACCAAACTCAACGCGCGCACACACACACACACACACACACACACACACACACACACACACACACACACATGCACATAGAAACACACACACATATATATTATTTTATTGTCTTCGTAGGGAAATGTGTCCTCTGCATTTGGCCCATTAAAAAGTTGTTATTATAGTTTTGGACACCTTTGAATTTGTGCACAGACTCTTGAAACTCAATGTTTGCCAAAAATTCTACGTTTCCAACTCTCGCTCAAAGACTGACACACTTGAACTTCAAATACTAGAAACACACATCGGAAATGTTGTACTAGCCCCATAGACTTTGTTTGTAAACCTGATGCCCTGACGATGCCGTCTGAATGCACCGTAATGAGTCCAAACAGCAAAAAGCTCGAATAACACAGTGCGGTCATGAGCAGGTTCTTCATAATAATGAGACTATGGTAACACAACTTTCCCTTCACACATCTCACTGTCTGTCCTGTAGCAGCACACACACACACATATATACACACACACGCACACAGACACAAACACAAACATACAGACACACACAAATACAAACACACACACACAAATACAAACACACGCACACAGACAGATATACACGCACAAACACACACACACATAAACACACACATGCACACAGACACATATACACGCACAAACACGAATGCACACAAACACACAGACACACACAAACACACACAAATACACATACACACACACGCACACAGTACATATACACACACAAACACACAGACACACAAATACATACACACACACATATACACAGATACATGCACACTGACACACGCAGACACATACACACACACACCTATACACACACACAGACACACGCACACAGACACATTTACACACACACACACACACACACACACACACACACACACACACACGTTTTAGAAGTATTAAATCTATCTCCCTGTAGTCCTCTGGTTGCTCGTGATCCTCAGACTTTGGGCTCAGTTTGGTTCTTTTGGAGTAAATGCAGAGGTGAAGACAATCCTCCAGCAGACACCTTCCCCGACCTGAGGCTTATGGGCCGGAGCAGAGGGGATTGTGGGTAGAGAGGGGATTGTGGGTAGAGAGGGGCATTGTGGGATACGACGCTCACATCTTAAAGGGCTTCAGCTCCTGACCACCACAGCACCAGCTTTGAGACATTTGTGGACAGATTATACTGACCGCCCCATGTTTTGATGGCAGTTTAAAGATGCACTGTGTAACTTCTAGATGAATGTCCGCTACCTGCTTGTGTCCATGGAGATGTTTTTGCTTTGCCTAGAATGTTCCACAGTATGGCATTAAAGGGAGCCATGTTATAACAGTGTTTCCTTATTTGATGCATGTTTGACTTGTCCTGGATTTCAAGTCTGAGTACTTAGAAATGTCTGTTTTCACCTACCCCCTATCCCCGCCCACACTTATTCAGTACTTCTTAAAAAAAACAGACTCTGGGTCGTACTCACAGGTTCATTTTTCAACTATTTAACTGAAAAAATGCTTACAGAGATCTGACTTGTAACTTGGCTTGGATGCGTGGAGCACTTTACTACTTGTTTCCATGGAGATGATCCAACAGTGTTCCACAGTATGGCTTTAAACCTGTCTATCTCCATGGAGACAAGCAGGTGACACCTCCTGCTCAATGTACAAGTCAGATCTGTGAATAAATGAGCTCATTCACAGTAAGAATGCATGTTTTTCAGAGTATTTTATTATATATATATTTTTTTTTATTAGCAATTACAACCCTTATAATTAAATAAATGTAACATAGACAAGTTTAATGTCATAATGCGGAACCTTCAGGCAAAATATCTCCATGCAGTACCCTCCAACAGAAACATTCTTCACTTTTGTATGACTCACAGCAGAATGAAAGCTGATTGGTCCATTCGCAAGTGCTCCTGAGCTCTGATTGGCTGCGAGGGAGACACTGGCCATGTTTACATGTTTTTTAATTCTGAATTAATTGTTCTGACTTAAATAGTTTGGAATTTAAATATTCTCCTTCGAGTTTACATGGAAATAATAATTCCGAATTGAGGTTTACATGGAAAACACGTTAAATCGCCTTTATTTAATTCCGTTCAACGTCTGGAGGTCAGGAAGTGTTCTGATTGGACAGGGGCCACACAAACGTCTTGGTTTGTCATTACGCCACCGACACAAACGTGATACAAACTTTTTCCGCATGCGCTGAACAACCGGAATTATTTTTAAGAAGAATAAACGTTTACATGATCGAGGAATAAATTAATTTGGCTTTAAAATCGGAATAACCACCCACTTACTTCGGAATTAAGTTTAATTCCGAATAATCATTTTCATTAGGAATTAAGTGTTTACACGGTCTTTTTTAAAGCGGAATTAATTGTTATTAAGAATGAAATTATTTTTATTCAGAATTAAAGCTCTCATGTAAACGTGGCAACTGTGGCGCTAATGAAAAGTAGGAGTTAGCGCAGGATGTTAATGTGGCGTCAGAATGATTAGTGAGAGCAACGCCGGTCCAGATGTTTACGACGAAACCCACAGACGCTAAACTCAAGACTTCAACGGCGCGTTTAATCAGACGCCCACGAAAAACACCACCTACCCCCGCCCCCCTGCCCCCTGCCCCGCCCTCTCTGCCCCTCACCCCGGACAGTAACAGTAACAGTAAACGTGTACGTGTGAGGGATGGACAGAACAGCGGAGAGAGGGCAGAGGAGGGCGAGAGACAGCTGCTGTTCGCCCCAACCACAGCACATAAATCACCTGAGAACAAAAGAACTGATGGAGACGTAATGGGTGAGAGAGAGGGAGAGAGAGAAGAGGAGGGAGAGAGAGAAAAGAGAGGGGTGGAGGGAGACAGGGAGGGAGGGATAGAAGGAGGGGGCAAGAGAGGGAAGGGGAGAGAGACAGGGTGAGGGAGCTAAAGAAAGAGAGGGAAGGAGGAAGAAAGAGGTGAGGGAGAGGGAGGAAAGATAAAGAGAGGGGGGTATAGGATGTAGATAGATAGATAGATAGATAGATAGATAGATAGATAGATAGATAGATAGATAGATAGATAGATAGATAGATAGATAGATAGATAGATAGATAGAGGGGGTATGAGACTGATCAATAGAAAGAGAGAGAGGACACAGAGAGAGAGAGAGGGAGGGAGAGAGTGGAGAGAGGCAGAGAGAGGCAGAGAGAGAGAGAGAAAGAAAGAAAGAAAGAAAGAAAGAAAGAAAGAAAGAAAGAAAGAAAGAAAGAAAGAAAGTGAGGAGGGGAGATAAAGTGAGAGGGGGTATGAGACTGATAGACTGAGAGAGAAAGAGAGAGGGGGTATGGGACAGAGAGAGAGAAAGAAAGAGAGAGAGACAGGGGGAGGGAGGGGGAAATAAAGAGAGGGAGATGGAATTAAGGAGGGAGGATGGGAGAGAAAGAGAGAGAGAGAGGGGGGGATCAGAGAGGGACAGAAGCTGGGGAGGGTGGGATTGAGGGTAGAGGGGGAGAGACAAAGAGAGAGAGGGAGGGAGGGCATCTGGGTTAATAAAGTGTCTTTAGTGGTGTAAATGCAGATCTGTGGTGAGTGATGCTCATAAAACTTAAAGAGGCGTGACCTGAGCTCGTCTAAAGAGGCTTCAACAACTTCTCTCTCTCCTTCTGCCCTCTTCTCTTTTTCTCTACCTCCTTCCTTCTTTCTCTCTCTCCTTCTGCCCTCCTCTCTTTTTCTCTACCTCCTTCCTTCTTTCTCTCTCTCCTTCTGCCCTCTTCTCTTTTTCTCTACCTCCTTCCTTCTTTCTCTCTCTCCTTCTGCCCTCCTCTCTTTTTCTCTACCTCCTTCCTTCTTTCTCTCTCTCTCCTTCTGCCCTCCTCTCTTTTTCTCTACCTCCTTCCTTCTTTCTCTCTCTCTCCTTCTGCCCTCCTCTCTTTTTCTCCGTCTCCTTCCTTCTTTCTCTCTCTCCTTCTGCCCTCCTCTCTTTTTCTCCGCCTCCTTCCTTCTTTCTCTCGCTCCTTCTGCCCTCCTCTCTTTTTCTCTGCCTCCTTCCTTCTTTCTCTCTCACTCCTTCTGCTCTCCTCTTTTTCTCTGCCTCCTTCCTTCTTTCTCTCTCTCCTTCTGCCCTCCTCTCTTTTTCTCCGCCTCCTTCCTTCTTTCTCTCGCTCCTTCTGCCCTCCTCTCTTTTTCTCTGCCTCCTTCCTTCTTTCTCTCTCACTCCTTCTGCTCTCCTCTTTTTCTCTGCTTCCTTCCTTCTTTCTCTCTCGCTCCTTCTGCCCTCCTCTCTTTTTCTCCGCTTCCTTCCTTCTTTCTCTCTCTCTTTTTGCCCGCCTCTCTTTTTCTCCGTCTCCTTCCTTCTTGCTCTCTCCTTCTGCCATCCTCTTTTTCTCTGCCTCCTTCCTTCTCTCTCTCCTTCTGCCCTCCTCTCTTTTTCTCTGACTCCTTCCTTCCTTCTCTCTCCTTCTGTTATCCTCTTTTTCTCTGCCTCCTTCCTTCTCTCTCTCTCTTTCTCCTTCTGCCCCCTCTCTCTGTCTCCCTTCCTCTCTTCCCTTCTTCCCCACTCTGTTTCTCTTCTTCTTCTCCCCCCACTCTTTGTCCTCCTCTCTCTATATTACACAAAATGGTTCGAATGTTGCTTCCTCTTCTTCTGTTTCTTTTCATTCACATGTTTGAGTCAAATGCTCTGTCCCCCCTTATGATGTCATGAAGTGGTAGTTTTCAAGTTAAAGGTTGGAGGTTTAGAGGTTGAATTTACTCTTCCTCTTTACTTATATTTCAATGTATATATCCCAAACTTGAGTCCATCTTAAACCTGGTCTTGATCCTCCTTCTCTCCTAAACCTCGTCGGTCTCAGGTAAACAGCAGCAGGAGCAGACCTCGTATTAGACCTCTTTAAGATATGAACGGCTCTAAACCGGCACAAAGCTCTGGAGTCCTGAGGCAGCTGCGTCACACCCTCATAATCTCACTCAGATTACACATAAGTGAGCAGAAATGTCTAACCCGGGATTACGCACACACAAAGCAGTTCAACATCGAGATTTGAGCAGATCCGTAATAGATTATTTGGTAAGGATTAAACCGGTTCCTGAAGATGTAGTTTCCCATTGATTTAACGGTTCTATATTACGCAAAATGGACTTTTGTGAGCTTTAGGTCATGTTAGAATCTTGTTACCTCCTCAAAAACATTCTTGGAGTTGTGTTTTGTTTCAGTTGTGTTTGAGTAACTCTTTATTATTAGTCTGTCTGCATCTCCAAAGCTCAAAATGCTCCGTTCCACCTTGTGATGTCATGAAGCAGTAGTGGTAGTTTTCAAGTTAACCGCTTCCTTTTTCCTTTCGTTCAGTAGAGATCGGCAATTCCATATCTGTAATGAACCAAATGATTCTAGTGAAGATGTATGGAGTTTAAAAACACACTGGAGCACTTCCTGTATTACCACATGACATCACAAAGTGGAACAGAGTGTTTTCAGTCAGCGTAAATATGCAGGTTTGCGTGTTAAACATGTGAATGAAACAAAACGGGAACCTGAAACCTTCTTGTTGTGAGGTGAGAGTACGAGCCAATCAGACAGCATAACTTTTCTACACAGGGGGGTTTGCTACCTGTTTGTCTCTGTGTGAAGTTACTGCGTTGCCTGTCATGTTCCATAGTATGGCATTATATTGATCTTGCATGTATTCAGTTAGTGTTGTAAAAGCTGTAACTTGGCCTGAAGGTGTCACCTGCTTGTCACCATGGAGATAGATAAATGCTATACTGTGGAATATTCCAGGATAACATAAGATTATCTAAAGCAAAAGGAGAAATTTAATTTGTCAACTGGACAGAGTTTCGCAGCTCATCCAAGCTGCTTCCTCACGAGCTGAAGAAGCAGCTTTGGATGAGCTGCGAAACTCTGTCCAGTTGACAAATTAAATTTCTCCTTTTGCTATGGATTCTACCTGGACGACTGAGGGATTCTACATGCATCATAATATTATCTAATATAATTAAATTTCCAAGGTGGTGGACCCTCCATCAGACATGTTACGCAGTGCTTCTTTAAAGTAGACCTATTCTGCAAAATTGACTTTTCAGAGCTTTTAGCCATGTTATAGTTGTTTCCTTCTCACTTTCTGTCTTAAGTTGATTTGTGAAGGTTTGAGAAATCTTTAATCACCTCTTTCCCTCCATTTTCACCCACTGATCTGTACTTACTTCATTCTCCAGTTTCATTTTTTTTTAGGATTCGGCAGCATTGCGTAGTCATTTTGGTACAAAAAAAAACAAAAAAACAGCTACTTTCTAGAGTTATCTGCAAGTATCCATAGTAGGTGCTGACAGCTACATGACTCTGTTGACGCTACAGTTTTTTTCACTCGGAAATAAACAGACTTGTTTCTTTTAATCTTGTATAGTCGAGGTTAGGCCATGTTATAATGTCGTTACCTCCTCAAAAACACCAGCACACGCCCACCGCTCTGTACTTACTATTTTGTCCAATTTCATGTTCTTAATAAGTGATACACAAAGTAGTAGTAGTAGTAGTAGTAGTAGTAGTAGTAGTAGTAGTAGTAGTTCTGTCTCAAATAGAAACTGCTGCCTGCATAAGGAGCAGGAGGAAGGAGAGCCCAAAGTTCTGTCAATCACAGTCAGCCCCGCCCACTCATTTGCATAAACTGACAAAGAAAAGTAGAAATACAGAAATGTAAAAAGATTTTTTATTTTTTTTTTATAAATAATTGTGGAAATAAACAGAAGTAAAATAATAATAATAATAATAATAATAATAATAATAATAATAATAATAATAATAATAATACAAAAACATGTACAAACAAGCATATTTTAGCTTTTTCATTCCGAGAATGCATGCATTAATGTGTAAAAGCATTTATTTATTTACACATTTATATTTTTATTCACTATTTAATTTAATACTGTTCAACATTTATTCTTGTATTTATTTATTTCTAATTATGTCAGTTTTAGTCCTCCATATGCATAGGATTTGGTACAAATGAAAAAAAAAAAAAAAAAAAAAAAAATCAGCGACTTTCTAGAGATATCTGCAGCTATCTTTTTTCTCTTTTATCTCTTTGTCAGCTCCCGTTGGGCACCACAGTTTTCAAAGTCGGAAATAAGCAGACTTGTTTCTTTTAGTCTTGTTTAGTCGAGGTGATAATTATAACGCAATGATCCACGGATGTATTTTTTGTAGTGACATTTTTCAGGCATAAGTCACTTTGGGAGGAGGGTATTTCCTGCAGGCCGGAGCAGGCTATGTTCTGGGAGAACTTGTTGAGGAGAGGAGGGGGTGTCAGTGAGCCATGAAGGTGCATCTCCTCCAGGGACCACACAGCTCGCCCTCTCCTCCTCCTCCCTCTCCTCCTCTCCATATCTGCCCCGGCCATCTCTCGCTCTCTCTCTCCATCCATCTCTCTTTCTCTCTTCATGTTTTACCTTGTCTCCCTCCCTCCCTCTCTCTCACTTGTCAGTGTGTTTCTCTTTTACTTTTAGTCTATCCCCCTTTCTCTGCCTCCCGCCTTCTCTCTTCCAATCCCTCCCACTCCCTTTACTCATCTCCATCCATCTCTTTTGCTCTCTTTCTCTTTCTTCTCTTAGTATCTTTCTCTCTGTCCCCCTTCCCTCTCTCTTTCTGCTTCCTTCCCTCTTCTCCCTCTCTCTTTCCCTCCTAACTCCCTCTCCCACTTCTGTCTCTCTCCCTCTCTCCCTTCTCTCTCTCTCTTCCCCTCTCTTTCCTTCCCTCTCACTCTATTTCACTCTCTGCCTCCCTTCCTCCCCCCTTTGCTCTCTCTCTCTCCCTCCCTCTTCCCGCTCCCTCCTCTCTCTCCTTTCCCCTCTCTCTCCCTCCCTCCCTTTCCATCTGTCTCCCTTCCTTTCTCTCTACCCTCTTCTTTCTCTCTCCCTTTCTCTCTGCCTCCCTCCCTTTCTCTCTAGCCTCTTCTCTCTCTTCCTTTCTCTCTTTCTCTCCCTCTTTCTCTCTCTCTCCCTCCCTCCCTCCCTCCGTCTTTAGTAGAAACAGTGAGCAGAGACATTCTTGTGTAGTAGCAGCAACAGCAGCAGCAGCAGCAGCAAAAGCAGCAGCAGCAGCAGCAGTAAAAGCAGCAGCAGCAGCAGCTCAGCAGGACGGAGCAGGGGAAGGGGAAGATCAGATCACGACGCACTCCAGATAAAGATGAATAAATAACATGGATACGATCTCTGCTGGAATGTAGCGTAACTTACTCTACTTAAAAATAGTATCAGTATTATATAAAAGTTTCCTCTGGCTGCTTGACGGTAACATAAGAAACATTTCATTGTGTAACTTTTCCAGTGCGCGGTCGGCCATCTGCTTGTTTCCATGGAGATTGCGTGAGTTGCTTTGCCTAGAATGACTTTAAACCTATATGAAAACAACCATGCCACCAGGTCTAGGTACAGGTCAGATCTGTGGAGATGCAAGTATCTGACATGTATGACCCGGAGAGTGGCTTTTTAAAATAATCACAGTTATTACAGAATGTGGGTGGAGACAGGGGGTGGGTGAAAACAGGGATTTTCTGAGCACTCAAGCATCAAATTACTCTAACATGCTTAAATCAAAATCAATCAAAATACAACTTTTAGTAATATTGATACTTTGCAGTAACATCATGCTGGGGGTGTTTTACATGCATCTCTATGGTGAAATGTTCATCGGTTACCATGGAGACACAATGCAGACAATAGAAAACACTGTCAAAAACTTTTAAGACCGTTAAATACATAATTATTGTGTTCATATTCTGTTTAGGAGTTTGATTTTCAACAAGATTGTGTTTAAGTAAAGCTCAGATTAAAGTCTAACTTGACTAATAGAGCTTCAGACAGAGCAGTGCCTACAGTTAGCATCACACACCCAGGTAATGTTGAAGACATCAGCAGCAAAGTATCAGTATGGTGCACAGGTGAAGCTCTCGGGCCAGTGGGTTGGGTGCTCCTTCTCAGGCTGTATTTCAGGGGTGTTTTGGGGTACTCTCCCTCATGTTGTGTGGGTCATTATGGGTGTTCTTTCTCATGGTTGACTTCTGGGTGCAGATCTGTGGGTGCAGGCGGGCTCTGGTGATGGGTGCTCCTCCTCTTGTCTTGTGGGTGCTGTTCTAGGTGCTGTGTTCACGGCTCGGTGCAGAGGATGTGGCGCTGACAGCTGAGAGGAAACCGAGCAGAACCACCTCCACTGACTGTGTCAGAGTGAGACTCACATACCACACACAAACACAACACTACTGCAGTACTACCGCAGTATACTGCAGTACTACTGCAATACTACCGCAGTATACTGCAGTACTACTGCAATACTACCGCAGTATACTGCAGTACTACTACAGCAAGCACAAAAATTAGCCACTAACTAAGACCTTTTAAAACATAAGAGATTTAAAAATGAGACTGTGGTTGGCTGCTCTTGTGGCTGCCTGGCTCACACACTGAGCAGTTTTTGAATCTTTTTGTTTTTTTGAGCTCATGGGATTTTAACAACAAAGAAGTGCCGCATGTGCTGTTCAAAGGACACAAGTAGGGACTGTTGGATTTTGAGAAATGAGCTGTTTGTTTTTCCCGTATCCATGGAGACCGTGCAAGAGGCTAGCTAAAGAGCTAGCTAAGACGCAAAGAAGACTGAGAAGCATATTATAAATCTCTGTCTCTTAAAGTTGTAAAGAAGCTGCAAAGTAAAGGCATTTTGAACTTAGAAAACAGACAAGCAACTGCTGGCTCTTCTAAAAAGTCAAGCATTTAACTCCATGTGTTTTACTGCTCAAAAAATACCTGAAAAAAAAACATGCATTCCCACTGTAAGTGTGACAGCCGTCTCACAGATCTGACTTGTAAGTTGACCAGGTGGTGTTATCTGCTTGTGTCCATGGAGAGATAAGTTTAATGGCACATTACAGAAAGTTAGACAGAGCAATAACATCTCCATGGAGACAAAGGTAGCTGACGGACCCTTTACCAGAAAAGTGACACAGTGCAGCTTTAATGACAGCAGGCAAAATATAAGAGCTAAGTTCTGTCTCTTTCTGTCTCTGCTCTTCTGGGTTCTGTCGCTTTCTCTCGCCCTTCTGCGTTCTGTTTCTTTCTGTCTCTACTCTCCTGCGTTCTGTCTCTCCCTCTCTCTCTCCTCTCCTGGGTTCTGTCTCTCTCTCTCTCTCTCTCCTCTCCTGCGTTCTGTCTCTCCCTCTCTCTCTCCTCTCCTGGGTTCTGTCTCTCTCTCTCTCTCTCCTCTCCTGGGTTCTGTCTCTCCCTCTCTCTCTCCTCTCCTGCGTTCTGTCTCTCCCTCTCTCTCTCCTCTCCTGGGTTCTGTCTCTCTCTCTCTCTCTCTCTCTCCTCTCCTGGCTTCTGTCTCTTTCTGTCTCTGCTCTTCTGGGTTCTGTCTCTTTCTCTCGCCCTTCTGCGTTCTGTCCCTTTCTGTCTCTGCTGTCCTAGGTTCTGTCTTCTCTCTCACAGATAGAGAGAGAGAGAGAGGGGGGAGGGAGTAAGAGAGAGAGAGACAGAGAAGAGAGAGGGGGGTAGAGAGAGGGAGAGTGTGAAAGTGATAGAGAAGAGAGAGGGAGTGAGAGAGAGAGAGAGAGAAAGAGAGAGAAAAGAGAGAGGGAGAGAGAGGGAGGGAAAAAGAGAGAGCTAGAGGGAGGGAGTGTGTGTGTGTGTGTGTGTGTGTGTGTGTGTGTGTGTGTGTGTGTGTGTGTGTGCGTGCGTGCGTGCGTGCGTGCGTGTGTGTGTGTGAGAGAGAGAGACAGAAAGAGAGAAAGAGAGAGGAGAGAGACAGAGAGAGGCAAGGAGGGAGAAGGAGAGAGAGAGAGAGCAGGAGAGAGGGGGAGAGGGGAGACAGAGGAGTAATCATGTCATGTAGATTTCCCAGAATGCCACGGGGCCTCTTCACCTGCAATCAGAGCGGCCACTGCAGCCCCACGGCTCACAACACAAACTCCAGCTGCTCAAAACATCCAGCCTGTCCTTTACTCTGCACTTTTACTCTCAACTTATATCTGTGCAAAACTATAAAGTAACAGTGCTTTAGTTTCTATTTTTTATTTTTACATTGTTTATTGATTTGTTAAAGATGCACTGTGTAACTTTTCTTATGGAGAGAATGTAAGTATGGCATTACACATCTCTTTCTCCACAGACACAAACAAGAGGTGCCACCGGGCCAAGTTACAGGTCAGATCTGTAGAGGGGCAGGCCCGTCACAGTAAGAATGTATGTTTTGGTAGCAATAAAACACACCTGCAAGTGAATAAGTGTGAGCTAGATATGCTAACGCCGCACTGTGGAACTTTTCTGGCAAATCAGTAACATCTCGGAACACCATTTGTTTTTTTGTTTTTTTGTTGCTATCAGCCAATCAGTGAGCTGCTCTCAACCAATCAAATGTCAAGCTATTTTTTTTTTATTTATACGAAATCTCTCCCTCTCTTTCTTTGAGTCTTTTTCATGTACAGTGTTTTGTGTTTTATTCCTTAAACAGAGAAAATCAGACGTATGTTCCCAGACTGTGACTCCGCTCAGTGCCAGTCTTGTGGTTTGTATTGTATTTCCAAACACAGTGATTTTCTTAACATAAATGAAGATCAGGAAATGGAAATGAACGTGATGACAGTGTAATTGGAAAACTGTTGTGTAACCTGTCAAAGAGCGACGCACGTGTACAACTGTTAATAAAGAACTCACAATGAAAAGTACTGAATCAGATAAAGAATCAGAAATGAAAGGGTTTCCACGTTAATCTAAACTTGGAACATTTTGGGCTTTTTATTACAAAATGTGCGTTATTCTTTTATAATAAAGCAACTATCTACTGATCAACAGGAGCAGACTGTAGAGGACTTTCAGAATTCAAAGAAACTCAGTGCCAGAGAATCCAACTGTAGTAAAATATGTGTGAATGAAACAAAACACAACTCCAGTCACTGTTTTGAGCATATGACAGATTAGACTACTCATTTAAATAAAACATAACATAAAATTTAGAGAACTTAGAGAGAATTTAGACTTATCAAAGTAGTGACTGGAGTTGTGTTTTTACTTAAACTGAAAACCTTTTTGACAGTTTTTGCTAACGTTTGCATTGTGTCACCATTTCACCATAGAGATACATGTAGAACACCCCCAGCCTGATGTCATTATAAAGTACTAATTGTAGCTAAAGTTGCCCTGGGGCAGACTGAAGGAAACAAGGCTGTCAATCAGGCGCTCAAACACCACATTCATACTAGGCAAGGTGTGTGTCTTGCCAAAGCACACAACATCAGCACTTCCTACTTCAGCTTTCTGTTGTTTTCTGTTTGCAGTGAAATGTTTGTGATTTAAATGAAATGTATAGAATTTTTTAATTATTCTGTAGAAAAAGGGGCAGATAATGGCAGATGGTCACATTTTTATACAGCACTTTTCCACCTTCAAGGCTCAAAGCGCTTTATAACAAAGAACCACTCACACATTCACACACACACACACACACACACACACACACACACACACACACACACACACACTCATACACCAGTGTACGCACACACTGGGGGTTGCTGGAATCACACCGCCAACCTGTGGGTCGGTGGATCTGACTGCTGAATGATGGTTTTATGGCTCAAAAATACCTAGAAAAACAGGTATTCTGACTGTGAGCGGGGTCGCCTCTCCACAGATCTGACCTGTAACTTGGTCTGGTTCTGTCTCCATGAAGATAGAAAGGTTTAATGCCATACTGTGAAACATTCCAGGCAAAATAACAACAACATCTCCATGGAGAAAACTATTTAACAGACCCTCCACCAGAAAAGTTACACAGTGCACCTTTAATGACACTGTTGATGTATTTTTATATTTTATAAATGAAAAAAAATAAATAAATACCAAACCCAAACACCAAACCAAACCAGAGCACTTCGTAATTATGAAAACCCAATGAAAACCTGTCATCTGCACTTTACCCTTATCTCCTCACATCCTCACGAGTATCATGTGCTTACGGCTGCCTCTTTTATTTTGGCGGGGAGCTGTGCCAAATCCCGTCCGGCTTACCGCGCTCTACCTGCCACTACCCAGAATGCAACAGCAGCGAAATGCGTGGCAGCCCCGGCCCGCCGTAAATAAGGATTAGTTGTGTGTGGTATGCGCGCAATAGAATGGAAGAAGCATGTGTCACGTCAATGTGAACTGCAACTCCGCACTCGGTCTCAGCTCCTGTCGGCTGGATTAAATTTACAGGAGAAATCTTCAAAGTTGGGTCTTTATGGAGAGGAGCTGTTATTCTCTGAGGAGCTAAGAGGGTGAGGAGCAGATAACCACATGACACGGGGTAATCGGGGCAGAAACGCAAGGCCAGTGTCTAAGGACAGTTAATGCACACTTCCATAATTTGGAATTAAGTTGGAGGAACAGAAATAAGAGATTGGGATTTGGGAATGTGCTTGTCTGTGTTTGATGTGTGATGTGTTTATTTTAGTTGCAGAAAAGTTTGAACCGCTGCCTTAAACGTGCTTAAACAAGAGCCAGTCCACGAAAATGTGTTCTATCTTACAAAGAAATACAAATATACTGTATAAATATGTATATAGAGACATTTCATTGCTATAACATTACTTTAAAATGTGTATTCTTACTGTAAATGTGGTTGCCTTTCCACAGATCTGACCTGTAACTTGACCTGGTGGGATTTCTATGAAGATGAAGATGTTTAGTGAAATGCCATGGAACATCAAAGGCAATGCAATAACATCTCCATGGAGACAATGAATGTTCCACAGTATGATATTAAACTTATAACTTATTCCAAGCCAGATTGCAGGTCAGATCTGTGGAGAAGGTGAGGAGCAGATAACCACATGACACGGGGTAATCGGGGCAGAAATGTGTTTATTTTAGTTGCAGAAAAATTTGAACCTCTGCCTTAAGCAACATGTATGGAAGATAATTTGTTTCATCAAATTTAGAATTTTAAATGCCGCTAAATTTCTCACTTTGAATTTTTTAACTCTGAAAAAATATGTTTGAATTATTTTTATTCTGTATTTTTGTTGCTGAAATTTTAAGTGTTTAAAATTCAATAATTGTCTTTTTTTTTATTATTCAGAGTGTAAAATTCGCAGTGAAAAAAAAATGCAGGAAAGCTCCAAGATGCCAAGGCCTAAGGAATCGATCATGTGTGATCCGATCTAATTTAGTAACAAACAGGAAATGGTGCAGTGAAGCGATCTGATTGGACAGAATTTGCCTCATCAAAACCTCATCTCTTTTATTTGTTAAGTGTAAACCCCGCCCACAGATGAGAACCATTAGGAAACAGCCTCTGTCCTCCTCACTCACACAGGATCGATTGCTTCTGCCTTGGCGTCTTGGATCTTTGTTGGGACATTTTTCACTGTGAAGTTTACCCTCTGAATTTTGACTGTTGAATTCGAGGGCTTGAAAATATGAATATTTAACATGTGAAATTTTATTTAACAGGTGAATTTTTTATTTTGAATTTGAAACGTATTTAAAAAGTATACTTACAACTTTAGCAACTAAAATTCAGAATAAAAATAATTCAAACATCTTATTTCAGAGTTTAAAAATTCAAAGTGAGAAATTTAGCGGTGTTTAAAATTCAAAATCTAATGGAACAAATGATCTTCCATAGCATATTTGCGGCGGCTGTGATGTAATTCAACCGAGGATTCATCTGAGAAATCCACCTTCTGCCACTTTTCCAGTGTCCATCCTTTTAGCAGGCTGTGGGCCTTGGCAAATGCCACACGTTTTTTTAATTGCCGTTTGTTTAGTGCTGGTTTCTGTGCACTGATTCGACCATGGAGGCCATTTCGAGACAGAATTCTACAAATTGTTCTGGTTGACACAGGGACTTGAGGTGACCAGGCCTGGTGGAGCTCTGCTGCAGTGGAAAAGGGGCCGGCCTTGGATTTTCGAATCAACAAACGGTCCTCCCGAGCAGTTGTCTTGAGGGGTCTGCCGGACCTGGGCTTGTCAAAAACATCTCCAGTCTTTTCAGATCTTTTTCTTATTCTTTGTACTTGACGCTGAGACACATTGAAGGTGTCAGCCACCTCAGCAGTGGATCTGGTCTTCAGCCTCTTGATAATTAACGCTTTGGTCTCAGGGTGGATCTTAGGCATGTTGTCAGAGGTCGAGTTGCAGTTGATGTGAAGGTCTGGTGTGCTGGGGTTCTTTTTATACACACCCACTAATTGATTGATCAGTAACTGATCACAGGTGAGGCTGTAATCTAGGATTGGGTGCATCATATGACAAGGCGACAAGACTTTTGTCTTGCCAAAATCTGACCTTTCTGTGTTCATTAAATGATCAATCTTTCTTCAGTGAAGCAAATTTATTTTAGTATATTGAGCATAATTTGGGAGGGTTTTAGCTTTCATATGAGACATTTCTAAAACCAATCGATTAATTTAAAGTCAGGTTATAAGCTTTTGTTTCTACAAAATGGATAAGCGACAAGACTTTTGTCAGGGACTGTATAACATGGATTTAAACTGATCATTTTCATGAGCCTGTGATCCATATGAGCGTCCACTGTCCTGTTTAGGTGTAGATGATGGAAAACTGCAGCTCACTTGTTCCTGTAATTTGATTTTAGAAGGACTTGTTTAACAGCACACAATCACAACCTACTAAATTCAAGTAGGGTCAGCATTTGAAATATAGTTTTATGCTGCACCAAATCATGAAAGCAAATTCCTCGTTTGTCAAATTTGTTCACCAACAAAAGCAGCCCTGTAATTCTGATTTCTGAGCATATGTTGTTTTCACAGAGGCGTCCAATACATTAAAGGTTCTGTATTACACAAAACTGACTCTTGTGAGCTTTAAGACATGTTAGAATGTTGACACCTCCTCAAAAACAGACCTGGAGTTGTGTTTTGTTTCATTCACACAAGTAATTCAGCATTATTAGTCTGTCTACATCTCCAAAGCTTAAAAATGCGATGTCACAAAGCAGTATAGTTTTCATGTTAACACCTGTATTACGACGTGACACCACAAGGTGGTATTTTCCATTTCATTCTAAATACGCAGGGTGTGTGTTTTGAACATGTGTGAATGAACCAAAACACAACTCCAGGTATGTTTGTGACGAGGAAACAACATTAGAACACAGATCAGAAATACATTTGTCAAAGTGCTCCAATCCCATTAGCCGTCACCTGGGTCACATGACCGGCGGGCAGCTGCTCTCTGAACACACACAGAGCCTTAAGTGCGTCTCACCTGGGTGGGCCTGTCTGTCTGTAGCCGCGCGGGGATTAGCCTCTAGCTTAGCGCCACAAAACACACACAGGGCGCGCAGGAAGTAAAAGTGAGCGCGTGCGTGTGCTAATGTTTGGGATAAGTCGCCCTCTTCCTCTCGTCTAAGTCAGCGCACATTCACGCCAAAGCGTCTATTAATCCAGCGCATACCTCTGCGGCCGGGCGTGAACGCGAGGCTAGCTGCGCATGCTATACGCCGGCACAGGTCGTATTAGCTGTAATTGTTTTTGGCGGGAGGCGCTCTCTTCGGCCCCTCTGGCCAAATGCAAGCGTAATCCTGGACGCGCCCTCAACACCGCGGTTACTGTGCACACAGCAGGTCCTCACAGGCTGTGGGTTCACCAGTGCTGAAGAACCTGGAGAACTTTGCATGCGTGTGATGTCACCTGCTTTATACAACCTTATGGCAAACTTAATACATACTGTATTACTTTAAATATCGGGATTCAGGAGAGTTGTAATTTCTCATTCTGAATACATAACTTGTCATTTGTAAAACTAATTATGATAATCTGCAACCTGCTGAGTCAGTCTGCACGTATACTTAAAGAGTCTTACATAAACCTGTCTCAATTACAGAGATTAAAACGCATTTGGTTCACAATGACAGAAATTCATGTAAAAACACACACACTGTTTAGCTGAGCGTATCACTGAACGCTTTTCATTCCACACTCTTCTCTTTTAATGTTAAATGATTTATTTAATGTAATGTTAATGTCTTTCTTATTTTGTGCCTCCCACGCGGGACTGGCACAGGTAAGGTGGTTCCACTAACCCCATTCAAACCATAACCAGACCAGAGCACTTTGTCGTTGTGCCACTGGGCAAGACACTTCAACCCTCTTGCCAGTGTATGGATGTGGCAAAAACGTGTTTGGTGGTTGGTCTAAATCAGGGGTGGGCAATTATTTTTTGACATGAGAAACATAAAATATTGTGGAGGGCCAGGCCAAAATGCCTAACAAAATTCTCTATAATATTAATTGTATTTCTTTATTTAAAAAAAAAAAAAAAAAAAGCCGTAAATGGCATTGTTTTGATGAGCTGGTAAGACTGCTAAGAGTAAATGTGACTAAGCATTGAAAAACTGAGGTCGCCTTACAAAAAATGTAATAAAAAAAACACCTCTAAAATAAAAGCAATGCAGCTTTAGTCCATGCATGAGGTCAAATGATAAAATATGTTTATTTTGCTTAAACGGGCTGGTCTGAGTCAACCGTATGGGGCCCGGGAGCTGCACAGTGCCCAGGTCTGGTCTAAATGAACCTGTTAATTTAGACCAATAACGGCTCCCTTTGACCTTAGTTTTGTAGAAATTAGCCATTCAAAATCTGAAATCATACAAATGATTCTAGTGAAGGTGTGTGGAGTTTAAAAAAACAGTGGAGCACTTCCTGTATTACCGCATGACATCACAAGGTGGAACAGAGTGTTTTCAGTTTGAGAGAAGAACTCAGCCTAAATCTGCAGGGTTTGTGTGTTAAACGTGTGAATGAAACAAAACACAACTCCAGGTCTGTTTGTGATGAGGAAACAACATTAGAACATCAGAAAATAGTGTAACACTGGCCCTTTAATTCAATCATATAAGTTGAAGTTGTAGTTTTGGGTTTGTTTGTAGCAACAGTTACTGCGTACTTCACTACTTTGAAGTGTGACAGGATATTGTTTTTATACTTTAGCCCAATTTGAGCTCTTAATCCTGGGTACGCCCCATCCTGGCTCTCCCTGAGCCTGCCAGTTCCTCACCTTCAGCTCTGCCATAATAAATTACTTCAAGCTTCCTTCCCAAATTCCCAACCACTTTGCATAACGCACAGGATAAAAATCACCACCGCTAGCATATTTGAACGTTTACCCCGCGCAGGCTAACTGACAAGCTAATTATTATTTAATATTGGATAATTAAATGTATTTTTAGACTTATATTGTGGGGGCTGAGATTTCGCTGTTGGTTTGAAGGTGCGCTATGTAACTTTTTAGTTTGGGGTTCCATCACCTGCTTGTTTCTATGGAGATGTCATTGCTCTGCCTGGAATGTCCCACAGTATGACATTAAACAGCTCTACTTTACATTTATTCAATTACAGGTGGTTTTACAGCTCAAAAATACCTAGAAAAACAGGCACTCTGACTGTGAGCGGGGTCACCTCTCCACAGATCTGACCTGTAACTTGGTCTGGTTTGGTCTCCATGAAGATGGAAAGGTTTTATACCATACTGTGAAACATTCCAGACAAAGTAATAACAGCATTTGACGGGCCCTCCACCGGAAAAGTTACACAATGTGCCTTTAAAGTGTGCGTAAAGCGTGAGAAAATGCGCTCTCCGTTCAGGCGTGGCGTCAGAGGAAATGTTCGATTTTAAAAAACAATCAATTAAAACTATTAAAAATAATGAGCGTCTTCCACAAGTTGCAGTGCAGGTTGAGGACAGGATGTTTACAGTTTGAAGCGTGCGTGGGAATCAAAGTGGAGGAGCCGTGGTTCAAGTTTAGTTTAATGAGAGTGAAATATGTGTTAAAGGTGCTCTATCTGATTTTTACAAATGACTCTTACAAATGTGAAAACAGAACTGGTTCATTTTAAACAGTTTGCAGTGGTCCAAGGTTCTTCCTCACTTACCTTCTGCATTCAGAGTAATTATTCACAAAGATGAAAAGAAGGACTTTTCACAACAATTACCATGCTAACTGTGCACTTCCAGTTTATTAGATGAGAAAATACTTTATAATTAGATGCAGACAGTACTCAGTGAACTTCATGACCTCCTGAGCTGATTACGCAATAATTAAACAAAAGTTGCTCAGTTGGTGGAGTGTTTTCCATCGACCTGAAGGTTGGCAGTTTGAATCCAGCTCTCGACATAAACATCATTGGTTGAGCGGTCAGAACCACTGACCCACAGGCTGGCAGTGCGATATTAGATCCCACAGATGAATAGTTTGGGCAAGACATTTTCACATTTTCAGGGTCACTTTTTTGCCTTGCTTTAGTTTAGTCCTGTTTTAGACCTGGTTTAGCCCTTGTTTAGACCTCGAACAGTCCTGGTTTACCAAGATTCAGGTGGTACTTCAAGGCCCTGCTCCTGATTTCCCATGTATTTGAGCAAAACGTGTGTTGCCACAGTACAGATATATTGTATAAACAGTCCTTGAGGTGAAAATAAGTCACTGTGGTGTATCTGTATCAAATTCTAAAGCATGTTATTGTCTGATAATCAGGATGAGTGCAGTTAGCAGGCTAGTTGTTAGCTTTTGTCACAGCAAAATTCTGCTCTGGGCTCTCTAGTTTATAATAAAACGTTAATAATAATAATTAATAATAATAATAATAATAATAATAATAATAATAATAATAATAATAATAGTGCATTTTATTTAAGGGCGCCTTTCTGGGCACTCAAGGACACCGTACAAACAGCAATTAAAACATAATTAAAAACAATCAAACAGTACGGGACAGGTTCTAAAACATCAGGACATTAAAGTTGTGAAAAGTGCTTATAAAAGTGCTTAAAAGTGGTGAATATTTAAGATGCTCTGAATGCATAAGGTAAGTGAGGAAGAACTTTGGACCACTGCCGAAATTTGAAAGTTTGAAATGAATTAGCTCTGTTTTTCACGTTTTTAAATCAGTAAAAATCAGGTACTTGGGTCTGTACTCGTCACACTCATATCCAGAAAATATTATGAACCGATGCTGGCGTTTCTTCTTCTCTGTTTTGACTTGTGCAGTGCGCTCAGTTCAAAGTGGAGGTGATGATTCCTGTGGCGTGTTTAGTCTCTCACAGCACAAACCACAGACCACTTCAGTCACTGCTCCAGACAAAAGCTCCACCCGCCCAAACCCCACAGAGACGTCACCATCACGGCTCCACACGGGATGCAAATACGAGCACCACTTTACCTGGATTAACAGTTCAATGTCCGAGTCCAGAAATAGTTGCACTCTGAAAATGTCTGACCACAAAAAGCGTAGCAACCTTGAACAACTGAAAGGGCTGAATATGAAAGGGCTGTGTTGAGTATTGTGTATCATATACGTTGCAAATGAAATCATCAAAATTCCCTGGGGCTGTGAAGCTAACTGGAGGCACTACTCTGTTAAAATAATTTGTCGTAGTCTGGGTTTCATTTTAACACAATCTGACCACTGGCTGATCACAGGCTCCTGAAAATGTGCAGTTTAAATCGATTTTGTATTTTTTCTTGAGTTTTCCGACTATCTTCAAACTTTTTTGGCTGTGTTCACTAATGTGTGCGTTGTGTCACCATGGTAACTGCGAAACATTCCACCCATAAACTGTATATATACATAAATGGACATAGCTATTCAAAGAGGAGGTGAGCATGGACGCGATTCCGGTTCCGTCAACTCTGGCTCCAGTTGACTTAACATTGAAAAACGGTCACTGCTCTTTCTGTAACTGTTGCAGTGAACCTCGTCATTTTGGTCTTAAAATGTTTGTATTAACCCGCTCTACATGATCCTGGTGTTTTTATTTCACTATTTTCTCCGTAAATAAATTCCTAATATGAAATCCAGCTCCAAATTTGCACCTGTAACTTGCTGCCTCGATGAGCTTCATTTGACTGGAGAACACTATGGGTGACGTCACACTCGCTTAGTCCACTTATTTACACAGTCTCTGAGGTGAAGAGCGGCAAAGCTTTCAATTGCCAATACTCAGGTTGGCGGTACAATCTCATTTTGGCTGGTGGATGCTTTCCTTGTGTCCTTAGGCAAGACGCTATGTGGCAAACAGCTATTAGCAACCTCACAACACAAACATTTAGAAACCCAGACTTGAGCTGAGACTCGGGCAGAGCTGGGGCTGACCTACAGGTGAGAGGCGTGGGGAGGTGGAGAGGAGGGGGAATGTGTTAAAACAACAAAAGTACCTGAGAGAAACAGGTTTGTGGTGGGGTCAGGGGTCACGTGTGAGTCCGGGTGAAGCTCATCTGTCACTGTGGGCTTTGTGAAGGAGAGGGCCTATGCAAACGGAGCCTATCCAAACTGTCTACTCCTCTGTCCCCAACAGCCCCCAACCCCGTGTGTGTGTGTGTGCGTGTGTGTGTGTGCGTTTGTGTGAGATATCTGCTAAAAAAGTAGGATTCCTTTGCAAATTCCAGGAGCATTCAATGTCCTATATTACGCAAAATTAACTCTTGTGAGCTTTAAGTGCTGGAATGTTGTTTCCTCCTCACAAACAAACCTGGAGTTGTGTTTTGTTTCATTCACACATGTCTGAGTAATCCTTTGGTATTAGTCTGTCTACATCTCCAAAGCTCAAAATGCTCTGTTCCACCTTGTGATGTCATGAAGCTGTGGTTTTCAAGCTTGTTTTACCTTTTGTTCAGTAGAGATTGGCAATTCTAGATCTAAAATGATCCAAATGATTTTAGTGAAGGTGTGTGGAGTTTAAAAACACAATAGAGCTCTTCCTGTATTACCACATGACATCAGAAGGTGGAACAGAGTGTTTTCTGTTTGAGAAAAGAACTCAGCCTAAATATTTTGTGTGTTAAACATGTGAATGAAACAAAACACAACTCCAGGTGTGTTTGTGATGAGGAAACTACATTAGAACAAGGATCAGAAAATAGCGCAATGTGGGAGAGAAGACTGAAGTCTGAACTGATAAACTATTACAAGAATCCCAAGCATTTTGAAACATGTTTGTAGAGGTCTAACTACAGGTACAACAGGATTTCCTGTAAAGGATATTTTGTTCTTTGTTCAGTACATTCAAACTCTGAATAATTGGAGCCTTTGTGATTTGATAATTACACTCACTCACATTAAACTCAAATTACGATTTTTGGGGACTAAAATCTGTATACATGAGTATTATAGCTTTTAGTTATTGAGAGTTTTTACTATTCAAAAATACGTCCTAAAAAGGACCGTCCTGAAACCTCCCAGAAAACTAGTGCACAAGTTCAGACACGGGTTCATTTAGGTTTGGGTTTGGGTTTGGCATGAGTCCACCAGAAAACAACTGTCAACGAAATGTCCCCACAGAGCAACGAAACCCAACATGTGTGTGTTTGCAAGCACGTGTTTGTGTGTGCGTGTGTGTGTGTGTGTGAGCATGCACATGTGTTTGTAAGCGTGCATGTTTGTTTGTGTGTATGTGAGTGCGTTAGTGTGCATGTGCACATGTGTGAGCGTGCACGTGTTTATGTGTGAGTGTGCACGTGTGTTTGTGAGCGTGCATGTTTGTGAGCGTGCATGTGTGTTTGTGAGCGTGCATGTGTCTTTGTGAGCGTGCACGTGTTTATGTGTGAGTGTGCACGTGTTTGTGAGTGTGCATGTGTGTTTGTGAACGTGTATGTGTGTTTGTGAGTGTGCATGTGTCTTTGTGAGCGTGCATGTGTTTATGTGTGAGTGTGCACGTGTTTGTGAGTGTGCATGTGTGTTTGTGAACGTGTATGTGTGTTTGTGAGTGTGCATGTGTCTTTGTGAGCGTGCACGTGTTTATGTGTGAGTGTGCATGTGTGTTTGTGAACGTGTATGTGTGTTTGTGAGTGTGCATGTGTGTTTGTGAGTGTGCATGTGTCTTTGTGAGCGTGCACGTGTTTATGTGTGAGTGTGCATGTGTGTTTGTGAACGTGTATGTGTGTTTGTGAGTGTGCATGTGTGTTTGTGAGCGTGCACGTGTTTATGTGTGAGTGTGCACGTGTGTTTGTGAGCGTGCATGTGAGTTTGTGTGTTTGTGATTGCGTTAGTGTGCATGTGCACATGTGTGAGCGTGCACATGTTTATGTGTGAGTGTGCACGTGTGTTTGTGAGCGTGCATGTGTGTTTGTGAACGTGTATGTGTGTTTCTGTGTGTGTATGTGTGTTTGTGAGTGTGCACATGTGTGTAAGCATGCATGTGTGTTTATGAATGTGCATGTGAGTTTGTGAGTGTGCATGTGTGTTTGTGAGCGTGCATGTGTGTTTGTGAGCGTGCATGTGTGTTTGTGAGCGTGCATGTGTGTTTGTGAGTGTGCATGTGTGTTTGTGAGCGTGCATGTGTGTTTGTGAGCGTGCATGTGTGTTTGTGAGTGTGCATGTGTGTTTGTTTGTGTGTGTGTAAGTTGTTTGTGAGCACTTGTGTGTGTGAGTGCACGTGCAGGAGCGTCCCTGTGTTTACTGCACATTCCTCCACATGGGAAGAGTCAACAGTAAACACATTCCAGACACTGACTTCGTCATGATGTTTGAACAGAGTGAAGAGTGATGCTTCACTCTGTCACTATTAATAATTAAAATGTCTCAAAGCCAGGAGACAGTTAAATCACATCTGTTTTGATTTGGTCCGAAAGAAATAAAAAATGTGACAAATAAAATCATCTGCTTTATTCTTTTTTCACTTTTCTTGTGTTAAAATGTTGTAAATTTTGTTAGTTATAGCTCCAAGTAAAATGTTCCGTATAAGGTCAGATTCCCTGTTATAGTGTATTTATCCAACCTGCTTTTTGACTCTCAATAAACACTTCACGCACCAATGAACAAATGTTATGTATTTTGCATTTTAGACTTGAGTTTTAGATCCAAAATGTATCAGTACATTTGGACAGGCGGCCTAGACCGATATCTACATTACATTTATATTGTTTATTTCACTTTTTTAAAATCATTCTCATTTGTTTCTTTCTAGTTTATAAGCGCTGTTCACTACTTTCATTGTCACGCTAATGTTAACATGCATGTTATGCACGCACTTCCTGATTCTTGAACAATAAAACACTTTGTAATTAGATACAGGCAGTACACAGCACACTTATTTTGACCTCAAGAGCTGCTTTTACAAACTATCTGTACTGAGATGAGACAAACTGAAAAAAACGGGGTAGAAAATCACTCTAGAACTTTAACTAGAAATAGACACCAAAAAAAGTGTTTGAAAAGTCCCTCATTTCTGCAGGGTCATCACAAACCTCATACAACTCTCAAAAAATTCCAGTTTTTAAAGGAATTTGTCAAAAAATATACGACATAGGTGCGTGAATGAAACTGACCTCTGACAACTGCTGCTGCGTATCACATCATACACTATTCATATTTGGTCTTTAAATTCACTTTTATTGAAAGTTCTGCGTCTATAAAATATATAACTTGTGACATAACACAAATATCTGAATTATAATTAAGATTTTTTTACTTTCTAGCCCAAGGACTCCCGCCTAATTTGTGCAGTCATGTTATTTCTCTCTTATATTCCTCTTATACAACCAACACCTTCAGCATTTTAGTGTCAAGTGTGTTTTCATTTGGTTGTATTTGTGCAGAGATTAACTGAATGTGCCCAAAGCCTCCAACAATACTTACCAAGTTCAGAGCGGAGTTTTCATGAAACAGGAAGTGCTCCACTGTGTTTTTAAACTCCTTTCGCTTCCTTCGCTAGAATTATTTGGATAATAAAATGTGGAATTGCCAATCTCTATGGAACTAAAAGGTAAAAGGAGCTGTTCACTTGAGAACTACCGCTACACGCAGGCCTGTCGACAGAAATTTGGTGCCCCGGGGCAAGACGCATCACATGGGGCCCCCTGTAATAAAAATGAATAGGAAGAGTTCAATTCTGGGCCCCTAAAACCCTGGCATGACTTCACAAAGTGGGACAGGGCATTTTAAGTATGTTTTTAAGGAGGTAACAACATTATAACATGACTTGAAGATCACAAGAGTCCATTTTGTGTAATATGAGACCTTTAAAATTAAAATCTTACAGTTTCTTTCAATAAAATGTTAAAATTCACCCAACAGCAACTTAATTCTTACAAAATGCATTCACTTTTTGTATTTCAAAACTAGGATTTTATTTTAAAAGTGTTTAAAAATGCCCCGATTTCTACAGCGGCCATGACAAACGAGTCACAAATACCAAAATGTTTTTAGAAGAATTTATCAGAAAAAATATTCTCTGTCCCAAAATATACTGCGGCTGTACATGAATAAAAATCGACCTCTGACAACTATTGTTTCGTACCACTTCACACTTTTATATTTTGTTCTTTAGTGGCTTATTGAAAGTTCTGAGACTATAAAATATAAAACTAATGCCAATGACCCAATTTCTGCAGTGACAATGACAAGCAAAAAAAAAATTCTAAATTTTCAAAAGCAAAAGTCTCTATCTCAAAATATACAGCTCAATACAAATGTCCATGAATAAAAAACAACCTCTGACGACTGCTGCCTCGTACCACTTCACATTTTTATTTTTGGTATTTGAATTTAGTGGCTTATTGAAAATTCTGTGTCTGTAACTTTGAAACCCAAGGACTCCATCCTGATTTTTGATGAGGCAACAATATCAGCTCGCACGTCAATTTTGCCTAACATTTAAAATAAAAATGTGAACTTGGGGGGAAGTTTTATAGTTAAAACTCACCGAACAGCAGCTTAATTCTTACAAATGCATTCACTCTTTGTATGTCAAAACTAGGACTTTTTAAAGAGTAAAAAAAAGTGTTTAAAAACATCCTGATTTCTGAATAAAAATTCAAAATACGTAAAAACAACTATGTTTTTGATGAGGTAACAACATTATAACATGACTTAAAGCTCACAAGAGTTAATTTTGTGTAATATAGGGCCTTTAATTAAAATTTCCTTCAAATAAAATGTGAACTTGGAAAATAGAGCTGATCTACAATGTGCATAAGTCAATATTGCAAAGTTTTATAGTTAAAATTCACCCAACAGCAACTTCATTCTTACAAAATGCATTCACTCTTTGTATTTCACTAGGATTTTATTTAGAATTTCTGCAATGGCAGTGATAAAAGAAAATAAAACTAGAAAATAAAATCAGTGTTTCAAAATATACAGCCCAATACACAATGTCCATAAATAAAAAACGACCTCTGATGGCACTTGTGTATTTTTGGTATTTGAAAGCACTTTAGTGGCTTATTGAAAATTCAGCATCTATAAAATATAAAAAAATAAAAAAAATAAAATATAAAACTATGAAATATAAAACTACCGATACAGCACAAATATCTGAATGTAAAGTAAGTCATAAGTTCACAAATCTTGCGTAATGTAGTACAATTTAAAATAGAAATCTCAATAAAATGTAAACTTCGGGGGAGGTTTTATAGTTAAAACTCACCGAACAGCAACTTAATTCTTACAAATGCATTCACTCTTTGTATTTCAAAAACTAGGACTTTTTTAAAAAGTAAAAAAGTGTTTAAAAACGTCCCGATTTCAACAAACCTCTAAATAAAAACCTCTAAATAAAAATTCAAAATTTCTAAAAAGAATATGTAAAAACAACAACAAAAACAGCACAACACACAACGTCCATGAATAAAAACCGACCTCTGACGACTGTTGCTTCGTATCACTTCACTTTTTTTTATTTTTGGTATTTGAATTCACTTTAGTGGCTTATTCTGCGTCTATAAAATATAAAAATATAAAAACACAAAATATAAAACTACCGATATAACGCAAATATCTGAGTGTAATTAAGATTTTTCTAACTTGCAACCCAAGGACTCCCGTCTGATTCGTGCAGTCATGTTATTTCTCTCTTATATTCCTCCTATACAATCCACACCTACAGCATTTTAGTCTCAAGTGTGTTTTCATTTGCTTGTATTTGTGTAGAGATTAACTGCACAAATACAAGCCTCCAACAATACTTAACAAGTTCAGAACAGCGTTTTTATCGGTGTGCGCTTGGATTAAGGGTCAAGAGCAGGTTTCTTTTCACCAACGTTGCTCCAGTTTGAACATTTTAATAACAGCTACATTTACCGAGTGCTTTTTACAGACTCTTTGCTCCCTCTGCGGTCGGCCTTGGCTTTTCTGATGCGCTCCAAGCAGATTTTCAACATTGTTTTTGGTGACACTTTGGTTGATTTTGGGTTTTGGGAGCACAGGTATTGTAAAAATGTGTATTATTTTGAGCAGTGACAACGTAACAGGCTCTTAGTCTCACTTTTGGCAGAGTTAAACTTTTGAAGGTCTGAAAATCGAACGTATTTTTTGAGATTTGACAGATGCGTTTTGAGAATTATTTTATGACTAACTTTATGAATGGAAGTGAAAATTCAAAGGTAAAATTCTGATAATTTATTCGCATATCCAAGTGAAGCGTGCTTCAAAAGACCCCAGCTTAGACACTGTCCCCAATTCAAAACAAATAAAATAAGAGTGTTTATAATAATAATTATTATTAAAGAGGGGTTATTACCATTCTACGGGATATTAATTGCTAAAACATAACAAATTTCGATCACCATGTTACCGTTTATTGTTTTGAAAATGTTATATTCTCCAAAAACAATGTATTAGCACGTTTTAGAAGTTTCACAGTCTGATTCTCCCCTCTCACTGCTCTCCACACTAAGTCACTGCCCCTTCAGAGTGCTGTGAGAACACATTCTCCCTACCGCACATCGCACCAAGTTTGTGAAGTTGTAGTGTATTTATTTGTATTGTGTTTTTGTATATTTATGGAGAATTGTCATGTGGGCAGAGCCTTGCACAGAATTTTACACTTAATTGTAAAGAGGGTTAGAATAGGGCCCAGGAGAGATCACTAGATTACTCAGACATGCATGGATGTCATCTACAATCTCTGAGGGAACAATGTTATAACATGATATAAAGCTCCAAAAAGTTGATTTCGTATAATACCCCCTCTTTAATTAAAATGAGTAGTGCAGTATGTTATGACATGCATTAATTATACAGTATTAAATGAGACGATATGACATTGGGTCCACGAGAACAAAGCTTTTGACATAATGTTTAATAAGTCAATTATGTGATCAGTTCACAATTTTGTCCTCGTGATTGTTTTTTATTTTATTTTATTTTATTTTTTTATGTTATTTTTTTATTATCCTCTGCATTTGACCCATCCTTTCAGGAGCAGTGGGCAGCACATGAGGCGCCCGGGGACCCATCTCCATGATCTTGTTGTTGGTCTTGGTCAGGACCTCAGCTGGAGGGTATTACCTGTGGAGCATGTTTTGTTTTTGGGTTGATGCCCAGAGGAAGCCCACCCAGACACGGGAAGAACATGCAAACCCCACACAGGCAACCCAGGGATCGAACCCAGAACCTTCTTGCTGTGAGGTGTGAGTGCCACTGTGCAACACAAACCACCTATTTTATTTTATTTTTTTTAAATCCTATATTACGTAAAATGGACTCCTGTGAACTTTAAGTCATGTTAGAATGTTGTTCCCTCCTCAAAAACAGACCTGGAGTTGTGTTTTGTTTCATTCACATGTTTGAGTAATCTTTTATGATTAAACTGTCTACATCTCCAAAGCTCAAAATGCTCTGTTCCACTCTGTGATGTCATGAAGTAGTACTTTCCAAGTTACCTTTATTTCAGTAGAGCTCGGTGCTGAAATGATCCAACTGATTCTAGTGAAAGTGTATGCAGTTTAAAAACACAGTGGAACACTTCTTCCTGTATTACCACATGACATCACAAGGTGGAACAAAGTGATTTCTGTTTGAGAGAAGAACTCAGCCTAAATCTGTAGGGTTTGTGAGTTAAACATGTGAATGAAACAAAACACAACTCCAGGTGTGTTTTTAATGAGTAAACGACATTAGAACAAAGATCAGGAAAAAGCCTAATACGGACCCTTTAATATTTTCACTGTTATTGTAGCTTCTCGCCCGCACTAAACTCCTTTTTTGTTCACACGTGGAAACAAATCTCACCAGATCATTTCCTCATTAGTGCACGATCTTGCTGCGGTTTTGACTTGTGAGATCTTGTCCCGTTCCTAAATCGAAATATCAGACGGGCCTAATGGTATTTACAAGGTTTAAAACTGTATATTTATTTATATGTAGCGCACTTAAGGAGCATATACCCTCTCCTCCCTGTTCCCTTCCCCCTCTCCGGAGCTCCTGGGCTGGGCCTTCCTCGGGCATGTTGTGGGTGGTCCAGGTTGATCTCTCCGCAGTGACAGCTCAGTCATAACAGCGCGCGTGTGAGTGCAGGTAACGCACTATGATTCACACACGACACTGAAAACAAGAGCTTAAAGTGTGTACGACAACGGAGACTACTACATACTTAACTTAATTATATTTCGCTTTATAAAGGTGCACTGTGTAACTTTTTTGGTTGGGGGTCCTGTCACCTGCTTGTTTCTATGGATACGTAACTGCTCAAGGTATTTCTGAGCAATAAAAACACCTGTAATTAAGATTATTTTCACTTTTAACTTTACTATTAATACTGTACTGTGGAACATTCTGGGCAAAACATAATCCATCAAACAAATAGGTGGCAGACCCTTCACCAGTTACACATTTTAAAGGAGCACTATGTAACTTTTTGGTCGGGGGTCCGTCATCTGCTGGTTTCTATGGATACATCACTGCTCTGCCTGGAATGTTCCACAGTATGACATGAAACAAACAAAATAAAAGTGTTGTCATTTATTTTAATTAGCACAAGTAGTAGTATTAAACTTAATTATTGAGCTATTTAAACAATGGTTTTGTTGCTAGGTAACAGTTATGGAATTATACACATTTGCCATACCTGCTGCCCGTGTCCAACCAGGAAATACAATAATAAACTTGACCAAAATGCAAAGGTGCACTGTGTAACTTTTTGGTTGGGGGTCTGTCATCTGCTTGTTTCTATGGAGATGTCACTGCTCTGCCTGGAATGTTCCACAGTATGACATTAAACATATCTACCTTACATTTATTCAATTACAGGTGGTTTTAGAGCTCAAAAATACCTAGAAAAACAGACATTCTGACTGTGAGCGGGGTCGCCTCTCCACAGATCTGACCTGTAACTTGATCTTGTTTGGTCTCCATGAAGATAGAAAGGTTTAATGCCATACTGTGAAACATTCCAGACAAAGCAATAACATCTCTATGGAGAAAAGCATTTTATGGAACATTGTGAACTTTTCTGGTGGAGGTTTTTCCCAAACAAAAATGTGTGTAAGAGAAATATTTTAGTGAAATGTTCGAAAAATTGCAATTCTGTTGAAAATTCACCACGACCACACCCAAGTTCAAGTCAAAATGTAACTGATCATCTTTAATTGCAAATGGATTTAGTGTCTTTTGGCCAAATGTGAAGTGTTTATAATGAAAACTGTGCGAGGATGTCCAGAGTACACCGGTGTGTGCTTTTGTCATTCCAGGGTTTGATCCAGTATAGCCGACTTCCTGTTGGGTTTAGGGCGGGGCCATAATATCATGTTTTCAGGCCCTAACATGTTCTATTTTTCGAGCCAGGTTTCAGATTTTTACATTGATTTTACATTTCCTGGTCGGGCTCTCACAGGCCCCATGAAAATCAAAATTTGAGGGGGCGCTGCTGAGTCATCTTTCTTTTTTTTTTTCAGGATCTTCGCTCAAAATTAGAGCTCATTGATGTTATGAGGTTCTTTTTTCAGACCATGTTTTCATACCTGACAGTTTCGACTGCTCCCTGCGGTCTTCCTCAGAGTGGTGATGTTGCTGTGATGTGTCCAGTCAGCTGATTTATACAGGTTTTGGCGCTGTCTTCTTACCGGTGGAGGCAGGACGACAGCGCCATCTGCAGTCCGGCTTCCTCAGGACAGTATCCCAGATGTGTGAGAGTAAAAAATCCTCGTTGTACTGGTTTATAGTTCCGTGGGCATGTTTCCGTATTTCGATTGCCTCTTTAATCCAGCGACGATGTTTGTTGTCCTCTGTCTCAATGTTTGCTCCGTCCTAGTCCATAATGCGGTTCTCTCTTTTACAGTCGTCAGAAATGGCCGATTTGAGTTGTTCCTGTTCTGCTTTATGTTTTGTTACTCGTGTGCACGCCTTCGCTCTTTCCTTCTCGCACTCTGTCTTATCACACACCTGAAGTCGGACTGAAGATGACGCTGTCTTCTTGTCTCCACCAGTAGGAAGACAGCGCCAATATCTGTATAAATCAGCTGACCGGACACGTCACCGCAACATCACGTGACCGCTCGGAGGAAGACCGCAGGGAGCAGTCGATACTGTCAGGTATGAAAAGAACCTAATAACATAAATTATCGGAAGACCAAGTGAACCTCAGTGGACTACAGCTCATTGAGTTCTAATTTTAGATGCTGGTCACTGGCATGTCCATCCTTCTTTACGGCTTGATTTCTTTTTATTATTATTATGGGCCCGAGCCGTGGGACAAACTCTCAGCAAGGGATTGTTTTGTGCGCTGGAAAACACACAAAAATTGAGCCCATAATAATAATAATAAGAAGAAACTGATCAGGAACAATGCTCCTCGTCAGTGACCCAAGTCTGCAGGGTTTGTGTGTTAAACGTGTGAATGAAACAAAACACAACTGCAGCTCTGTTTGTGATAAGGAAACAACATTAGAACACATCAGGAAGCAGTGTAATGCGGGCCTTTTAACGTGGCTCTCAGCAGCAGTTTTAGCCCCTGTGCTCTGGGCTGGAGCAGGACAGAGGCGTCTTTTGTGGGACACACAGTGAAGTCCTGGAGATGTCCTGGAGGAATGACAACATGATTCCAGCTCAGATCCGTCTGCTCTGACCTCATCCTCTGCTCCCACACAAACACTAACCTCTGTGTGCTGCTCCTCACTCATCATCTGATTATTCTAGATCCTTTTGATACCTCTCAGATGATGTCAACAATAACATTTCCCAGGGGGTGAAGCTAACTAGAGGCACTGCTCTGTCTGAAGCTCTTTTACTCAAATCAGACTTTAATCTGAGCTTTGTTTTAACACAGTTCTTAGTTGGAACTACAAAAGGTGAGCTGATTTGGGCTGTTAAACAATTCCCTCAAATAACTCTCGACTTTTTGTTGAAAATCAAACTCCTAAACAGTATTATGAACTCTTATTGTGTTGTTTAAATCCATTTTACATTTTTTTTTCTTGAGTTTTCAGACTTCATGAAGTTTTCTAAAAACTTAATGGGCTGTGTTTGCTAATGTGTGCATTGTGTCACCATGGTAACTGCTGGAGGGTCCAGCGTCTTGTCTCCATGAAGATGTAATTGTTTGAATTGCTTGGAATGAATAGAATAGAGTAGATCATTAAACTTAGCTATCGTCCATCTATTCAATTACAGGTGTTTTTATTGCTTAAAATACCTCAAGTGCATTCTCTCTGTGAGCAGGATCACTTCTCCACAGATCTGACCAGTAACTTGGTGTAGTTGCTTGAGAGTTAAGTTGCCATATCCTATAGTTATGCCATACTACACTCCATTCCAGGCAAAGTGAAAACATCTCCATTAGAAGTGGGACAAGATATAATTTCTCTAAAACGAGACGAGGCATGAGATTGGACACACAAGAACGAGACAAGATGAGCTTTTGAAAGATTTGTTATAAATAAATTGTCCAATCCAGTTCACAATTTTGACCTAACCATGTGTAATTTATTCTATTTAATACTTTTGTTGTCATTATACCACTGTGTTTTGGAACTACAGCTCTCGAGGAGGTGTAACTCACTAGCACTTCACGTTTTTGTCCAATCCAGTGTAAACACATGGAAAGAAAATCAAATCACAAGATCATTTTCCTCATGTCAGTTTTGTCTCACAAGATCTTGCGGCACGAGATCTTTTCCCATCCTTAATCTCCATGGAGACAAGCAGGTGCGTACCACAGTGCACCTTTATTGAAAACATAAAAGTTTATACGACTTGGTGGCATAGTTGGATAAATATATGGATTTGTAACTAAATAATATAATAATAAAGCACAAAACAGCCTTTTCCTTTATGTATCACACCATGTTATAAATACAGGTATTGTGACTTTAGCCGTTTTCATAACCTGGAAACAATTAAAGGGGCAGTGACACAGAAAACCCAATGTGTTTACAATATCTGATCGTTACAAAAGATTACAGCTTTGTGTTTTTTTAAGTCGCCATGGCACCTTTAAATGACACGGCCAAAAGAAAGTCTGGGACATTTCCCCGCCTCCTTCCCCTCACCTCACCGAACCAGCCACTTTCATGTCTCCTCATAAAAAATTTACAACCCAAATTAACTAAAGACTGCAATCCCGACGAACATACCAATTAAACCATTCAATTAATGATAATAATTTCAAATCTAGCGTCACTTTGAGTCTTTGATGGTCACTTCTATTCACGTTTAAATGTCAGGATTGTATTGTGTGAATGGGACTAGAAACCCTGAGGCGAAAACACTACTCAAACACAACTACCAACACGAAAGTACATCAAAGCGCAACTGCTGGAACTGCAATACGACCATAATTCATCATCGGAAATGGCTTTGGTTTTCATAATCCTAATATTGGCCCTGCTCCAACACACCTGGCGCACGCAAACTGGTACACAAGGAAAAAAGAAAGGATCGGCGAAGATTTAAGGATACAAATTGGTGAGAGAGATCACCAAACAGTAGCGTAAGCCCGGTTTAGTGGCTTCCCTTGGGCCGTGCCTTCTGCGGTCAGGCCCCTTTTCACTGGCATCAAAAAGGAAAAGATGAAACTAAAAAGAGAGAGCACAGATTTGAATGTAGACAAAAGGTGGGAGTGCACTGAAAGGGCCTTTAATGAGACAAAGAGGAGAGGATAATGCACAAGGGAGGCTACCTGTTGACTCTGCAAAGGCCCGAAAAGGTTTGTTTGCTGTGGGAGAGAGTAAGAGGAAGCAAATATTAAAGCGCTCGATTGCAAAAAGAGATACGTGTTTGAGTTCTGTGCAAAAATAACACGCTTTTGTGAAGGTTGAATCAGCAAATCATGTGTGTTTTTTTAACGGCTCTTATCGAGTTTTTTTTGCAAATTTGATTCTTGAGCATATTGTAATACTCACTTTTTTAATTTTTTATTTTATTCATTTTTTGTTTTCTTTTGTTTTATATTAGTCAAGTGTCAGTTTGTGGAAAAAGAGATGAGAAGAAAAGTACAGGAATACAGAAGTAGCGGTGAGTTCTAATACAAAATATTCAGTCCAACTTTATTTGTATAGAACATTTTATAAACAAGTTTTCATTGAACTCTAAAAAGTCAGCAGTATTATGGAACAAGTAAAAAGAAGAGATAAAATTGAATAAAAAATAATAAAATCAATAAATAAAAGCAGTACTAAAAAGAATAAAATAATTAAAAACAATAGAATCCCTCTATCTAGGTCATCAACACTAAAACTTCCATACAAAAGACCAAAATGGAGGGTCCGTCACCTGCTTGTTTCTATGGATATGTCATTGCTCTGCCTGGAATGTTCCACAGTATGACATTAAGCAGCTTTACTTTACAGTTATTCAATTACAGGTGTTTTTATAGCACAAAAATACTTAGAAAAACAGGCATTCTGACTGTGAGCAGGGTCGCCTCTCCACAGATCTGACCTGTAACTTTGTCTGGTTTGGTCTCCATGAAGATAGAAAGGTTTAATGCCATACTGTGAAACATTCCAGACAATGGAGAAAAGCATTTGATGGACCCTCCACGAGAAAAGTTACACAATGCAGCTATAAACAGTCTTGTATTCTTTAGCTCAGACTGTTGCTGTCTCTGTGTAGTGTGTGTGTGTGTGTGTGTGTGTGTGTGTGTGTGTGTGTGTGTGTGTCTGTGTGTGTGTGTGTGTGTGTGTGTGTGTGTGTGTGTGTGTGTGTGTGTGCGTGTGTATTAGCGTGATAACTGTTTTAAGATG
Source organism: Taenioides sp. WSHXM2023 (assembly GCA_029959045.1). NCBI lineage: Eukaryota > Metazoa > Chordata > Actinopteri > Gobiiformes > Gobiidae > Taenioides > Taenioides sp. WSHXM2023. Next base: position 29,872,936 of record CM057095.1, on the reverse strand, counting down.
CAGGCACTGAGCCCAAGTCACATTTTCCCCTCGGGACAATAAAGTTTCTCTTATGTAACTACTAAACAAACAGCATAAGAACAAACAGACTGACAAACTGACAGAACAAAGAGAAAGCAGCAGAGGTGCAGACACAGCAGTGCGTTAATGTAGAAAAGTCTGATCTGTTGTGAACTTGGTTTTGAGATGTTTTGGGAAAAGATGATAAGAAGCCAGCTCTCTGTTTCTGTTTCTGGGAACTGTGCGTGACAAGTCTGATGCCCGTCCCCAACTAGGAAGTAATAAGATCAAATTCACCAAAATATAAAAATAAAAAAATACACACACACACACACACACACACACACACACACATACACACAAACTAGAAAAATATAATACTCAGTCATATAGCCTACTACCTATGTCATCAACGTAGAAAAGTGCAGCAAAAATACAGGGACAATTTACATACGAGAACCAAACTTCTGACATTTTCGACATTTATTCAACAAAATGAAGGTGCAGCCATTTATTTTCATGAGTCTAATTAAAACTATTGAGCTGTTTCGACAGGTTTTGGCCTTTGTTTACATAATGGTTGCTAGGTAACAGTTATGGAATCACCTCTATGTATTTCACAACCAGGAAGTGAAAATATAAGCTTTACTACAAGAAAAAAGCAGTATTTTGGGTAAAACTAATGCTGTTACTGATGTTTTAGAGAAATATGAGGTCTAGATGGTCCTGTGTGCGACATGAGGACGGCGAGGAGGGAGGCTTTGTTGACGTAGCTGTGTGGGGTTTGCAAAACAAACCGAGGAGAGCTAAGGAGCTACGCCCAGTGGGAACCTGCACAGCCAGATCCTCTACACCAAAAACAACAGGCAGGCAGGGGCAGAGGACAGGGGCAGAGGAGAGGGGTACAGGACAGGGGTATACAGGGGCAGAGGAGAGGGGTAGAGGACAGGGGCAGAAGACAGGGGCAGAGGAGAGGGGTAGAGGACAGGGCAAGAGGGACAGAGGACAGGGGTAGAGGACAGGGGCAGAGGAGAGGGGTAGAGGACAGGGCAAGAGGGACAGAGGACAGGGGTAGAGGACAGGGACAGAGGAGAGGGGTAGAGGACAAGGGTAGAGGACAGGGATGTAGGACAGAGGCAGAGAAGAGGGGTAGAGGACAGGGACAGAGAAGAGGAGCAGAGGACAGGGGCAGAGAAGAGGGATAGAAGATAGGGGCAGCGAAGAGGGGCAGAGGACAGGGTACAGGACGGGGCAGGCAGGGACTTGTACAGGACAGGGATAGACAGGGGCAGAGAAGAGGGTGAGAGGACAGGGGTAGAGAAGAAGGACAGGCGCAGAGGACAGGCGCAGAGGACAGGGCAGAGCACAGGGGCAGAGGACGGGGTAGAGGACAGAGGTAGAGAAGAGGAGCAGAGGACAGGGGTAGAGGACAGGGCAGGCAGGGGCTTGTACAGGGGGGAAAGAGGCTCTGAGACGGTGAGACAGTGAGACGGTGACAGGATGATGGGACGGAGATCCAAGGTGTGGTGAGGAGCTTTACCTGGACAGGTGAGGGGAGAGGACGGGACTTAGACAAATAAGGGGGTTATTGAGGCAGAAAAGTTACACCTGGTGTGTGGGGACGAGTCACTAAAATGTGTTATGTTCTAGAAAAATACAAATGTTCTCTTAGTGTTTTTAATTTGAGAATAAACACAGAGGTCACCTGGTGGCCTCTGCGTTCCACAGAAAGTGAACACGGGCGCAAAGAGCTTTTGTCGAGGTCTGGTTCCAACTGATTTGATTGAAAACGTCGCCCCTTTCGCTATATGATTTTTATGACAAGACATAATATTACATGTTTGAGTAATTTAGCGATCTCTCACAGGCCTTATTCGAACCCTCCTTACAGTTAGCAGCAAGATTCTGTCCAATGTTCCGGCCACAAGCTTGTTTTCAGCAAATATAGCATTTTGGAAACAATAAAAGGTAAAATGATGATCTAAATATGTCATGTGTTAGCAGTTAATACCTTTTTTGAAGCTTTAGGCCTTCTAAATTTCTTAAAATCTAACTTTTGTACCCCATTGGTCCCAGATCGAAAATTTGAAACCGAAAGATATTTTGTCCAACTTTCCAGAAACCATTTGCTGCCCGCTGCATTAAACGTAGCATTAGCGCTACTCACGTCTAGACACATGTTCTAACCAAGCATTGAGGTTAGAAATGTCCTAGCGTATCCACGGTGACAGTGATCCGTGCTGCGTTGGTGTAATTAGATTAAGTTGATCCACACTTTGGTATTTGTGTGAGTGACTGGCTAACGTGCTCTAACCCTTTAATGAGCTTTGGGCCTCTGTCATTAATTCTGAGCTGCGGCGTGTTCTGTCACTGTGTTGACTAAAGCCGTGTTAAAACAGGTTTAATCCAGCGTCTCCAGAACACAACCTGTGCCCCGGGACCCTGCAGCTGCTCAGAGGTGAGTGTGGAATCATCTGGACGCCTGCACCGTCTGTTTGGCACGAGTGAAATCCAGAAGGCAGTAAATACGAGTACAGGACCACTCCCCGACGCAGGTTTGAGTTTAAGTTTTCGCCAAATATGAAGCATGCCATGAAATTACTGGTGAGGGATCGTGTGAGGAACATTGTCTGGGAAGTTGTCGACTGAAGTGTAATGACTTTAAGACTTTGTAGTTCTAAAAGGGAGCGGCAGGGTGGGTTAAGCCGGTGTCCTACTTATTTTTAAACGCCCGATATTATGCAAACTTGACTCTCATGAGCTTTAAATGTGCATTGCGTAACTTTTCTGGTGGAGGGTCTGTCAAATGTTTGTCTTGATGGAGATGTTACTGCTTTGTCTGGAATGTTTCACAGTATGGCATTAAACCTTTCTATCTTCATGGAGACCAAACCAGACCAAGTTACAGGTCAGATCTGTGGAGAGGCGACCCCGCTCACAGTCAGAATGTCTGTTTTTCTAGGTATTTTTGAGCTATAAAACCACCTGTGATTGAATAAATGTAAAGTAGAGCTGTTTAATGTCATACTGTGGAACATTCCAAGCAGAACAATGACATCTCCATAGAAATAAGCAGGTGACAGACCCTTCTCTCTCTCTACCTCCTTTCCTCTTTCTCTCTCTCTTTCTCTCTCCTCTCTCTGCCTTTCCTCATTCTCTGTCTCTCTCCTCCTCTCCCTCCCTCCCTCCTCTCCCCTCACTCTCCTCTCTCTCCCTTTCCTCTCTCTCATCTTCCTTCTCTCTCGCTACCTCCTCTCCTCTTTCTCTCTCCTCTCTCTCCCTTTCCTCTCTCTCTGTCTTGCTCCTCCTCTCCCCTCTCTCTCTCCCTCCCTCATTTCCTCTTTCTCTCTCCTCTCTCTCCCTTTCCTCTCTCTCTGTCTCTCTCCCCTCTCTCTCCCTCCCTCCTTTCCTCTTTCTCTCTCCTCTCTCTCTGTTCTTCCTCTCCTCCCTCTCTCCTCCTTCTCTTCCTTACCTTACGAGCTCTGATGAGATTGTGCATTGTTCAGGTACAGGCCTCAGTACATCACTGAAAAGCAGATGACGCCACCAGACCAAAGCTGCATTCTGATTGGCTGCGGGGCCTAGGAGGTGGCATGGCGTGCCGTGGTGATCCACTTTCTGGGCCCTGCGGTTCGGCTCCTGCTGCAGATGAAAATACATTAGACAGATCTGGTTTGTTTTGGTGTTTTTGGAGCTGCCATAATTACGACAGACAGGGGGCCTCGTCACTTTAACTGTGCTTTTCTCTCGTGAACCTGAAAACAATTTTATGATAATAATATAAAATCTGTTTTTTAATTCTGCTGTCTAAACTGTAAAATATCACTTTTACTCACAGCTTGAATGAGACTCAAAGTTAAAGAAGTTTTCAGGTGGTGCGGTCGAACAATCAGAGCAGAGAGTCGCAACTCCACAGATCCGAACTGTAACTTGGCTTGGTGACATTTATAATAATAATCATAATAATACATTACACTAGTATAGTGCTTTTCAAGATACTCAAAGACGCTTTACATGAAGAGACAAACGAAGGCAAACAAAAGAAATAAGAAAGTTAATAAAAGGTGGTTGGAATAGACTGGTATAATGCCATCCTGTGGAACATTAAAGACAAACTAATAACATCTCCATGGAAATAGGCAGTTGTATGGCAAACAAAAAAGAAGTGAACAAAAAAAGTTACATAATGCACTTTTAATTTTCACGTAATTATTATTTTTATTGAATGCTATGCTGAATGTGGAATATTCAAGGAGAAAAGCAACACTAACTCCATGGAAACAGAATGAAAATATAACATTATCACGTGTGTTAGAGATTCAAAGTCAATGCGTAAAACCTAGGAGAAGCGTCTGGGGAGAGGGAAGTCTGTATGACAAACACACACAAGACACACACATTCACACAACTGCTGAGTTTCCATACTTCCTGGGAACAGTGCATTGACTGATCCTTTAATCTAATCCCTAACCCTTAAACCTTCATCTGTTTTACCCATATCTTAGGTTAGGTCACTTTATTTGTACCTGTAGGTAAATTTGTTTGCAGATTTGAGAGGCTGGTCCCACATTTCACATTTCATTCATCCACACTCTACACAATAAAAACATCTAAAAACACAATTACAAATAAAGTGTTACAGTGCTCCAGTGCAGAATGGTTTTGTTCCATAAATAATTCATTCATTCATCACGCTTGGCTAAAAACCACTATAAATATGAAATATATAAAAAACACAATTTTTTTTCTGAGACAGGGTACTAAAATTGATAAATAAATAGATTATGATTTATTCATTAGTCCAATAGCAGCTGGAAAGAAACTCCTTTTAAAACGATTCGTTCTAGATCTTGGGACTAAAAGCCTCAGACGGGAGTGAAGCAGCTGAAGCTCTGAGTTTAGAGGACGCTGCTCGTCTTCTAGAATCCTCTGGGACATCCGTTGTAACTGTCTTGAGTACAGAGAGTCCAGGCTGCCGTTAAACCTTTAAATCACATTGTTGACCCAATAATAAAGAACTTGACCCCATAAAGAAGGCAGGTCCCCACAATGTAAATGTGTGTACAGATTTCAGTCCCCATAATGTGTTAAAAACCCTTCCACACACTCACTCGTGCTTTGGTGAAACTGAATTATCGCTGGAGACTCGGGTTGGGCCTCCGGTGGCCAGACGCAGGCGCGCAGATGGCCCGGGTCAACTGCGGCAGTGTCCAAGTGTCCCAAAGTGCGGTCTCGCCAGTGTAAGTGCGCTGTGTCAACTCCGTGTGTGTCCTCTATCAAAGGCTTTACACACAGACCCATGCATTCTCTGCCCAGGGACGTCCCACCCCGTCCCCCCCATCATCCCCCCTTCTTACCCCCCTTACTGCCCCCATTCTGCCCCCCCCCCACACACACACACACACCCCCGTCCCCTATGGCTCAGACAGGCTGATGGGTGAAAGCATGTTGTGTGTGGTACCAGTGAACAGGGGCTCTTCTCTTGGGACGGGTACAGGGAAGGAGGGAGGGGGTTAAGTGGGGGTAGGTAGGCATAATGTGGGTCGGGGTCCTGATTTGGGTCACATGTAGATTAAATTAGGTCCCGCCAAATTTGAGGGTCCGTCTGGAAGTGAAAGTGAAGTGAAAGTAGATCATTGAAAAGCAATTATGGAGTTCAGGTTTTTGTTCATTTTACCCACAGACTTAAAGTGCGTGTGACAGGGTTTGATGATTCTCGAATTTTGACTTAATTTGGCGGAATAAATATAAATGGTGTAAATATAAACTATAGTTTTACACAAATCAAGAGGCAGTTTGTGAAGAAAAGTTGAAAAATGTGTTGAAAATGACAGGAAGGTGAAAGTGTGTTAGAGAGTTAGAGAGAGAATTCGGTCCAAAAGTTTGTCACAATTTGCACAAGTAACACATTTTTTTCTGAAACTTTAAACATGATTTCGGCAAAATAAATGTGTTTTTACCTCCGCCAAGGAGGTTATGTTTTCGCCTGAGTTTGTCTGTTTGTTTGTTTGTTTGTTTGTTTGTTTGTCTGTTTGTTTGTCTGTTTGTTTGTTAGTTAGCAAGATAACTCAAAAAGTTATGGACGGATCTTGATGAAGTTTTCAGGAAATGTTCCTAATGGTAAATCCAACAGATGATTAGATTTTGGTGATGATCCAGAAGAAATCCTGGATTCTGGATCACTTTGAAAACTGAGCTGCTTGGCAGAGGTCTGCGCTCTCTGAGTGCTTTTCTAGTCTTATATTTTTGTTAGTCAAATCATAATTTTTGAGTTTTGATGGGTAACAGTTGTGGAATTTTCTAGCGTAATGTCATGATTTTCAACCAGGAAGTAAAATTTTAAACCTAAACAACTGCCAAACCATAAAATAAAATTGTAAACTTTTTAGCAACATTTTATACGTGCATTGTGTAACTTTTCTAGTGGAGGGTCCGTTCGATGCTTTTCTCCTTAGAGATGTTAGTGCTTTGTCTGGAATGTTCCGTAGTATGGCATTAAACCTTTCTATCTTCATGGAGACCAAACCAGACCAAGTTACAGGTCAGATCTGTGGAGAGGTGACCCCGCTCAGTCACAATGTCTGTTTTTCTAGGTATTTTTGAGCCACCTGTAATTGAATAAATGTACGGTAGAGTTGTTTAATGTCATACTGTGGAACATTCCAGGCAGAGCAATGACATATCCATAGAAAAAGCAGGTGACGGACCCCTAACCAAAAAGTTACAAAGTGCACCTTTAAGTATATTGATATTAAGTATGTTTCAGTAAAATGAAATGAAATGTTTGAAAGCTTGCTGTACTATTCAGTTATGTGGTAACTATGACAACCTGACCTATGACTATTTCTGAAACTTTATAACTTATAAATTATTAAAATGTATGTCTTTTCTCTTAAAGGGCCCATATTACACTATTTTCTGATCTATGTTATAATGTTGTTTCCTCATCACAAACAGACTTCTTCTCTCAAACTGAAAACACACTGTTCCACCTTGTGATGTCATGTGGTAATACAGGAAGTGCACCACTCTACTTTCACTAGAATCATTTGGATAATTTCACCCCTGGAATTGCCAATTTCTACCAAACTAAAGGTAAAATGTAGCTGTTAACTTGAAAACTACCGCTTCATGACATCACAAAGTGGAACAGAGCGTTTTGAGGTTTGGAGATGTTCTCAAACTAGTAATAAAGAGTTACTCAAACGTGTGCGAATGAAACAAAACACGACTCCAGGTCTGTTTTTGAGGAGGTAATAACATTATAACATGACTTAAAGCTCACAAGAGTCCATTTTGTGTAATATGGGACCTTTAACACAAGTGGAAATTTTGCAATGCATGGAAATTTGTGCGTGTTCAAGGCCTTTTCTGTGCTTCTGTTTCCAGACTCATCCCGAGCTGTGTCCCTGTCTCTGTGAACGGGCCCCTCCCTGTCATGTCGTGTTGACCCCCGCGACCCCGTGTCACCTGACCCGCTCTACCCATGATCCTATGGGGCACGAGGACCAGGAAGAGGCCGAGTCGACGTTTTGTACGGGACAAAAGATGCGGCTGAGTTTGTGTTTACATGAGTGTGCGTCACAGGGCCGTGTGCAAAAGCAGCTGGTTAAACATGACGGGAATATCAGCAAATCTACAATCAAATATGACAGTCTGAAATGGGTTTAAGAGGAGGAGGAGGAAGGGAGTTTATGGAAAATCTGAATATAATTACAAATATTTATGAAATTACACGTCAAGTACTCATCGTGTACTCCCACATAGTATTTAAAACAGTATTCAAAGTCCTATCAGATATTATTTGGCTAATTGAAAATGGTGATTATTCTGCTCACAATACAACTGTGTAAGAACTAAAATAAATGTGGTGATTTCAGAAGTCTAACTAAAGCTCCACTGTGTAACTTTTTAGCCAAAAATAAAATAATTAATTCATTAAAAGTCCTATATTACACAAAATTGTGAGTTTTAAGATATGTTATAATGTTGTTACCTCCTCAAAATCAGACCTGTTGTGTTTTGTTTCATTCATTATTTATTATTAGTCTGTCTACATCTCCAAAGCTCAAAATGCTCTGTTCCACCTTGTGATGTCATGAAGTTAACAGCTCCTTTTACCTTTTTCAGTAGAGATTAGTAATTCCAGCACTGAAATGATCCAAATGATTCTAGTGAAGTTGTGTGGAGTTTAAAACACAGTGAAGCACTTCTCTCCTTCTTTTTTTTTTATTTTCCTCCTGTCTTCTTCTCTCCTTCTCCTCCCCCTTTCTCCTCTCACCTTCTCTATCACCTGTTCCCATCAAATTTAATATGTCCCATTCCTCTCTTCACCCTCCCATCTCCTCATCGACTCCACTCTCCTCCTCTTCTCTTCTGGTTCCTCCCCTCGTTTCCTCATCTCTCCCCTCCCTCTCTTCCCTCTCCTGTTGTCTCTCTCTCTCTCTTTTCGTCTCCATCACCTCTCTTCTCTATATATTTGTTTCTCTCTCATCTCCTCTCTCTCTTTCTCCTTTTCTCTCCTCTCCTCTCTCTCTTTCTCCTTTTCTCTCCTCTCTCTCTCTTCTCTACCTCTCTCTTTCTCCTCCATCATCCTTCTTCCCTCTCTCTCATCCCTGCCTCTATCCCCCCTCCCCTCCATCCCTCGTCCTCTCACTCTTTCTCTTTTCTCCATCCCTCTTCCTCTCTCTCTCTTCTCTCTCCTCCATCCCTCTCTCTCTCTCTCTCTCGCTCTTCTCTTTCTCCTCCATCCCTCTTCCTCTCTTCACCTCTGGGATTAAACATGTTTATCAATTATCACTCCATCTTGCTCGAGGCTCACAGCACGACTCGGCTAATTGAATGATTAAACAAAGGCGTGCCCCAGGGGAGTGTGTGTGTGTGTGTGTGTGTGTGTGTGTGTGTGTGTGTCAGAGAAACAGAGGGGGGGGGGGGGGGGGGGGTCTGTTTGCTGACATGATAAGACCCCTGGGCCCCTGACGATGCTGCTGTCTGATATGTTGTTGTCTATTAAATGATGACACACACACGCGCACACACACACACACACGCGCACACACGCACACACACACACACACACACACACACACACACACACACACACACACAGCAGCATATGTTGGAGCCATGAGGGGCCAAGTGCTGCTAGTGCATCACTGGACAGATCCCAGCTCAGACATGTGGGAGAGGAGAGGGGAGAGGAACGTTTTTAAAGCCAATAATTTAAAAAAAAAAAAAAAAAAGTGTTGTATGTTTCAATTTCAATTTGTTTTATTTTTATTTGTATGATTTTACTGAGCTTACACAAAAAGGGGAGTTTAATGCGTACTTATATTTTTGTTTTGGGGTCCGTCACCTTCTTGTTTCTATGGAGACGTCATTGCTCTGCCTGGAATGTTCCACAGTATGACATTAAACAGCTCTACCTTACATTTATTAAATCACAGGTGGTTTTGTAGCTCAAAAATACCTAAAAAAACCCAAAAAAAAACAGGCATTCTGACTGAGCGGGGTCGCCTCTCTACAGATCTGACCTGTAACTAGGTCTGGTTTAGTCTCCAGGGAGATAGAAAGGTTTAATGCCATACTGTGAAACATTCCAGACAAAGCAATAACCAGAAAAGTTACACAATGCACATTTAAGTTGTGCAAATACATAAAAATTTTACTTAACAACAGAATTTTATTATTTTTACTTTGTTACATTCCATTACTGCTTTTAAATAAATTAATAAATACATTTTAAGGCTGATTTAAAGGCTTGTAACCTACCCCCATACGGACCATGCTCTCTTTACATTATCTGCACTGAGAGGCTGATTGTTAAACTGGTTTCCATGGTTACACCTAACAGATCTACCATCCCATTGATTACACCTTGTACCCGCTGATCTAAGTATAAATGTCCAGGTAGGGCGACGCTGTAGAAAAGTATAGGCCCGATCTATCAGAGGGGGGACGGGTCTGCTCTGATTGGGAACGCTCCCAGACTACATTACCCACGATGCCCCTCTCCTCTCGAGCACAATCAGATACACAGAGATAATGGAGACGTGCATAAGGACATAACCAGGGCATTTTACTCATAATAAGCTCCTTGTGTCTAAGTGCAGTTCCACATCAGGGACATGACCACCTCAGATATTACAAAAGGGAAAGTGAAGCATTTCTGATTCAATAAAAACCGGACTAAAAAACAACGTCTTAAAGAACAGATTATGCAAATTGCCTTAAAAAGACATTAAAAACATACCTGGAGTTGTATTTCATGCATAGACTGTGTAAAGAAATGGACTAAGTGATTGTGACGTCACCTATAGAGTTTGGCTCCAGTCAAATGAAGCTCACGAGGCTAGCAGTTATAGGAGCAAATTTGGAGCCAAGTGCCATATTAGGAATAGGAATTTATTTACAGGCAAAATAGAGAACTAAAAACACCACGAACATTTTAAGACCAAAATGGCAAGGCTCACTGCAGCAGTTACAGAGAGAGGGGCAATGTAAAGTCAATTGGAGTAAGAGTCAATGGAGCCAGAAGCGCACCCATGCTCACTTCCTATTTGGAACATGACGTGTAGCGTGTTAGCTATGTCCTTTTATACAGTTTAGGGTTTTGTGTCATGAAAACTTAACTGCTTTCAGAAATCCTCTGTAAAAAAGTCCTTTGCCTCTGAGCCTCACAAAACACTTGTTTGATATTCCCGGGATTGTGATGTCATAGACAGAAGCTCTGTGCAGTTTTTTAAGTCCATAAATCATCACTAGACTTTTTTTTAAGCATTTTTGGCCGTCATGTCCGGTGAAATAATGTCTGTATTTTAAATTAGACATTATTTTAATTCTCAACATTGTGTTTAAAGGTCAGTAACCAGGGGTTGCACCAGGCAGGGGGCTTCGATGGGCGCTAGTCCCCCCTAGAATGACCAATGCACCCCCTTAGCCCCCTCAAAGATTTTTGACCCATTTGTAAAAGTGCTTTATGTAACTTTTCAGATGAGGGTTCTGCTTCCTGCTTGACTCGAAATCCATGGGTTTCAGAATGATGAAATATTTATTTATGAAAAGGTTCTCATAATTTCACCAATAACTGGAAGCCATAAATAGAGATGATTTTTCCCCCAATAATGTCCCAGGGTATGGCATTAAAATTACATTACAAGTACCTTGGAAAACATGCATTAACATCGTTGCCTCTCCACAGATCTAACCTGTATCTCCATAGACAACCAACATGTTATACTATGGAACATTCCAGCCAAATTTATAACATCAAGCAGGTAGCAGACTCTTTATCAGAAATGTTACACAGCGCACCTTTAAGAATGGACACAAAAAAACAAGATGATCCCAGCCCCCCTTCCTCCTTCTCCTGTCGCCGTAACAACCATCAAATCAGCCTTATTCTGGGATGTCCTGTAGTTATGTTCTTCAATTATGTCTGGCCCTGTGTATTTAGTCCTGCCATGCAATTTTCACTTCCTCACGGCGACAAATCTGAACCGTGACGGAAAGATTTTCAGCTCGCCACAGCAAATTTCAAGAAAAAAAAAAAAAAAAAAAAAGAAATTATGGGATGCAGCAATTTGTGTGAGATATTATTTTGTCTTGATTGTAAACCGGGAAAGTGAGTTCTACAAAAAGGACGAGGAAATGACCCGTGATCATGTGAACACAGGAGAAAATGTGCCAAAACGTCTTCACAATTGTCAAGTGTGGATAAAAAGATAAAATATTTGAAAAAAGACATTTACAGAGCTGAAAAACACAGATACTATGAGAAAAGGAGGCTTCATATTATAATGGAGAAATAGGTGTAAAAACACTGGCAGAGTTGCACCCAGGGTTTTCAGATATGGTGTGGGATCAATTTTAAAGATTTCAGAAAATTCTGTACAATTATTTTTGAAAAATTAAGCAAAATAAATACAAAGCAAAGTGTATTATAAGAATTACATATTAGAAATCATATAACAGGAATTATCTGTTACATAAGGGTGAGTTGTACAGTTGTAGGGAGTATTATCTGTTACATAAGGGTGAGTTGTACAGTTGTAGGGAGTATTATCTGTTACATAAGGGTGAGTTGTACAGATGTAGGGAGTATTATCTGTTACATAAGGGTGAGTTGTTGTAGTTGTAGGGAGTATTATCTGTTACATAAGGGCGAGTTGTTGTACAGTTGTAGGGAGTATTATCTGTTACATAAGGATGAGTTGTTGTACAGTTGTAGGGAGTATTATGTGTTACATAAGGGTGAGTTGTGTACAGTTGTAGGGAGTATTATCTGTTACATAAGGGTGAGTTGTTGTACAGTTGTAGGGAGTATTATCTGTTACATAAGGGTGAGTTGTTGTACAGTTGTAGGGAGTATTATCTGTTACATAAGGGTGAGTTGTTGTACAGTTGTAGGGAGTTTTATCTATTATAATATAATTTTGCACTCTTTTCCTTGCCCAAGATCAAAACAACAGTATGCATTGTTGGTAGCAGGAATTGAACCACAAACCTTTGACAGTTTATCTCGTATTACTCTGCTGGCTCATATATAATAAACTCATATTAAAACCTCTTGTGAGTGCAGAAGAAATAAAAGTCAGATACAGCACCTATAATGAGGGTTTTTTTTTTTCTTGATGTGTCTTGCCCAATGACACAGGTGCGTTGTCTGCATTGTTGGAAGCAGGAATCTAACCAGCACCCAGATATTGACTGTTTCTCTGCTGTTCCTCTGCTGGCTTTCATGCAATGTGTAAACTCTTGTAAAAACCTCTTGTGAAATAAGTCAGGTACAGCACCTTTAATGAGTGTTTTCTGATGATTGATGTCTTGCCCAAGAACACAACAAAGGTATGCAAATATTGTTGGAAGCAGGAATCTAACCACAAACCTTTGACAATTCCACTTGTTCTTCTGCTCTGTGATGTGTAAACTCCTATATAGATATGAAGGGCATTAACCTGAACTGGAAGAAATAAAAGTCAGGTCTGCAGGTATAAATTATAGTACCCTAATTAAAGCGTCTTGCCCAAAAACACAACAAAAGTATGCAAATATTGTTGGTAGCAGGAATCTAACCACAAACTCTTGTTACCTTTCGTAGTATTCCCTCATTGGCTCTTATGTAATGTGTCTATCTGTCCCATTAAACTGTGTGTGTGTGTGTGTGCGTGCATGTGTGTGTGTGTCTGTGTGTGTTTGTGCATGTGTGTATCAGTCCCATTAAACTGTGTGTGTGTGTGTGTTTGTGTGTGTGTGTGTGCGTGTGTGTGTGTGTGTGTGTGTCTGTCCTATTAAACCCTGTGTGTGTGCATATGTGTGTATCAGTCCCATTAAACTGTGTGTGTGTGTGTGTGTGTGTGTGTTTGTGTGTGTGTGTGTGCGTGTGTGTGTGTGTGTGTGTGTGTCTGTCCTATTAAACCGTGTGTGTGTGCATATGTGTGTATCTGTCCCATTAAACCACTTATAGGTGCGTGCGTGCGTGTGTGTGTGCGTGCATCTGTCCCGTTAAACCGCATATGCCTGTGTGTGTGTGTGTGTGCGCGCGTGTGTGTGTGTGTGTGTGTGTGTGCAGTTGTGAGGGGCGGGGCCTGCAGCGGTTGTTGGTTAAACTGCCTCCTGTTCTGTGGCGTCTCTCATTTGTTTACATGCAAATAAAGAGCTCAGCACAGCGGCTCTCAGCTCTGATTTGGAAACGAACGGAGACGAGATTTTCCAAAGATTTTTATAAAGACAGTTCATGTGAAAGAAACCAAAGAATGTCCCCAACTCACTCCTGTATCACACTGAAGAGACTCTAATGTTGTTACCTCCTCAAAAACACACCTGGAGTTGTGTTTTGTTTCATTCACATGTTTGATTAACCCTTTATTATTAGTCTGTTACATCTCCAAAGCTCAAAATGCTCCACCTTGTGATGTCATGAAGTGGTAGTTTTCAAGCTCCTTTTAGTTTTTGTTCCATAGAGATTGGCGATTCCAGGGCTGGAATTATCCAAATGATTCTAGTGAAGGTGTGTGGAGTTTAAAGGTGCACTGTGTAACTTTTCGGTTGGGGGTCCGTTACCTGCTTGTTTCTATGGAGATGTCATTGCTCTGCCTGGAATGTTCCACAGTGTGACATTAAACAGCTCTGCTTTACATTTATTCAATTACAGGTGGTTTTATATATCAAAAATACCTAGAAAAACAGGCGTTCTGACTGTGAGCGGGGTCGCCTCTCCACAGATCTGACCTGTAACTTGGTCTTTTTTAGTCTCCATGAAGACGGAAAGGTTTAATGTCATACTGTGAAACATTCCAGACAAAGCAAAAACATCTCAATGGAGAAAAGCATTTGTCAGCCCCGCAATGGCACACTTTCTGTATTACCACATGACATCACAAGGTGGAACAGCGTTTTCTACATTTAGAAGTCTGAATCTGCAGGGTTTGTGTGTTAAACATGTGAATGAAACAAAACACATTGTGTGTGATGAGGAAACAACATTAGAAATAGATAGAAAATTGTGTGATATTGTCTTTTTAGAGGGCCTGTATCTAATTTTTTTAATAACGTAAAATATGCTCTTATAAGGTCCAATTGAGATCACTGTGTACTGTCTGTATCTAATTATAAAGCATTTTACTGTCCGGAGGAAGTGCACGGTTACCATGCTAGTTGCTTTTAGCTTTACTGTGACTCCAGAACTCCACTTTGGTCTCTGAAAGTTGTGAAAAGCTCGTGGTGAATATTTAAGATGTTCTGAATGCGGAAGGTAAGCGAGGAAGAACTTTGGACCACTGCAAACTGTTTGAAATTCTGTTTTTCACATTTTTAACACATTAAAAATCAGGTACAGTGCCTTTATTTTATTACTTTGTCTGTTTTAATCTCACTTTAAGGTCTTTGTAAAGGTCAAATAGCGAGTTCATCTAAAAACGCGCACTGTGAACAGGTGAACTTCAGATTTTGAAACCCGATTTTCACTTTTAATATAACCATTTTTGTATTTTTATGTTGTAGTTTTTGCAAATGAATGCATTCTTCGTCCCTCTCGTTGCTTAAGGAGGTCAGATTTGAAAATTCAGTCCGAGGAATTTTGAATTAAGCACGTTTTAAATTTCCGTTCGAAAACAAAATGTCCGACCGTACAGTGATCCGTCTTAATGGCCTCGTGTGACTGTCTCTGACTCCGACCTGTATTTGAGCACATCACATGGAATTTGCTTTATTTTGGAAGAATTTTTGAAAACATACAGTCGAATGTGTGATTTCCGATGAATCAGAGCTGAACACAGAGGGTGCCGTGGCAACTGCAGGTCTCTAAAGTATGAGCGTTTTACACAAGAACTGGAAAGGAAAGGAAGTTTGTGTAAATGTAAGTTAGTATTCTCCAGAGGGACGGTCTGCTGTGATTGGTAAAACTTAAAGGGCCCATAAATATGTTCTAATGTTGTTTTCTCGTCAAAAACCCACCTGGAGTTGTGTTTTGTTTCATTCACATGTTTAACACACAAACCCTGCAGATTTAGGCTGAGTTCTTCTCTCAAACAGAAAACACACTGTTCCAACTTGTGATGTGAATGGAATTGCCAATCACTACTGAACTAAAGCTAAAAGGAGCTGTTCACTTGAAAACTACCACTTCATGACATCACAAGGTGGACCAGGTTTGGAGATGTAGACAAACTAATAATAAAGAGTTACTCAAACATGTGTGAATGAAACAAAACATAACTCCAGGTCTGTTTTTGAGGAGGTAACAACATTAGAACATGACTTAAAGCTCACAAGAGGCAATTTTCCGTAATTTGGGACCTTTTTTGTAAATGAATAGATTTTGTGTTTTCACCTGAGGAGTCTAATGTAAAAACAACACATTTTATCTTTATCTTTCTTAATTTTAGCATCTGACCAGTGTGCAATCAAAAAGTTGGCAGAATATTCTAAAGCAGAGGTAGGTATAACACGAGCCTATTCATTCATTACATTTACTTTACTAACAGTGCATATATTTTAAAGTGCATTGTTTAAAGTGCGAATTTAGGAGTGTGACCGCCCTTTCTCTCTCTCCCTCTCCTTCTCTCCTCTTCTCTCCCCCTCTCTCTGTCCTCATCATCAGTTCACAGTGGAATCCCCCGCTCTCAGCTATGAACAGGTATTTGAGTCTGTGCCAGTCTTTAAATACCTATAGATGGATCTGATTGGCTGAAAAGTCCTTAAGTCACTGGCAGTTGCTAAATATGCATAATATATATTCATATTTTAAAACCGGTTACAGCATTAAGCCAACTGAATAAATCTGAACAAACTGCTAAGGTAAAGGAAGAAGGGAAGGTACATTTTATTATGTAGGAAAAGGGAAATGTCAGTAATTCATTTATTTATTATTTAAAAAAAAAAAAAAAAAACAACTCATAACTGCTCATAACTTTACATTCTTTGCAGTGTGCACAAAACTGGCAACCCTCACCTGCCCAAGCCCTCACCTGTCCCAGCCTTCACCTGCACGCCCCTGCCATGCTGCGAGCTCTGGCCATAGACTCTACAATAGAAGTCACCCATAGCGTTCAGCTGCAGTCAAATTAAGCTAATCGAGGCCATCAGTTACAGGGGCTAATCTGCAACCGAAAACATGTCTTAATTTAGGGGCAAAATAGCGAAATAAAAACACCAGGATAACGTCGAGCGGGTTAATACGAACATTTTAAGGCCGAAATGAGAAGTTTGAACGCGGCGGCTAGTGTGTTATGCTAAGCTATGACGACTTATATATTTACAGTTTACGGCCTTGGTTGTATTACATGCGCGCCCCTGTCACGAGCATGCACGTGGCTGGCTGCAGATCAGAGACAGGGCGGGTGCGACGGGTGCTTCCCTGTAAACTGAAGGCACTAAAGGCTTTCAGAGGTATCAGAATAAAACAAACACCTCGACACAAAAGCAACAGAGACTCAGCGTCGTAAATTGTGAAGTGTTTCAAATGAAAGAGTCTGCTGCGATAATGCTCCTTTAATGGGCTCCATGGCAGAACATTAAAGAGGAGCTTTGGAGTCGCACATGGGATGGAAAGGTCGAGTTGTTTCAAAAGTTAAAAAGACATAAAAAGACAACTAGAAAAGAAGAAAAGAAGTCTGATTTATGTAAACTGCCTGTATCTTTCATTTTTACCAAACTTTAACTAATTTTTTATTTTTAAGTTAGACAAATTATAATACACACATTTATAGGCAATTTATAAAAGGAAAAAAGAAAATACAATGACATCTAGATGAAGAAAACCGGGACATTTTCTCGGTTTTCCCAGATTTTGTCCGAGTTCCTATCGCCAACAGAGCCCAAAGGAAGTCGTCATCCACATGTTTCTAAACGTTTTCCGGTTTTGTGACGTAAGCGTGAATAGAGCCCATCACCATTACTCAGGTTGGTGGTTCAATCTCACTTCAGCCGGTGGATACTTTTCTTGCATTCTTGGGCAATACACTTCACTCACCTTGCTTCTGGTGTCCCCAAACATTGTCACATGGGTCAAATGAACCAAAATGATGGTGGTTTTGGTAGTTTTTTTGGTAGTTTTGGTAGTTTTTTAGTTTGGTAGTTTGTTTTTTTGGTTGTTGTTTTTTTTTTTTTTTTTTTTTTTTTGGGGGGGGGGGGGTAGTTTTTATTTGGTTTTATTTTGGTAGTTATGTTTTTTTTTTTTAATTGATGGGTTTTTGTAGTTTTTTTATAGCTTTTTTGGTAATTTAGGTAGTTTTTTGGTAGTTCTTTGTAGTTCTTTTGGTAGTTTTTTACACTTTTGACTAGTATTTAAAAGAGCAAATTCACTGTCTGATAAAGCAGAACATGGAGTGGTACATTGTATTTTATCTGTGCTTTTTTTTTTTCTTCTAATGTTACCGCTACAATTTTTATTTATTTCCGTTGCTATGGCGTTCTTAATCTCATCATTACCTCGTATTACTGACAGTTACCCTTCCATCACGCAGTTCAAACTTCTTCTTCTATCTCCGCTCTTGGTGACAGGGCTGAGGGCAAGAGGGGCCACTAATCAGAGTCTATTGGGCGCTCACCTGCTCTACCACACACACGCATACACCTGCCCCCCCTCCACCCACTCCTTCCACCCCCCTCCCTTCGGGGCATTTTGTTTGTGGAAACCGACTCTATCAAAACTGTTCCCCCCGGGGCAGTCACGCACACGCTCAGTAGAGTCCCCCGCTCTCTCCTCACAGCTCGCTGGACGGGACCCGACTTGTCTCCCTGGCAACTTGACAGAAGCTAATCTCGCAGTTCGGTTGTACATTTGAGCAGTTATGATTTTAAAACGTGTATAATGTCGAGATCAAAGTGGCGACGATGAACGGAGACCACTTCAAACGCCACGGCAACAATGGCGGCAGTTGTTGTTGTGAATCAAAGGAGTTATAATGTAAAAGTGAAAACAGAGGAAGCTAATGAATTGTTGTGCAGATACGCTTCGGTGGGTTAGCATAAGGAGCAGTGGCAGGTGAGGACGCACCTGGCGAACGGAGCTACACCTGTCACCTGTAAATACACACAGGGAGTAACTACATAAGGTTAGATTAAGGAGATTACAGATAATGCATCAGTTAAAGAGGTGCTATGTAACTTTCTGATGGAGGGTCTGCTGCTTGTATGTCTCCGTGGAGATTTGCCTGGAATGTTCCACAACATCGCATTAAAAGCACTGATTTTACTGTTTTAAAAATGCAATAGTGTTAGAGCAGGAGACATGGAAACTGAGGAGAATATAGAAAGGTAATACAACAATTAAAGAGGTGCTATGTAACTTTTCCGATAGTGGGTTTGCTTGTCTCCATGGAGATTATGAATTGTGTTATTGCTTTGCTCATAATGTTCCACAGCATGGCATTAATGGCGCTGTATATGATTTTTACTGGGTTAATAGTGTTAGAGTAGGAAACATGGAAACTGATGATAAAATATAGATAATACATCAGTTAAAGAGGTGCTATGTAACTTTTCTGCTGAGAGTCAGTTGCTTGCTTGTCTCCATGGAGAGTTAGATTTATGTTATGTTATTGCTTTGCTTATAATGTTCCACAGCATGGCATTAAAAGCACTGTGCATGATTTTTACTGTTTTACTGAGACATGAAAACGGAGAAAAGGAGAATATAGAATGGTAATACATCAATTAAAGGGGCGCTATGTAACTTTTCTTCTTTTCTTTCTCCATGGAGATTATGAAGGTTATTGCACTGCCTGGAATGTTCCACAGCATGGCTTTAAAAGTGCTGCACATGATTTTTATTGTGCTGCACATGTTTTAAAAATGTGCTAACGATACTGATACTGGTATCAAATATCGTGGTGATACTGAAAAATGTGCTGAATAGGGAATCGGTTCCATGATAATGGTTCAGTCGATATCCTGGTTAGGTCTTTAATTGGATATAATAAGACAATTCACGGGCTGATTTTGGTCTAAAATGCCTGAACTTGTCTACAGATCTGTCCTGTATTTATGTATTTAACTGTTAAAAAACGCAACTGAATCTGTTTTGTAATAATGCTCTATCCTTATTTAAAAATAAATAAATTAATTTATTAATTAATAATAATAATAATAATAATAATAATAATACATGCAATGAATAAAACTGCAAAAAAGTTAACAGTGTTTTATGGAAATAAGTTCCACCAAAATGGCACTTATTCATTCATTAATTTTACCAAATGAATGAATGAATAATGGCCTTTATTTGTCAGTTTGTTCACATGTACAAGTCATACAAATGAATCGAAATTGGACCTGTCACCCCATCTGTACATTACAAACATACAAAACAATATGACATGGGGAAGACTACATGGACCGGACCGGAAGACAGGAAGCAGATAGGAATAAACAATACAGCATAACATGAAGATAGGGGGAGGAGAAAGAAAAAAAAAAGAGAACGGGACCATGCTTCTATCGGGGCATAGTATGGTATGAGTACATACACAAAAAAACCAAAACAAAAAACACCTCCACGACATCAGCACATCGTCAAAACACAGTACAAACATTTCACAGGACTAGTCACAGGGTAGGGGAGGGGTGTGGAGGTAACCCAGCGTAGGCAAGCAGCCGTCCAGATCCACAGCCACTAGGCGCTGGAGGCAGCAGATCCACCCACCAGGCCGGGGGTACGAAGCTGCGAGGGGTTCAGGAGGGGCCAGAATGCCGTACGAAGCCGCAGATCCCTTTGTAAATAAGACACTAGATACTAGACCAGACAAGACAAAGAGCAAAGCAGGGAAGATAAGGGACAGGAGAGAAGAGAAAAAGCGTCCGCCCTCGCCAAGAGCCAAACAAGAAAGTCAAAATGTCAGTATCGGTAGAGGAATTGAAAAAGCAGGAGTGGTGCATCCCTGCTTCATTTGAAACAGTTTGCAGCGGTCCAAAGTTATTTCTCACTTGCCTTATGCATTCAGAGCGTCTTAATTATTCACCACAATGAGTTTATGATTAGAAACAGACAGTACCCTGTGGACTTATTTTGACCTGAAGAGCTGCTAATTCATCTATATACATCTGTACTAGGGCAAGACAAAAAAAATGTGTACAGGCCCTTTAATACTAAATACCCAAAAAGCATAATATGTTTCCTTTAAAGATGCACTGTGTAACTTTTCTGGTGGAGGGTCCATCACCTGCTTTTTTTTCTATGAATATGTCATTGCTCTGCCTGGAATGTTCCACAGTGTGACATTAAACAGCTCTACTTTATTCAATTACAGGTGGTTTTATAGCTCAAAAATACCTCGAAAAACAGGCATTCTGACTGTGAGCGGGGTCGCCTCTCCACAGATCTGACCTGTAACTTGGTCTGGTTTGGTCTACATGAAGATAGAAAGGTGTACATACTGTGAAACGCAATAACATCTCCATGGAGAAAAGCATTTGACGGACCCTCCACCAGAAAAGTTACACAACGCTCCTTGAATGTGATGGAGTTTGTGACAATTTTCTTAGATTTCTTTGTATGCAGTGGAATGGATGGAAGATCTCCTATAAATTGTGACTTGGGACGCCAAAAGAGCCACTGGTTTGTCATTCTGTTTGTTCCATTCCCAGTACAAATGAGCCTTTTCTCTGTTTTATCACAGCTCGGGGACGTGTGTGGACAGAGCAGTGCAGTCTGTGCCAAGGCCTCAAACTGGGACTGAACCTGCAGCTTGTTTTTAATGGAGTAATATTCAGCGGGGCCTTGTTTACACCGAACACACCTGTATTTACATATGAATAAACAGCCTTGGAAATAAATACATTTATTATGAGACCTGCCTATTCACATGGAAATGCCCATACGTGTGGCATGTTTATCACAGGAGGGTGAGAGCGAAAACGACAAAAACAACCGCAAACTTATTTCAGGTTTGCACCACGGGTGGTGCCCCCACTTCACAGCAAGAAGGTTCTGGGTTCAATTCCTGGGTCTGTGCACTCAAGTTTTGCCCATCAACTCAAAACAACAACAGGTATAATTCTCCAGCTAAGGTAGTCCGCACCAAGACCCATATCGCACTATTGTCTGATCTACGTTCTAATGTCGTTTCCTCACCACAAACAGACCTGGAGTTGTGTTTTGTTTCATTCACACATGTTTAACACACAAACCCTGCAGATTTAGGCTGAGTTCTTTTCTTAAACTGAAAACGCTCTGTTCCACCTTGTGATGTCATGTGGTAATACAGGAAGTGTCCAACTGTGTTTCTAAACTCCAAACACCTTCACTAAAATCATTTGGATGATTTCAGCCCTGGAATTTCCAATCATGGCTTAAAATTCACAAAAGTCAATTTTGTGTAATATGTGACCTTTAAGATCAGGAAATGGTTGACCACAGGTTGAAGAATGGGTCAAATGCAGAGAATGAATAAATAAAATATTCCTTACTGTACTTTGAGAAATTTAAGTTACATGATAAAACAAAACCAGACAAACCATTTTTAGCTCAGTTTGTAGCAAAACAACCGTACACACGATTCACATGTAGGAGTGAGTTTTTAAGTTTGTCCAAGAACCCAAGTGTTGACCTGTGTATGCTATTGTTGTGTCCTTGAGCAATACATTGGACTTTAGTTTGCTTGAATAAGCACAGATTGACATGTTTTGGTCCGTCGACTCCGGGGCAGCTGTGGCTACACAAGTTCACATAGGCACATCAGTGAGTGTTATGTTTGTTTGTGTTGTAAAGGTCAGTATGGGGAGGGGGCGTGGCCTCTGTGTGCAGGTGAGAAAAGGGGCGTGGCTTCTCCTTGCAGGTGAGGGCTATTTTTAGACAGGTGCGTTCCTCAGCTCTGACTTCACTCAATAGGACGACTGACCAAGCCCTGATAACAAATCACCTGTCAGGGAACGCAACAAGCTCCGCCCTCTTGGCCAATATTAGACCCCCTCCTCCTCTATACACACACACACACACACACACACATACACACACATACACACACACACACACACACACACACACATACACACCCCCCCCCACACACACACACACAGATACACAGCACACACACACAGATACACAGATAAACAGCACACACACACACACAGCACACACAAACACACACACATAGATACAAAGCACACACAGATATACAGCACACACACACATGCACGCACACACACAAACATACACATATACACATGCACACAGTCACACACAGATATACACAAACACATGCATGCACACACAAATATACACAGACATACATCTAGACATACAAACACACACATACAGACACCTACACACACACACACACGCATATACACTCACAAACACAAGCACATACACATACACTCATGCACACACATACATACATACATACACACACCTACACACATGGACACACATCACACAAACATTTTTTTAATGTTCTTTAAAAATATGTTGTTGTTATGTATGATGTTCACTATTTGCCGAACCTTAACCTTAATCTAAATGAACCCATAACCGTAACTATTGTGGATCTAATCTAATGATCTAATGATCTATTAATAACATTTAGGTCATGGGAATTTATTCTACGAAGCAGTAACACAACTGGACCAAAGACTCTTCAGAGGTGTGTAGGCCTGGAACTTCCTGTCAGCAGACATCACAAATATTCATAGTTTTCATGTATTGCAATCCATGACATGAGGATATGTTTATCTATAACATTTATGCTTTCTAAATTGTTTTTATTATGCAATTAAGTTATTTATTAGTTAAAAAGCCCTGTGTTTGTCTTGATCTATGTGATAATAATAATGTGTAATTATTATTATTATTTAATAATAATAATAATCCATCCATCCATTTTCTTCCGCTCATCCGGGGCCGGGTCAAGGGGACAAAGTCTAAGCAGACACTTCCTCCAGCTCCTCCAGGGGGACCCCAAGGCGTTCCCAGGCCAGCCCAGAGACATAATAATAATAATAATAATAATAATAATAATAATAATAATAATAATAATAATAATAATAATATTTAGCTGTGTATAATACATGTGTTTTTAGTGTGGACACCTGGAACAATAGACACTGTCATGGCAACGGCTAATTTAAATAATAAACCAATTTATGACAGACAGACAGACAGACAGATAGACAGATAGACAGATAGATAGATAGATAGATAGATAGATAGATAGATAGATAGATAGAATTGTGATTTATATATTGTGATTAACTGCACTGAGTTTTTGAGTTTGAATTCTACTCTTGCATATATGTTGTAGCTCTGCTCGAGGCTGTAGAGAGCTGGTGGGGAGTGGGCTCACTTTAGAGGGTGACCTTATTTATAGTTATTGGTCATGGTGGCACTTGTAATTGGGTGTTTTCAGTTGTGGTAACGATTTTCTTTGTGTTAATCTTGTTTGTTTTTCACTCGTAGCGTGTTTCCTTCACCCCAGCTTTAGGGTGGAGCCTCACCCCTGCAGTGGCAACTCCATTTCTCCCATGTCAATCAACCTTAACTTTGTTTTGTTCAACCTGTAAATAAAAGCTAAACAGTATTATCAGATAATCAGGAAGTGTGTCTTGGCATGCTAGTTGTTGTTAGCTTTACCTAACACCAAAACTCCACCAGTGCTTATAAACTCATGGTGGTGAATAATGAGAATGTTCTGAACACATAAGGTAAGTGAGGAATAACTTTGGACCACTGCAAACTGTTTTAAAATGACCTAATTCTGTTTTTCACGTTTTTAAGACAGAAAAAAATCAGGTACGGAGACTTAAACCTTAAATCCTGAAACCTGAATGTCGTTGATATAATAGTGAAGGTTTTATGTCATGGGGACCTGATTGTTTTCCATATAAGACAGACAGGTCTTCGTAAAGAGACATGTACACAGATTTTAGTCCCCACAGTGTGCTAAATACCCACTAATTCTCCCTCTCACAAGTTGTTACCTCTCTCTCCTCACCTGCCGCTCTTCACCTGCCCCTCCTCACCTGTCAGACCGGTGCTTCTGCTCGGGCAAGTGTTTGTTTTCCATTAGTTTTGTGCATTAGCTCTATTCTACTGGGGCCGCTGGGCTGTAGCTAAATCAACTAAATCAACACATAATGAAGCGAACACGGAGCCTGAGAAATAAAATATAATATACAATGACTTCTGTGGCTGTTCTTCTGTGTGGGGAAATTACAATGAAAAAATAAATTTAAATAAATTTAAATAAATAAATAAATAAAATAAAATAAAAGTAAAAATACAAATTAAATATAAGATATAAAATAAAAATACATTAAATAAAAATGAAAATAAATAATAAATAAATATATAATAAAAATTTAATAAATAATCAAAATTAAAATTAAACAATAATACAAAAAATAATAATAAAAAATAATAACATAAAAATATTAACATCACTGCTTAGGTTGAAAAACAGCCAGGATTAGTGATAGTGATGAGTAATTTAGATACAGATTGTTATTAATTTCATTTTGTCAATTATCAAGTACGTTTAGAGTTAGAATAGCGAAATAATTCCAGAGAAATGATTCCAGAGATGTGTTTCATATAAAAATGCTTTAGAGACAATAACCTTGAGTACTAGTGCTCCATCTTAAACGCTCATCTTGCTCTAACTGAGAAGAGGAGCGGAAAGAAAATGAAACCCTCTTTACGACAGATTTACTGGTTAAAGATAAACATCATGAAGAAAAACAGAAATTGCTATTAGAGTTCACTTCAGTTAATGTAACGGTGTGTGAGTTTATGAGACTTTTGTCCTAATGAAACCTGCATGAATATAAAATATACTTTTGATTTTAAAGAGGACCTATTACTGTTATAATCTATGACACCCGTGGATCATTGTGTTATAATTTGCACATTTTAAAGCGCAATATTCATCTATTTTCTTTTTTTTTTTTACTTGTACCAAAATGCTGAATCCTACAAGTATCATTGATAGAACTTTGGAGAACGGAATAAGTACAGAGCAGTCGGCGTGTACCAGTGGCAGTGAAAGTGGTGGTTGATCGACAATACGGCGTCATGAAAATGAGTGATTAAAGATTAATCAAACATGTATGAAGCTGGAGGATTTTACTTTTTGTGCATGTTTTGGGTTGATAGGGGAAACCAGAGTGCTGAAAGGAAACTCACACAGACACAGGGAGAACATGCAAACTCCTCATGGAAAGGCCCAGGCTATCCGGGAGTCAAAACACCACCCTGGGTATATTTGAAATGAGGAAACAACATTATAACAGATCAGAAAACAGCATAATATGGGCTCTTTAAAATACTTTGCCAATATGGAAAGATTTGTAATTTTATCCATCTGCTGATTAATAATAAATCATGTCCTGTCTATGAATAGGACTTTGCAAACTTCAACTTCATTTATATTCTCCACACCATCCATTCTGCGCAATTCTTCCCAACTTTACAAATGTTTACTCCTTTTATGGAGCATTTCATCATTCCCTAAACAGGACTATTTATTTAGAGAAACAACAAGAGAAGACAGCAAAGAACCCTCCCTCTGTTTTATCAAATGAATTTAATATTTGGCCTTGTGCCCGTGAGCCCGATAAAAGCTGCTCTTCATGTTTCGCCGTTGACGTTAGCGCGATGAACAAGATACCGACACAATGGCTCAGTGAATAGCCTCCAGCGCTACAAAGCCAGCCTAGCATCCGTGTTTGCTAGCAGATAGCGCCCAAACAAATGACTTCAGATGAGAATTAGCGAGACGTTCTGATAGTTTATTTGTCTGGCTTGGAACGTATCTTACTCCCACAGCTTCGAGATTAATCACAGCCCACAATTAATAGAATCGTTTCAAAAATCCATCTCCGCAATTAGCAAATCGGTTGGCCTTTAAAGATAGCGTAATGACCGGCAGATAGCGACGCAGGCTAGATATATGCTAGCTGAAACAATGGGCAGTGATTTCGTTAATTATCTCCTCCCAAAGGACTATTGCTGGAGATACGTGTAGTGTAATTAATTATTGACGTGATGCATGTACTATCCGAAACCTCGTCGAAGAATGGAGCCGGTCTGTCAGTCAATGGTCCAAGACAAAAAATGCACAGAAATCAAATTAGGAGAGAAAGGAGGGACATGGGAGGAGACAAAAGCAGGCTTGGGTGGTTTTGTGAGGAGAGACGAGATGCTGGAGTGAAGAATGCGGTTGGTTTTGGTCTCGTGAAGCAAAGGATCATGGGAAGTGTTGGCATAATGGGTTGACCTTGTGGATTAAGACTTCTCTGTCTCAGTTGTGTTGTTGTAAAACAGCTTTTGGCGCACTGTCTGGAGGATTCAGCAGAGAATGCTGTGGACTTAACGGTGCACTATGAAACTTTTCACTTGCTTGTCTCCATGGTGATGCTATTGCTTTGAATGTCCCACAGTGTGGCATTAAACTATCTTGCATTTATTCAATTACACATTTCTTACTGCTTAAAAAATACCTTGAAATTAATGCATGTTTACGGTCAGTGGATCTGACCTGTAACTCGGCCTGATGTCTCCATGGTGACACATAGAAGTTTAATGCCATACCATAGAACATTCCAGGCAAAACAATAACATCTCCATGGGAACAAGCAGGTGGTGGATTCTTTACCAGAAAAGTTACATTAGTGCTGCTTTACTGGATCATTGCCATTCATCTAAGAAAGCAGAAGAAATTTAGTTAGTTAAGAAAGAGGATAAGTTGGAACATGGAACATTGGAAGCAGTAATATCTCCATGGAGACAAGTGGGTGGTGGATACTCTTTATCATTACATAAGCCCACTGCTGTTCTGTAGGTCTAGACTGAATTTGAAAAGCCATTGAATACCTGCGCACCGACTCTTCTCACTGCTCTGTTTACATACACAGCAAAAATCTGATCATGATCTGATTTCCGGAGTTATCAGATTACTGAAATGTCATGTAAACAGTTACATCTGATGGGAGTAATCTGACTTCTTTTGATTGTGCACATCCGTGCAGGTTTTGACAAGGAAAAGTATGCAAAAAAAAAAAAAAAAAGGACATGAACTAATGTGGCTAAGACAAAGAGAAAAGAGAAAATGTTAGTTATTTTCAAATTCATTGTACTTTGTTTCTATATGAAACATTTAGAATTTGCATGGAAATTGTGGTGAAGAATGTCTGAACTGATGGAACATGTTGTAATTGCATGAAAACAGTAATACAGTGGATTTCTAATTGTTGCAAAGTAAAATGCTGCCAATTACAGATCTTGAGATTTTTTCTCATGTTTTTATGTTTGGATTGGATAAAAATAGTACTGTATAAAAAGTGTTGGCAGGTTACACTTTTTGAGAAGCTCTAGTGCCAAAAAGCAGTGCTACAATGACAGCTGAAATATTAAATAAAGCAAATAAAAAGATCCTGAAGGAAATTCAAATGAAAAGAAAATGGTGAAGCCAAAATTGGGAGCTGGTTTGTCAAAAAAATGTCAAAACCTCTCATGTCTCGTCTCATCTCATGGAAACTGTATCTTGTCTCGATTCTACTGTCAATGCAATGCACCTCAAACTGATCAGTCATATTTACCACTTTTTCGAGATGGAAAAATAAATAAAGAATTGTAATCTGAGGTGTGAACATGCTCATACCTTTGTGACTGTTACAAACTCTTCAGAAAGTGCATCCATCAAACTCACTGTCATTGGATAAACACTGTTATCAGAGACCTGCCCTCTGCTCCTCATGTCCTCACCAGGCTCCCATCCATCGCAATGAGGTCACGCCACGTCAGCCAATCACGGACAAGCACAGTGACATGGGCGGAGCCCTCTGATCTTTAGCCAACAAACAGATGATGAAACTGACACCTACACGAATATTAGCAGAGCTCTCATCCCGTCAATGTTTAATGAAAGAGTGATCTGTTACCTGGACAGGGCTAATATTAGGGGTGTGGGGGGTATGGCATTTGCAGTGCTGGCTAGGTACGCTCTGGTATGTTAGCATGTGTTGTTAGCTTTAGCTTTCATGGCTAAAGAAATTCCGAACTCGCCTGTCTGCACCATGGTCACATTTGGTCACATTTGTATACAGCTCTTTACCACCTTCAAGCCACTCAAAACTCTTCACATCAGGAAGCACTCACCCATACGCAGGTACTGGGGGCGAGGTGGGTTAAGTGTCTTGCCTAAGGACACAACAACAGCATTCATCTGTGGGAGCTATAGTAGAATCGCACCTCCAACCTGTGGGTCAGTGGATCTCACTGCTCAACCAATGATGCTGATTATGTTAAGAGCGGGATTCGAACCGCCAACCTTCGGATTAGTGGACAAACACTCTGCCAAATCATTTGTAAATGTTTATTAATCATTAACTAATCATTTACTAAAAATGATCTACTCATTAAAGGCGCACTGTGTAACTTTTTGGTTGGGGGTCCGTCACCTGCTTGTTTCTATGGAGATGTCATTGCTCTGCCTGGAATGTTCCACAGTATGACATTAAACAGCTCTACTTTATGTTTATTCAATTACAGGTGGTTTTATAGCTCAAAAATACATAAAAAAACAGACATTCTGACTGTGAGTGGGGTCACCTCTCCACAGATCTGACCTGTAACTTGGTCTGGTTTGGGCTCCATGACGATAGAAAGGTTTAATGGCATACTGTGAAACATTCCAGACAAAGCAATAACATCTCCATGGAGAAAAGCATTTTGAAGGGTCCACCAGAAAAGTTACACAATGCACCTTTAAACACATCCAGAAGAACTGACAAAAAGACTGAAAAGATCTAAACTACAGGGTTCGCTGTTTTTTTTATCCAAAATAAGACAATATATTTTATTTATCCAGATAATTAATTATAGTTCTTAAAAAGTTGCCCCCATTGCCATTTGCATTTCCAATTGCGATTTTGATTCAATTGTGATGAATCTACCAATGTATAGACACATATTAAGGCTACATCCCTTATCATAAACATTAACAGCTCTATTATTCTAACACAACTCCGCTTCTCACCTCTGCGGAGACACAGACGCCGGATTATCGCAGAACGCAATGAAAAATACCAAAATAGAAGCGTGGTTAAAACCCGCTCAAAATTATTGACAAAGAGAATAAATGAGTTCAGTTTTAAACATACGTCGGATCCAGAAGAAGAGGAGGCAGGTCCCCACACATGCACCAACATCCGAGCTCCAGCGCTGCGTTTCTTAGCCAGCTCATTTGGCTAAGCGCTGCTAAACACGGCACAGGAGACGGGGCATCCAGCGCATTTTCACAACATTAAAGGGGATGTGTTGCGTATATGGGGCTATAATCCAAACTACGGCGAGAAGAGACTAAGATTATTTGTTTATTAATGGCATCCACGTGGAATGGCGAAGCTTCTCCCAGAATTACCGACTTATGTTCAGTGGATTATGGGCTTTTTCCGCCGTACACACAAACTCATTTAGTTCAAAGAGGATCGGGTCGGTATCTGTACGAGTATTAATATCATAACCATTTTCAGACGCTGTGGAGTCTCAAAGGGAGAGAAGAGAGCGAGGGGGGTACCAATAACCCTGATGCCCTAACGCTGAACTGGGAGTGTGACCTTAGTGAAGAATTTTCATGTATATATTTTGTTTAATTGTTTGTTTGTTTGTTTTTCCTAATTGTGGATTTTGGTTTTTTGTTTGAAATGAAAGCAGATTCATAACTGGTTTTGTTTTTTAAATTCAACTTTATTATAAGACTTAGTTTCAACTAGATGTTTTATTCTCTTAGGACGTCTGTCAACTACTTGTCTCCATGGAGATGTTATTGCTTTACCTGGAATGTTCCACAGTATGGCATAAAACGTTTCTGTCTTGCATTGATTCATTTATTGGTGGGGCTAAATTTAAAAAAATAAAAACATGCACTCTTACTGTGAGCGGGATCACCTCTCCCCAGATCTGAACTGGAACTTGGCACATCTCCAAAGCTCAAAATGCTCTGTTCCACCTTGTGATGTCATGAAGTGGTAGTTTTCAAGTTAATGACTTCCTCTTACCTTTTGTTCAGTAGAGATTGGCAATTCCAGGGGTGAAATCAACCAAATGATTAGTGAAGGTGAATGGAGTTTGAAAACACAGTGGAGCACTTCCTGTTTTAGAACATAGATTAGAAAATAACGCAATATGGGCCCTTTAATGTTTTTTGGGTTTTTTTTGTTTTGTTTTTTTTTACGTAACACCAACCCGCATGACTCAAGAGAATTAGTTCAAACTGTACTTAAAAACATTCATCATCAAGATAGGCATGTTCTATGCCAATACTGTGGAACATTTTATCCAAAGCAGTACAATTTCCATGGCGATAAGCAGGTGGCGGCCCTTCACCTGGCTACATTTGAGGCAGGTTTGTGGAGATGCAAGCCAACTCACTGTAAGAATGCATGTTTTCCCAGTTTTTTAGTGCAATAAAAACACCCATAATGAAAATTTGCATATTTGCATGTATGGGCAAAATATGTATTGAATGTGTGGCTAGAGTGACCATTCGTTCGGATTTCAGCCGGACAGTCCGGTTTTAGAGCCTTCTGTCCGGACCTCTGTTATGTGTCCTCATTTTTGACATTTTGTCCTCATTTCGGACCCTCGGCTGCCACTGTTGCAGCTGCATCACCACAAATCCCCACCCATATTGCACCTGCGATGCTGCGATAGCAAACTGTCTGCTGTTGAACAAAAGCAAATGCCAAAAAGAAAGACATCCTTCAAACATGCTTGGTGCTCAGAGCATCGTTTGCACCAAAGGAGAATACTCTGCCTTCTGTAAACTCTGCCGTATTGACACTGATGTGAGTAGCCGAGGTAAAAGTGCGTTAGAGCGACACTCAGACACAGAACCCCACGAGGAAAGTGTTAGCAGTGCTATGTGTGCGATACACAATCATCTTGTTTGTCTTGAAACTGATGAATAATAATAATAAGTGTGATAATAATAATAATAATAATAATAATAATAATAATAATAATAATAATAATAATAATAATAATAATATTGTATAGGGCTGTTTTTAGCCATTTTGTTGTGCTCTGTGGTAGTGTCCTCACTTTTGGGCCTTTGTCGTCCCTTTTAGGCCTAAGTGTAATTTTCAGAGTCATGCCAGTGGTCACCCTGTGTGTGGCCAAATTGACTGCAAAATAATGGGAATTGTGCAATGACTGGACTGTGCAATATTTTGGACTGTGCAATTATGGCAACTGTGCAATGAGTGGAGTGTGCAATGTATGGGAATTATGTAATGAACAGAGAGTGCAATAATGGGAACTGTGCAATGAGTGGAGTGTGCAATACTTTATTGTTTGGCCTCCTGTGACCCCAGCCCTTTGGGACAATGGAAATTAGTTTTAGGCTGCATTTACATTCATCTTCTGTCATGTTTGTTCATTTGGCTTAAAATTTACACAGCGGAGCTTTATCTGTAATATAGTTATTTTTTATGTAAGGCTATGTTTTGCTTCCGAATGAATTTGAGCACATTCCCATCGCTCATAATTATATTTTTACCATCTTCATCTTTCCTTATTGTATTCCTACAGACAGATGTGATCACTTGAGCACTGTAGCATCACTGCTTCTTCTCAAAGTTTCATCTGAACCAAACTCAGACTTTATCAGCCTGACTCCCCGAATGGTTTTGGACGTGTAGAGGCCTATTTAGAGTCCCCAGCTTCACGCCGCGTTCAAAACCACACCCCCCTCCGCTCCTCGCCACTTTCCCCCCAAAGAGTGTTTTCACATCGGGGACGGGAGCAGCGGGCGTCCCTGGCACAGCTCCAGAACGCATCTCTCCTCCACAGACAGCCGTGATAACCACCCAACTATCTGCACCTGCTACAATTATTATCCTATTAGCAACAAATACCGAGCAATTACGGCAAAAGGGGGAGAGAAAACGCGCAAACCTAAACCAGCGAGAGCCAAATTAGCGGGGAGCGGCTAAAGCAGCGATCAGGCGCCAATTAATCAAAGCCAGAGTGGATTCTGACACCCGGGGTTTCTAATGGAGAGGTTTGAGTGAGCGATGGAGAGAGAGGGGGAGAAAGAGAGGGAGGAGAGGAGCTTATTTTGTCCTCCATCGCTGGGAGCACAGATGGACAGGATGTCAGCAAGACTAGTGTCCCTGACAAACATCCACGCTCCGGCTAAACTGCCACTGCCTCTGCTGCTTCAGGAGAAAAACATGAGACCAAAATAAAGTGGTGGAGACGCCAGCGCAGAAGTCTGTGAGAGTCGGAGAGAGTCTGTGAGAGGGAGAGGGAGTTTGAGGATGTGGAGCATGTCAGAAGTTTACTTGGAGAATGTTTTTGGATTAAAGAAACAAACTTAAACTAAAGGAGATTCTGTGATTACAGCTCAGGTAGTTGCTTTGCTATTTTGAAGATGGGCTGAATGACTTTTTGGTTTATTGGGGGAATGCATCTTAATGAGAAATCAGATACTAATCGACACTAAAACTAGTATCAAAACTAGATACTAATTTGAGCAGGTATCAATACTAAAAAAATCCAATTCACAGGACAAGTATAAGAGCACATAGACTAGTATACGCCCATGGACCACTATGGAACCTACAGGACACAGATATAAGACCACATGGGAATAGAAAGGAAAGTGCTATTACTGAAAGCTGAAAATGACATTCTGTTGCTCAAAGAGTGTTTTTTATTATCATCGTGGTATCAGAATCTGTGTTGAGTATAGAGTCCATACTTTAGTATCAAAAACGAGAAATTTTTGTACCGCGATGACTCTACATGAAACATATACTGTAATCACGCCAGATTGTCCCATCAGTTGTCTCACTCTGTCACAAACTCACTCTCATTCATACACCACTGTACACAGACACTGGGGTGAGGTGGGTGAAGTGTTTTACCCGTGGACCCACAACCTATGGTATGTCTGACCACTCTACCAACAACGTTTACGCCAGAAGCAAGATTTGAACCGCTGACATTCACATCAGAGGGCAAGCACTCTACCAACTGGGCCACTGCTGCTTATGGACACTGGAGGCTAGGAAGTGTCTTGCCTGAGGACACAACAGCAGTATACATTAGAGCCACTGCCACCAACACTCAATATGCCTATAGGTGTCCCATTCCAGTACCCACTATCCAACAAGCCTTAGCTTCCGAGATCAGACGTGATTAGGCATTTTCAAGTTGGTGTGGCCATGTGGAATGTTCCTTAGTATGGCATTAAATTCAGCTATCTTGCATTCATGTTTTTAGTGTTAATCAAAATGTAAAAAAATTAAATAAAAACCTACATTGTCACAGTGAGCGAACTCGCCTCTCCACAGATTTTTACCTGTTAATAATGTCATATAGTGAAACATTCCAAACAACAACATCTCCATGGAGACTAGCAGGTGTCAGATCCTCATCAGAAAAGTTACAGAATGAATCTTTAAAGTCATTCAGCCCTTGTCCCCAGGTTTTTTTTGTAAACAACACACAACATCTCTTCTTGCCTATATTACATTTTCCTTGTTTTTTTTCACCCTTTTTCCTTGTTTTTCTCCCCGTCCCTCACCCCACACTGAGCTCCAGGTGTACATTTATTTGTGAGCGCACACTTGAGACGTCATGCTGCGTGGCGTTTGTTTTCTCTGCTTCTCTGTTCAGTAACGGGGCAGATTTGAATGGCAAATGTCACTCTCCCCTTAAATTATAATATTGTTTTCTGACCTGCCCACGAAGTTCAACAGCTCTGTGGTTTGGGGTCACTCCACCACTCACCACTCACGAAAAACATGCAAATTACCCCGTCAAATTGCACTTTTCTTCCATTTTATTTGTTGATGTTTTGAAATGCGCGCACACGTTTTTTCTTCTCTTTTTTTAATGCCCTGTCATGTCTTTCCATCAGGGTTTTGACAAAGATTACAGCCATGGCTCTGAAATAAATACTTGGTTTGACAACAGCATCGGCGCTGTCTTTGGCTCCTCGTGATAGCCTCAAAATGTCCCGCTGTTAGGAAAAGAAAAAATAGCAAAAGAAAAAAAAAAAATGTTCACAGCAAAGCAAAACACCAACCCTCACATTCATTCATATTCAAATGTAAAATTCGTATCTTTCAAAATGGTGCCTCTCCCCTTCACTCGCTTTTTAATGCATGTCTCCGCGATTGAAAAGTGGCGAGCGAGCGAGTGATGAAGAAGACAGAAAATAAAATAAGAAAAAAAAAGTGACTGAAGCTAAAAGCAGAATTTGGTGGAGTCCAAACATACAAGTCCTGTCCTACCCCCCTCCCGACAATTTATCAGAGCCCCAAAATGTGAGGCGCAGGCTGGGAGACGGGAGATGGGTGAGGCTGGTCGTGATGGGTGTCAAAACAGCAGTTAGAGGAGGGAGAGAGGGAGGAGAGAGGGAGGAGGGGGAGAGAGAGAGAGAGGGGGCACTCAACGCACACACCCCTCTAATAAAATGTGACTATAGTGCGTTTGATACACTATAAGATTACCGTATATGTTCAATGTATAGACTGTGTGTGTGTGTTTGTGTTTTAAAGGTCCTGTATTACGCAAAACTGACTCTTGTGAGCTTTAAACCATGTTATAAAGTTGTTACCTCCTCGAAAACAGACACATGTGTTTGAGTGACCCTTTATTATTAGTCTGTTTGCATGTCCAAAGCTCAAAATGCTCTGTTCCACCGTGTGATGTCATGTAGTGGTGGTTTTCAAGTGAACAGCTCCTTTTACCTTTAAATCAGTCCAGATTGGCTGATATGATCCAAATGATTCTAGTGAAGGTGTGTGGAGTTTAAAAACACAGTGGAGAGTGATGTGAGAGACAGTGAAATCAAATGTGACTATAGTGCCTTTGATATACCATAAGATTGCCATATATGAACAATGCATAATGTATCTGTTTAGGTGTATAGTTGTATTTTGGCGGGTGAATCCGTATACACATATAAACAATAAAAGGGTGAAAGAAGGTGACTTGATGACTGCTTACATACACTGTCTACAGAACAGTGTCTTTACATTACTCAGGGTTCACCTGGAGATTTGATTAGAGTTCTGTGCAGTTCATGCCAACAGCACATTTTGAGATGGGACACTTCACTGTGGCTCCCCCTGCTCCTGTCTTAACAGTACATTTCATGACTTTTTTGTCATTGCGCTGCTTTGAATGTTCCACAGTATGACATTAAACAGCTCTACCTTACATTTATTCAGTTACAGCTGGTTTTATATCTCAAAAATATCTAGAAAAACAGGCACTTGGTCTGGTTTGGTCTCCATGATAGAAAGGCTTAATGCCATAGTGTGAAACATTCCAGACAAAGCAATAACATCTCCATGGAAAAAAACATTTGATGGACCCTCCACCAGAAAAGTTACACAGTGCACCTATAACCTATGCCTAACCCAAGTGCTTAAGAGAACTCACATCTGATGTTTGTATCTACAGTCAAATGTCAGCAGAGGTCAGAGGTCAAAGGTTGTCCACTTAACAGTTTCAGTATAGAAATATAACTGTTTACTGTGTGGAAAAGAAAAGTGCGTTTTCACCAATGGACTTTAAATCATCCAAAAACAACTTTAAAAAAAAACAAAAAACTGTACTACTTGACTGCATCAGGAGCCACCAATCAATACACACCACAAACAAAACACAAACACAACTTTCAGACACACCAATCAATCGTCCAAAAGTGACCTTCACAGCTTTTCAAATCTGCAGACTAAATAGAACGAATCTTGATTTTCTGCTCAAATATATGAAAATAAAAACACAGCGTGACCTATAGGACTTGGGTGAAAAGAGTGAACACGTCTCACCATTAAAACGTGCAAATGTTTGAAAAAAGAAGGGCCGCGACACAGGAAATTGATTTTGGAGATAAATATTGATCTGAGATGCATTTGTACGATCTTTTATTCCATTGCTACTTGACATTGAAGATCTCACTGTGTTTTTAATGGTGGTAGCTCAGACGTGGCTACGGAGGAGAGGAGATAAAGCCAGATGACCTCGGTCTTGGGTGCGCTCTGTTGTAAGCATACATGCATCTAGGCTGTGGATAATGCAGGATTACTCAAACATGTGTGAATGAAACCAAACACAACTCCAGGTATGTTTTTGAGGAGGGAACAACATTAGAACTTGGCTAAAAGCACCTCACAAGAGTCAGTTTTGCATAATATAGGATCTTTAATGTTTAGTTTTTCAGAATTTGTATTTATATTATTTTATTTTGTTGATTTGAGAATTTATTTTAGGAGCTGAAAGTTGAAATTTATCAGATAGTGGCTTTGTGTACACCATGTCAGAGTGGTTAGCGTGATGACAATAAGGACCCAACTAAGGCTTAGTTGGGTTATAGGTTCTTGTGAGTTTCAGACTGGACCGTTTCCATAGCAATTGACAATAACTCTATTAAATACTCTTTTCTGCATATTTAAGAACACTGATAGGTCCTAGGTCCTGTTATCTGCTTTTATTCATAGCAAGTGTTTTGATTGAGAAAAAGGAGAAAAGAAAAATGTACTTATTTACATTGGACTCGCCTCTCCACAGATCTGAACTGTAACATGGCCTGGTTGGTCAGCTGCTAGTATCCATGGAGTTTAATGTCTCCTATAGGACAGTAAACTATATCTTTCCTTACCTTAGCAGATCCACCAGAAAAGTTACACAATGAATCTTTAAAGCGACTTTATTGGCCTCCTGACAATTAGCCTATGGACAGGTGCAGGTTTTGGACAGGTGCAGGTTTTAGGGCAGGTGCAGGTGTTTTTTGTTTTTTTTACAGCAGGCCCAATCAAACTAATTAATGCCAATTATTTAGATATTGAATGAATGTACAGGTTATCTGAGGTGAGGTGTCTTGCTTAAAGACACAACAGAAAACAGCACAGAGGGTAAAGATCTCTACGAACTGAACTAGTGTCACCATAGCTCTTATCCATGGGTCCCGGATCGTTATCATAGCAATTAACAATCAGAAAACAATTATTTGAGGTGTCTTGCTTAAGGACACAACAGAAATCAACCTTTAATTTACTAGAGAGCATAGGTCTCTACCAACTAAACTAGTGTTGCCATAGCTCGTAGTTGCTACTCGTTGTTGCCGTAGCGATTAACAACTTAAAACAATCTGAAAGAGTCCTGAAAATGTTCCATGAATCCAGGATAGTTGCCGTAGCAATTAACAATTTAGAACAATGTGAAAGAGTCCCCACAATGTTCCATGGGTCCAGGATAGTTGCCGTAGCGATTAACAATTTAGAACGTGAAAGAGTCCTGAAAATGTTCCATAAATCCAGGATAGTTGCCATAGCGATTAACAATTTAGAACAAAGTGAAAGAGTCCCCACAATGTTCCATGGGTCCAGTATAGCTGCCATAGCGATTAACAATTTAGAACAACAAGAAAGAGTCCCCAAAATGTTCCATGGGTCCAGGATAGTTTCCGTAGCGATTAACAATTTAGAACAATGTGAAAGAGTCCTGAAAATGCTCCATGGATCCAGGATAGTTGCCGCAGTGATTAACAATTTAGAACAATGTGGAAAAAGTCCCCAAAATGTCGTGTGCAACAGAAAGCCGGAACCCCCTGAATACGTGTCAAACGAACAGGCACAAACTGACTTAACATTTTAATTAAGACTAATAAATAATGTTATATTAGATTAACTTTTCCATCACCTCTTTCCTGTCATCGCTCGTCTCCTCCCGCACTAATCACCCCGTGCCACTCATCAAGCGCTCCCTTCGTATTGTCCCCGGATGCAAATGTGTACCGCGCATTATTAAACAAAGTCTCTTCTTCACGTTTTCGAGCCTCTGTCTGCGCTGAGTGACACGTCCAAAGACAATACCCAACTGTCTCGTTTTTATTAGCGCACAAAGATCGTCTGGCAGCTTTTGTCCTCCCCGAATCTGCGTTCAATTTTTCCCCAATTATTCCTGCTAAGCGTCGTGCAGTACATGAGTGAGCGCCTAAGTGCTACGTGTCAGGCGCGTGTTTAAAGAAGCGCCACATGATATCTTTGTCATGGCGGGGGGACAGGATTCACAGCCGGAGACGCACGCTTGTCAAAACACTCCCCCTGGAAAACGAACGGCAATTTGTAATTTCGAATCAAATAAAAAATTATCGGTGACTTGGATGTGAGATTGTCAGACGGGGACAAACAGATGGCAGAGAGGAAGAGTGGTAGGATGTAAAAGGAGGGATGGAGAGATGGGGGAAGATGGAGAGGGAGAGGGGGGTGGAATTAGAAAAGTACAGTGGTGGTAATTAGCAGTTAGCTTCGTTAAACGGCGGTAAAAAGACATCCGGAAATGTCAGATATCAAATAGATTTTTTTATTGTTTTTGAAATGTTTAGCTTTTGGTGAAAGTTGCTTAGGTAACATTTAATATCAGTACGTACAATTGTTTAAAAAATACATGGATGATAATGTTAAGAGTGTAAAAGTTTTAAAAATTACAATTGAAAATAATAATTACAACAAAAAGTCTGATATTTCTTGGTGAGATAATGAAGGACTTGTTTAAATCTATATCTATGTTAAGTGTTGTTTAGTTTCTGCTCACCCACTCTAGACAAGTGCAGATTTTTGTTTTAAAACTACACTGGGTCTGCCACCTGCTTGTGTCCATGGCGATGCCTTTCCTGAAATGTTCCACATTGCAGAATTAAACTTGTCTTGTCGCATTTATTCAATTTGTGTTTATATCTCAAAATCATAGCTTCAAAAACTTGCATTAGGCCTATAAAATGTTCCCTCCTCAAAAACAGACCTGGAGTTGTGTTTTGTTTCATTCACACATGTTTGACTAACTTTTTATTTTTAGTCTGTCTACATCTCCAAAGCTCAAAATGCTC
Organism: Taenioides sp. WSHXM2023; assembly: GCA_029959045.1. NCBI lineage: Eukaryota > Metazoa > Chordata > Actinopteri > Gobiiformes > Gobiidae > Taenioides > Taenioides sp. WSHXM2023. Next base: position 29,833,592 of record CM057095.1, on the reverse strand, counting down.
TGTTCCACCTTGTGATGTCATACTGTGGTAGTTTTCAAATTAACAGCTACTTTTCACTTTATTTCAGTAGAGATTGGCAATTTCGGGGCTGAAATCACCCATATGATTCTCTGAAGTATGTTTCTGCAGCGGGCTTGCTTCCCCACAGATATGACCTGTAACTTGGTCTAGTGGCATCAACGGTTTGTCTTTGTGGAGAGAGACAAGTTTAATGCCATACTGTGGAACAAATCAGGCTATAAGCAATAACATTTCTATGGAGACTAGTCAGTGGTGGACCCTCCCTTCGAAAAGTTACAAAGTGCACCTTTAATTTTGCAAAATTTTTCAACTTTAAGGCAAGACGCTTTTCTTTTTATAATTTAATGTCAACAAAATGTATCAAGAAATTTAAATCGTATTTATATATGAAAACTTTGCATTATTAATTAATTAATTTATTGTTGTTGTTGTTTTCCTATTTACCTGCAGTGTCTTGCCTTAAAGATGCACTGTGTAACTTTTTGGCTGGGGGTCCATCACCTGCTTGTTTCTATGCAGATGTCATTGCTCTGCCTGGAATGTTCCACAGTATGACATTAAACAGCTCTACTTTACATTTATTCAATTACAGGTGGTTTTATAGCTCAAAAATGTCTAGAAAAACAGACATTCTGACTGTGAGCGGGGTCGCCACTCCACAGATCTGACCTGTAACTCGGTCTGGTTTGGTCTCCATGAAGACAGAAAGGTTTAATGCCACACTGTGAAACATTCCAGACAAAACAACAACATCGCTGTGGAGAACATCGTTTGACGGACCCTCCACCAGAAAAGTTACACAATGCACCTTTAATCCACTTAATTACATCCAACTTTTTTTTTTCTTTTTTTCCAAGACATTCCCTAAACTAATCACTTTGTACTAATCAGGAAGTGCTTTTCACTTTAACAGCTCCGGTAAGCTCCCAGTCTCTTCAAACCCCAAACCCCCTTTAAGCCCACCACCCCCACCCCCATACCCTCCCCAATACCCCCCCCCCCCCCCCCCCAACCCCATACCCCCATCACATTCCACCACGCTGATGTCAGACTATTTAAAAAAAAAAAAGAAAAACCTCCAGGGCTTTCAGTTGCCGGGGACGACGCAGCCCCCTCAAACCCCTCAAAGCATCATGGGAAAACAATTAAAAAGTCCTTCAAAGTCTTTTCTTCGTCAAGCATCCTTCCTTCTCTCCCTCTCTCTCTCTCACTCTCTCCACTCAGACCTTCCAGGTTTTTTCCTTAAGTTTTCTATTTTGATCGGTTGAAATGTCTGGTAGAACACAGCCCCATCTCGTTCAAACTTTTAGCTCCAGTTGCGTCTTATTCAGAGCTTTTATTCCCAGCAGTTTTCAAGGCCGGTGCTGTACGCTTTGTATTATGGGACATTTCTTGTGAGCGAAGCATTGTTGGAGTAATGGTTATCATGAGTGGAAATGTGGCCATACCAAACCGAAGATGTTCATTTTGTTTTCTTATTTATTTTAAGTTCTTGGGTTCTTTTTTAAAGTACAGTAAAGTGTATTTACCTTGTTGACATGTTTCGGCTGCTGCATCTTCAGGACTGTCCCCGGTGTTGGTGGTGACGTGTCGTATATCAGATGTTGTTTTACACCAGTAAAAGTGACATTGGGCAGATTGATCGTGATCCGCTGTGAGCTGGAGACATTTGTCACAGTGAGGGACAGGAGGACACTGGACAAACTGCTCTCCATCATGGACACTCCTGCTCACCCACTGCACCAGACTATAGAGGGACAGAGGAGATAATACTCCCTACAACTGTACAACAACTCACCCACTGCACCAGACTATAGAGGGACAGAGGAGATAATATTCCCTACAACTGTACAACAACTCATCCACTGCACCAGACTATAGAGGAACAGAGGAGATAATACTCCCTACAACTGTACAACAACTCACCCACTGCACCAGACTATAGAGGGACAGAGGAGATAATACTCCCTACAACTGTACAACAACTCACCCACTGCACCAGACTATAGAGGGACAGAGGAGATAATACTCCCTACAACTGTACAACAACTCACCCACTGCACCAGACTATAGAGGGACAGGAGATAATACTCCCTACAACTGTACAACAACTCACCCACTGCACCAGACTATAGAGGGACAGAGGATATAATACTCCCTACGACTGTACAACAACTCACCCAGTGCACCAGACTATAGAGGGACAGAGGAGATAATACTCCCTACAACTGTACAACAACTCACCCACTGCACCAGACTATAGAGGGACAGAGGAGATAATACTCCCTACAACTGTACAACAACTCACCCAGTGCACCAGACTATAGAGGGACAGAGGAGATAATACTCCCTACGACTGTACAACAACTCACCCACTGCACCAGACTATAGAGGGACAGAGGAGATAATACTCCCTAAAACTGTACAACAACTCACCCTTATGTAACGGATAACCTTATGCCCTGTCAATCAGCATATCATTGCACTGTCGTTCTTGTCTCTTGTAAATAGCTGTGATTTTATATTTTATTACTTATTTTTCTATTTTATTTTGACTTGTACATAGACACTTTATTTATATAATTGTCTTATTTGACACCTGTCTCGTGCTATCTTTTGTGCTACTTATTTAGAATTTATTACCATTTATTTTTTACTCTTTGTTATTATAATATATTGTGATGTGTGAGCTACTGTGTCCAAATAATTTCCCTTGTCAATCAGTAAAGTTTGCCTAAATTTTTATTTGGTTGAATACGTTTCGCAGCTCATCCAAGCTGCTTCTTCAGTTCTGGTCAGATGCTGGTGGACACTGCTTTATATCTACCTGAAGGGAGGAGCTTAATTACAATGAAATTACTCTGAGACACACATATTTGTTAACAGTTTCTGTTAGTTAGGTGGGTCTATTCAATATGGAGTGGGAGTGGGGTTGTAGTTCGCATAATAATGTTTCCCAGTGTGGTGTTAAACCTTTGTATCTTCATGAAGAACAAGTTACAGGTCAGATCTATGTAGAGGCGACCCCACTCACAGTCAGAATGTCTATTTTTCTAGGTATTTTGAGCTATAAAACCACCTGTAATTGAATAAATGTAAGATACAGCTATTTAATGTCATACTGTGGAACATTCCAGGCAGAGCAATGACATCGCCATAGAAACAAGCAGGTGACGGACCCCCAGCCAAAAAGTTACACAGTGCATATTTAAATATTACTGACGTATAGGATGGTGTGGGTTCAGTCCCCTGTGATTTTTTTTTCCTTTATTTTTTCCCGTATGGACAGATCGTGCTTCTCCCTGAACGGCTGATTCACCTGTCAGTCATGCCCATATGAACTTTGGAAGAGTCAACAGTGACCAGACTCACATCTTTCTTCTAGATCCAAAGATTTTCACGATTTTAATGGAATAAATGATGAGTTATTCTTTTATTCGTCTTTCAAACACTGCAGAACATAATGTATTCACCAAACTGGGACCAAACTGTGTAACTTTTCTGGTGGAGGCTCCGTCAGATGCTTTTCTTCAGAGATGTTACAGCTTTGTCTGGAATGTTTCACAGTATGACATTAAACTTTTCTGTAGTCATGGAGACCAAACCAGACCAAGTTACAGGTCAGATTTGTGGAGAGGCGACTCTGCTCACAGTCAGTCACTGAATGCCTCTTTTTCTAGGTATTTTTGAGTAATAAAACCACCTGAATGCAGTGATATCCATGGAAACAAGAAGGTGACGGACCCCCAGCCAAAAAGTTACACAGTGCACCTTTAAGGGGAAAAAATCATTATGTCATATTTTTTTTATTGTGTTGTGTTTTTTAATTAATTTTGTTTGCAAATATTATGAATTACTTTCTCTTTTCTGTTTCTCCTATATTATTTTTTGCTATTTACACTGCCTTAGTGGGTTGTGTTTGCCCACTAACTGTAGGATTGCCAGTTCAAGCCCCATCTAAGCACATGATCTAGTTTAACAGCTCTCATTCTGTTTTGTAATTTGGCGGATGAAGTCAGTCCTTGGACCAGTTACCCTCTGGTTGAAGGGTGCCACAGACCACTGCACCACCGCCTCGTTTGTACAAAAACACTGGGATTTCTCAGACTTGTTTACTTCATCACATTCCAGCTCCGGCTTCACTGGAGGAAGCAAACTTGGTCTTTTCTTTATTTGTCGTCCTCCGAGTGTGACCTCCTCTCCCTCCCTCCTCTTTTTCTCTTTTCTCACCTTCCTATTTCCCCCTCATCTCCTCCTCCCTTCTTTCGTAACTCACATGTAACTCTCCTCTGTTCACGCCAATCCAAAATGTGACTTCCTCTCTCCTCCACTCTTCTCTCTCCCTCTTTCCTTCCCTCCCCTTCTCTCCTCCACTCTCCCTCTCTCTCTCTCTCTCTCTCTCACTCCTCCCTCCTTTCCTCCTCTCTCCTGTCCTCTCTTCCACTCTTTTTCCTTACTCTCTCTAATCCCTTCTTCCTCTCCTACACTCTTCCTCTCTCTCTCATCCGTTCTTCCTCTCCTACTCCTCTCCACTCTTTTTCTTCACTCTCTCTCATCCCTCCTTCCTCTCCTTCACTTCACCTCACTCTCTTTCACCCATATCCTCTCCTCCTCTCCTCCAACTCTTCCTCCTCTTCTCCTCCTCTCATGCTCTCTCATCACTCTTTCCCTCTCTCTGTCATCCCTCCTTCCTCTCCTCCTCCTCAACTCCTCTCTTTTCTCACTCTCTCTCATCCTATTTTCTTGCTCTCCTCCTCCTCTCCTCCACTCTTGCCCACCCAAACTGCACTACGGGGAGCGACTTCACACTGGGAGCCAATCAAAAGGCCCCAAAAGAGAGAGCTCCTTTGAGCCGGAGCGGTGCAGTGTGGGAATGAACCAAGGGGCCCGGCAAATCCCTGTCTCCAAGCAACCGTCGCCGCGGAAATGCAGAGAGCAGCTTTAAAGTCAGAGCGAAAAGCACCACAAAGCAACGCAAAAGTTCTCCTGAAACCAGCAAGAAATGGACTGAGTGTGACCAAGATTCAGAGCGTGTACTGTGAAAATACATCTCGACTTTACAAGTGTATGAGAGACGTTTTCATGTTTTTCTAATTATGACTTGGTACTTGTGGTCAATATTTATCATAATTTTACTTCAGTTAAAGCTGCACTATGTAACTTTTCAGTTAGGGGTCCGTCACCTTCTTGTTTCTATGGATACGTCAATGCTCTGCTTTGCTTTATTCAATTACATGTGCTCAAAAATACCTAGAAAAACAGGCATTCTGACTGTGAGCAGGGTCGCCTCTCCACAGATCTGACCTCTAACTTAGTCTGGTTTTGTCTCCATGAAGATAGAAAGGTTTAATGCCATACTGTGAAACATTCCAGACAAAGCAATGACAAGAGAAAAGCAGTTGGGGGAGATGCAGCTTGCAGCAACGTGTCAATTTGTGGAGAAAACTGGACTACAGGTTAGATCTGTGGAGAGGCACCCACATTCATAAAAATACACACCCACATTCATAAAAATGCATATCTCCTGAGGTACAGTATGTTTTGAGCAATAAAACACTTATAATGAAATAAATACCAAATAGACATGCCTAATGCCATACTATGGAATATTTCAGGCATATTGAGACAAACATTTGGAAGAACTCCCACTAGAAAAGTTACACAGTACGCAAAAGAAACTAAACACAACTCTTTATGCGTTAATGACAAAAAAACCCCAAAACATTATCATATAGTCCAAAAAGTAAGTTTAAAGGAGCTGTATATACTGTAGCTTGTGCTTGAACATGGTTATCTCAAGTTTATGAAATGTAAAATCAGAATCTTGCTTTAAGTTTCTGAGGTAAACAGTGATGTTATCTACAAACTACGCAGAAGGTTTTTCAAAGCCAGTCATCTGGACATGTCACCTCCCATCGCCATGGAAACGCCAAGAGCATGGCCTGTTTTCAACTCTGCTCTTTACTTCACTAATGCTGTGTTCACACGTACTGTTTAGTCCTGGTTTGGTCCTATCTTAGTCCTGGTTTGGTCCTGGTTTAGTCCTGGTTTGGTCCTGGTTTAGTCCTGGTTTGGTCCTGGTTTAGTTCTGGTTTGGTCCTGGTTTAGACCTGCTTAGTCCTGGTTTAGGCTTGATTTGGTCCTGGTTAGGTCTTGGTGTGGTCCTGTTTCGATCCTGGTTTAGTCCTGGTTTGGTTCTCATTTATACCTGGTTTGTTCCTGGTTTAGTCCTGTTTAGTCCTGGTTTAGTCCTGATGAAGACTTGGTTTAGACCGGGTTAAATCCTGGTTTGATCCGGGTTTAGTCCTGGCTTAGTCCTGGTTCTTGGTTTAGTCCTGGTTTAGTCCTGGTTTAGTCCTGGTTTGGTCCTGGTTTAGTCCTGGTTTGTTCCTGGTTTAGTCCTGTTTAGTCCTGGTTTAGCCTTGGTTTAGTCCTGGTTTAGTCCTGATGGAGACTTGGTTTAATCTGGGTTAAATCCTGGTTTGGTCCTGGTTTAGTCCTGGCTTAGTCCTGGTTTAGTCCTGGTTTAGTCCTGTTTAGTCCTGGTTTAGCCTTGGTTTAGTCCTGGTTTAGTCCTGATGAAGACTTGGTTTAGTCCGGGTTAAATCCTGGTTTGGTCCTGATTTATTCCTGGTTTAGTCCTGCTTTGGTCCTGGTATACTCCTGGTTTGGTCCTGGTGTGGTCCTGATTCAGTCCTGGTTCAGTCCTGGTTCAGTCCTGGTTTAGTCCTGATTCTAGTCCAAGTGTCCCTGGTTAAATCCAGTTCTGATGTGGTAACAGCCCCATGTAAATAAACTGGATCTACTATAGAGACAGAGATTTTAAAGGTCCAACGTTCAGTATTATTCCATCTTATTAGTATTATTACTTTTTGACATATAGTTTTGGTATCCTGTGTGAGAATTTTTTATTGTTTTAAGTTGAATAAGTGCTAATGGTGTGTAGAACTCTTTTACCACTGGATGACATCATAAGGTGGGATCATGATATTGATTTTGACGTGGAAACAACATGAGAATTTGGTTAAAAGTTTAAGAGTCAATTTAGCAGAATACGGCTGCTTTAATATTTTGAAATACGAAATGTAACTTTTTTTTTTTCAACAAAATCCTTCCCCATAACAAAACAGACCCCACCTTCACCCCTCAACTGGCAACTCCCTCTCTCTCTCCCTCTCTTTCACTCTCCTTTCTCCCTCTCTCTCCTTTCTCTCTTTTCTCACTCTTCTCTTTCTCACTGTCTCTCTTTCTCTCTCTTTTCTCTCTCTTCTCTCTCTCTTTCTCTCTCTCTCCACCCTCTCTCTCTTTCTCTCTCCCTCCTTTCTCTCTTTTCTCACTCTTCTCTCTCTCGCTCTCTCTCTTTCTCTCTCCTTTCGCTCTCTCTCTCCTTTCTCTCATCACCCTTCTTTCTCTCTTTTCTCTCTCTTCTCTCTCTCTCTCCACCCCCCCCTCTCTTTTCTCTTTTTTCTCTCTCTCCTCTCTCTCTCCCTATCTCTCCATGTCACTCTCTCTCTATCTCTCTCTCTACCCCCCTCTCTCATTCTCCTTTCTCTCTTCTCTCTCTCTCTTTCTGTCTCTCTCTCAAACACAGCAGTAAAAACAGAGCCAGCTTGTGGGCCAGTGGGTCCGTTACCCAGAATCCTTCAGGGCTGCATGGTTGTCACTAGGTTCCGGTCGGCGTGGCAACAAAGCTTATTAATCTGCTGATGGAGGGGCAGCTGCAGAGGTGGCGCACAGAGGGGGGAGGAGGGGACGGGGAGAGAGGGAGGAGAGGGGAGGAGGCAGAGGAGAGGAGGGGGAAAGGGGGCAGTCTAGAGGGGCTGTTGGTTCTCACACATTCCTCCCTCTGCTCCATCACTTCTGAGTCAGTTTGGAGTCAATACAAGTGGATGTGTCATAGTATCAAAGCTCCTGTATCACACTAAAGTGACTCTTGTGAACTTTAAGTCATGTTATAATGTTGTTACCTTCTCAAAAACAGACCTGGAGTTGTGTTTTGTTTCATTCACATGTTTGAGTAACTGTTTATTATTAGTCTGTTAAATCTCCAAAGCTCAAAATGTTCTTTTCCACCTTGTGATGTCATGAAGTGGTAGTTTTCATGTTAACAGCTCCTTTTAACTGTAGTTCAGTAGATATTGGCAACTCCAGGGCTGAAATGATCCAAATGATTCTAGTGAAGGTGTGTGGAGTTTAAAAACACAGTGGAACGTAGCACTTCCTGTATTACATGACATCACAAGGTGGAACAGAGTGTTTTCAGTCTGAGTGAGAGAAGAACTCAGTTTAAATCTGCAGGATTTGTGTGTTAAACATGTGTGAATGAAACAAAACACAACTCCAGGTGTGTGTGTGATGAGGAAACAACATTACAACAGAGATCAGAAACTAGTCTAATATGGGCCCTTTAAAGTTGTATTAAAAACAAAGTTGGAGTTGTCTATTCTACCTTGTGACATCATTAGGTGGTAATTCTAGAAGTGTTTTCAAAGTCCATACACCAAAACCAATTAAATGCTCAACTAACCTATGTTTTTTCTCATTATTTTCAATTAAACTAATATAAATATACAGTTTTAACATTGTTTAATATGAGAAAAAAAAATTTAGACAAATTTTTCTTATCAGCCAGTCCTACCTGACATTTTATAATTTGATTCTGGTGTCCACTGAGCTATCCACATAAATCCACAATTTTATGTCAGTATTTTTGCTTTGTTTTTAGTGTTTTGTTTTCTCATCAACTTTATTTTTGCTTTTCTCCTTGTTGAAAACAGACTGAAGTTGTGTATTCCCCCTGCAGGCTGCACTTGTTGGATTGTGTCACTTGTTTGTCCCCAGAGCAGAGGCCTGAGTCTGTGTGAGGCGGTGCAGCTGCAGTGCCCCCTAGTGTCAGAGGGAGGAACAGTGCACATTTGCAATTACGAGTTTGTCTACTGAGAGGTGATAGAAGAGTTCAATGGAGGATCTCAGATATTAATGTGTATCTTAAGTTTCTCTGATCAGGTTTTCCACAACATTTTTTCTACTTTAAAGGTCCTATATCACACAAAATGGACTCTTGTGATCGTTAAACCATGTTAGAATGTTGTTTCCTCCTCAAAAACAGACCTGGAGTTGTGTTTTGTTTTATTCACACATGTTTGAGTAACACTTTATCATTAATTTGGCTCCATCTCCAAAACTCAAAATGTTCTGTTCCACCTTGTGATGTCATTAAGTGGTCGTTTTCATGTTAACAGCTACCTTTAATGTTAACTTCAGTAGAGATTGGCAATTCCAGATCTGAAACTATCTAACTATCCAAATGATTCTAGTGAAGGTGTATGGAGTTCAAAAACACAGTAGAGCGCTTCCTGTATTACCACTTAATGACATCACAAGGCGGAACAGAGTGTTTTCTGTTGAGACGAACTCAGCCTAAATCTGCAGGGTTTGTGTGTTAAACATGTGTGAATGAAACAAAACACAACTCCAGGTGTGTTTGTGATGAGGAAACATTAGAACAGTGATCAGAATATTGCATAATACGGACCCTTTAAAGCTGCACTGTGGAACTTTTCTGGGACATGGTACACCACCTGGTTCCGTGGAGATGTTACTGATTTGTCTTGAAAGTTTCACAGAATTAAACGTTTCTATCCAAGCAGCTCTTGTGGTCAAAATCGGTCTGCTGTGTACTGCCGCCTCTAATTGTAAAGCTTTCTGTTGACGGATAATCAGGAAGTGCGCGCTTGTTGTTACATTAAAATGCCGGCAAAACTTCGCTCTGGTCTATTTTCACTGGTTTCTTTTTGCTGGAGAAAAAAATATGTGAAACGTTGGCTGTGATAATGCTTTGTGGTTGAAGCATTGGCTGTTTTGTCTTTTATCCCGAACCACATAAAGAACAGAACCCTGCACTTCCTGGTTCTGTGGCAGTCCTCTCTTCTGATTGGTCGTTGCAGTCTCCCCTCCAGGTAAAACTCCAGCTTTCACTATGAACAAGGGAGGTGACGTGTCTTGCCCAAGGACACTGCAACAGTATGTCACAATTATACCATATTCTATTAAATGTCGGTAGTCGATAAACCAGTTCTCCCGACATTCGTTGTAAATGCGTCCCGTTGCAACATTCGGGAAAATATGGACACCCGAGAAAGTTTAACGTAACGTGTCGGCGACTCAGTTATGACAGTTTGACTCTTACATGTTCAGAAAAAAACTTCTGTCTACTGTCAAATGATGTGAAAGAAAGTCTAAATGTCACTACGAAGTTTTTTGAAGACAGTTTCTCTACACATACACAACTTCACATATCAAAATCGCAAAAAAATTCAACCGACTCGTCTGCAATGGACTAGCCTGAGTTTGTGTTTCAGAACCTCGATTTGATTGGCCGTTCAATTGCACTTTCTGGAGGTGGAGGTTGGTTTTCTCCGAATCCCGAGCACGAGAAGAGAATGCAACATTAATCACAATGAAATCAAAATTGCCATCTATTCACAACGAGTATAATTATTTAGGCAACATTCTCTGCCAACCACAGTATCCTGTTTTTAAGTATAAAACCTCTACCTTCTTACTGGCATTAAAGTGAGCTCCATGGAGACAAGCAGGTGACAGCATTAGGCCAAGTTACAGGTCAGATCTGCGAATAGGCAACCCTGCTTACACGCAGTTATAAAACAGACTACAATGCAAGATAAAATATTTTAATGCAGAACTGTGGAATAGACCAAGGATAAGGCTGCTATCTCGTCAGGTCATTCTTGCAAAATACATTCTGAATCTCGATGGGAATTCCTGTTCTTTTGAAATTCCAATAACATTTCCATGGAGAAGCAGATGGAAAACATCACTTCCCACCAGAAAAGTGACATAATGCAGCTTTATGAATCGATATAAACCTTTCTGGGAGTAAAGACTACTTACTAAAGTCATCTGCGGCATGGTGGCTAACACGCCTCACAGCAAGAAGGTCTCAGGTTTGATCCCCAGCTTGAAAGTTTTTGTGGAGATTTTTGCATGTTCTCCCTGTGTCTGGGTGTGTTTCTTCTGGCACTCTGGTTTTCTCCATCAGCCCAAAACATGCACTATTGATACTTTGGAGTGACATAACGTTGGGGGTGTTCTACATGTATCTCTAGTGGTGTAATGTTTAGGAGTTACCATGGTGACTCAATGCACACATTAATAAAAGCTGTCAAAAAAGCTTTAAGATTGACTGAAAACTCAAGCAAGAGACTTATTTAATAGCACAAATCAGCTTGCCTCTTGTCAGACTGTATTAAAATAAAGCTCAGAGTAAAGTCTAATAAAGCCACAGACAGACTAGAGCCTACAGTTAGCATCACACCCCCAGAGAATGTTGATGGCTTCAGCTGCAAAATAGGTGAAATCCTCTGTAGTCCTGACCAAGACTAGCTCAAGATCTGGAAATGGGTCCCTGCCTAACCTCAGTCTTAAATCCGTCACCTGCTTGTTTCTATGGAGATGTCATTGCTCTGCCTGAAATGTTCCACAGTATGACATTAAACAGCTCTACTTTACATTTATTCAATTATATGTGGTTTTACAGCTCAAAAATACTTCGAAAAACAGACATTCTGACTGTGAGCGGGGTCGCCTCGCCACAGATCTGACCTGTAACTTGGTCTGGTTTGGTCTCCATGAAGATAGACAGGTTTAATACCATACTGCGGAACATTCCAGACAAAGCAATAAAAAGCATTTGACAAACCCTCTACCAGAAAAGTTACACAATGCGCCTTTACCTTAATTTACTTGTTGGAAAATATGTTCTTTGCATTTGACCCATACTTGAACCAGCCTTTTCACGCAACCTGTCAGGAGCAGTGTTTGAGGGACCCATCTCCTGATCTGAACGTGGACCTTGGTCAGAAGCACCAATGAACCTTCCACTTTGACTCTGTATTGACCACACAAAATTCCTCCACTTCCCAGTCGCATCTGTGGAGTTTGGATTGTTTCGTTTGCGTTGTAAAGGGAGCCCAAATCAAAGCCCGGTCTGAAATCACTTAACATTTGGTCCCTGTTAAATTATCCATGACTGAGCAGTGGCCCGGCCGCTGAGAGCTCTCTGTCTGCATGTGTGTCCTTCTCCTAATGAAGCTAAAATACCCTTAAACGGTTTAGAGACCAGTTCAGGTTTCCTCTCTGTAAGTCTATCCACAGAGAGTGTAGTGGTGCAGGGGAGATGAGGCTCTACTGTACTGTGTGTGTGTGTGTGTGGGTGTGTGTGTGTGTGTGTGTGTGTGTGTGTCTTTTCATATTAAAGGATCTTTACGACTAAACAAGAGGTCTCTGTTCACAATGGGATTACGACTGCTTATGGGGCCGGTACAGAGGACGAAAAGAGGAGGACGAGAGGAGGTGTAGGCTACGACTGACCAGAAGAATACAATATAGGTTGGATCTAGAATTTAAAGGTCCTGTATTATGAGCTTTAAGTCATGTTCGAATGTTGTTACCTCCTCAAAAACAGACCTGGAGTTGTGTTTTGTTTCATTCACACATGTTTGAGAAATCCTGCATTATATATGACCTCCTCAAGAACATAGCCATTCTCCAGATCATTAGCTGTAGGATCTTCAAGAGAAGCTTCCATTATAATTTTTTGACAAATCTTTAGTTATGTATAAGTTCATTTGCATTCATTTCGTGTGTGAATTTATACATACCCCCAACCACTACAGGAGGCTGTCTGGGCTCCTCATTGATCCAAACATTTGCCTCCTTACAAATACATGAAGTAATACAAAATATTACAGACAAATACAGAGCAATTGCTTCTTTGGTCCTATAACTTTTCCAGTCACATGTGCAGGAGTGTATAAGTTTTATTTGTGATAAGGTTAAGGTAAGGTATACTATGGTGAAACAAATTCATTCTGCTGGGGTAACCTGGGTTGAGGATGATGTAACCCTCAGACCAGATAGAGGTCCATGGACCCCCTACAATATTTGGCACTTTCTAGGACAGGAAGTACTTTGATTATACGTACAGTACTTTACAACTTTTAAAAAGTCATGGCTTGTTCCATGTAATTATTAAAGGACTTTTATGCTATAATCCCAACAGAGTGCCTCGGACTTTTTGACCGCTTTTCACTTTATCGCAGTAAGGTTTTATATTACAGGCTTGGTCATCTTCACTACATGCTCACTTTTCCTTGAGGAGCATCTGTTCTGGACTTCTACGACGATACCCTGAAACTCTCACTTCCTCTGTGTTTTATATTTTTAAAAAGTATTCTGAAATCTAAAAGTTGGGTAAAGTGTTTACAGACTCATCGTGGTGAATAATTAGGATTCTAAAACACATTAGGAAAACTTTAAACCTTTTAAAATGAATTAGTTCTGTTTTTCATGTTCATTCAGATACTGGAAAAAGAGGAAAAATTATAAGAAATAAAATAAATTACATTAACAATCAAACTCGGAAATGTTATGTCAAAAAGCGAAATCACATTACCTATTTTATATCGAAAAACCTCCAAGAGTGAATGAACAGTACTTTTTTTTACGATGTGGCTCTGTTCCATAGCTTAGCATTATCCCATCAGCGCAAATGACTGCAAATCAAGTTGTCAGAAATACATTTAGCGCCAAACTTTGCATCGCTACGGCAACCACTTAGCCCAGCTCTATCTCGCATTTAAAAAGAGGCTAATCGAACCCGAGCGCCAGCCCTCCCTCTGAGACAAAACCCAGGGTCCCCGTACAAAATTAGCGCATTTAGCTGTCAGCGCCCGGTTCACTTTACAATCACCCAGCCCTGCTCCAGCTTCTACCCCCTCCAGAGGGCCTGATCTCTGGGACAGGTAAGCCGATACGCCCCCTCAGCTCCTGGATCAGCCCGGTGAAGGTGTAAACGGCGATAACTGGAATCAAGTGTCGTGGCTGGTTGGCTGGTTGCTTTTAGACTTCTATAGACGCGGGTTAGAATGCCTCTCTGCCTTTGTGCCCTCGAGCCAGACAGTGGAGGGGAGATGAGGAGATGCCGGTGGAGTTTTTGTACGGTTTGCTTTTAGAAAGTTAGATAAAATTAAAAAAAAAAAAAAGGAGTGGTAAAGGAAGCCCGATCAGTTAAGTACGAGGTCATCTGTGAAAAGCCCGAGACAATTTCAAGTACAAACTGGGGACAAGGCGCACAGATCCCAGATAAACAGGTTTAAAGGGGCAATTCCAAATATTTTTCACATAATAAAGTAAGCAGACAGAATGAACTCTGCATTTGACCCATTTGACCCTCAGAGCAACTTGAATAATGTGTGATTACAGTGAAGTACCCAGGAACCCGCCTTAAACTAGGATCACCTATACATATGTCCATTCAGATATTAGAAAGATCAAAATGGAGATTGTGCTGTGGTCGTCTTTAAGTCATTTAAATAATACATTTTTATCGTCTGCAAACCAGGAAGTAATACTAGTGTAGTGTTAGCATGCTAGTTGTTGTTAGCTTTATTGCAATGATGATAGAAGTACTCCATTTTGTTACTTAAGTAAAAGTACAGATACTGGAACAAAATAATACTGAATTAAAAGTAAAAGCATCAAATGAAAAAAGCACCTAAGTATTTAAAAAAAAAGTATTAAAGTAAAAATGTACTTGAGGAGTAAAAAAGTATCTTAGATTTTAATGAAGCTTGGAATGCAGTGATTTGATACAGATTTGTGCTGAATAAAGTAAGCTGCTCTTAGGGTCAAAATAACCCCTCAGAGTGCTGGTTGCACAGGTCGGCAGTGCAATTCCAGCTCCCACAGATGAATGCTGTTGTTGTGTCCTTGGGCAAGACACTTAACTCACCTCGCTCCCAGTGTCAGGTGTGTGAAGGAGTGAAGTGAAGTGGTTCCTTGTTGTAAACTCTATATAAAAATGTGACTGTTTATCATCCATGAACCAGGCAGTAAGGTGCACTGTTAGCATGCTAGCTGTCATTAGCATTACCATGACAACACTCGGCTCTGGTCTCTAAAAGTTGGGGAAAGCACTTATAAACTCATTGTGGTGAATAATTAGGATTAGCTAAGTCAGTTCTTTCTAGTCAGATTGTGTTCAAACAAAACTCAGGTTAAAGTTTAAGGCAGAGCAGTGCCTCCAGTTAGCTTCACCTGCAGGGCCTGTTGTTGACATCAGCTGCACAGTATCAAAATGTCCTTTTGGTTTATAATTATTATTATTTTAACTGTTTGACTCATGACAGTGTTTGTAAAGCCTCTCTCAAACATGTCGTTTTGCAGGTCCCGCCCACTTTAATGAACTCCATAAAACCAGTTCACAGGCGCTGGTGGTGTTTACGTGTCACCGTGGTAACCGCCTCTTCACACCTCAGGTTCCTGTCTGCTCCGGCTGTAAACATGCGACCAGTCTAACCTCTGGCACAGTTTAAACGCTGTGTTATTATGTGTTTTGTTTGTTTATTGACGCTTTTATTGACGACTGTTTTCATTGGGCGACTGGAGCGTTTGTCCAATGATCCGAAGGTTGGCGGTTCAAATCTCGCTCTCGACATAAACGTCATTGGTTGAACGTGACCCACACTGAACCACAGGTTGGCCGTGTGATTCCAGCTCCCACAGATGAATGCTGTTGTTGTGTCTTTGGGCAAGACATTTCACCCACCTCAGCCCTCAGTCTCTGCGCACACTGGTGTATGAATATGTGTGTGTGAATGGGTGAATGGTTCCTTGATATAAAGCGCTTTGAGTCTTGAAGTTGGAAAAGTGCTGTATAAAATTATGACCTTGACCATTGCCTATTTTATTTAAAGGGCCACTGTGTAACTTTTCCATAGAGATGCGGTGTCTTTGTCTGTAACCGTTGGCAGTGTGACATTAAACACCTTAAATTCATTTAACTGCAGGTGTTTCTGTTGGTAAAAAAAACCTTGAGAAACATGCATTTTACTGTGAACGCCTTTCCGCAGCTCTGATCTATAACTTGGCCTAGTGGCACCTGCTTGGAGATTGAAAGTTTAATACCATGCTCTGAAACAAGCAGATGGTGGAGCCTTCACTAGAAAAGTTAGAAAGAGCCTCTTTAATATGGCTTTTTCCTTTAATTTTAACACCACTGCCCTCATTAGAGTGAACCCTACCTTCTAGTCAGAGGGAGGGTCAGTGTATGAAGGTCTATGAGGTTTTTCTCTTATAGGTCTTTCTGATTGGAACTAAGCTACTGTTGTGCACAAAGCCTATATTTTGCTACTATTTCACTATTAAAGTCACAGTGTGTAAGTTTTAGTAGCAAATGATATGATATAAAACTTATTTAAACTTTCTGTTTCAGTGGAATCATACAGGTGATGAAAGTTCCTGTACGTTCAGTTTTTCCGTTTTTCAGTCGGAGTTTTTCTCTCGTGTTCAGTTCAGTTTGTACATTTTATTAAAAAGATGTTTTCCTCTCGTTCTCTGGTGCTGCTCTCCACTGTTCACGTGTCTGATAAACCATTTATGCTCCAAGGACAGCCCTCCCCCGCTCTCCTCTTCATCCTCCTCTTTCCTCCTCCCCATTTTCTTCATCCTCCTCTTCTTCATCCTCTTCTCCTCCTCCCCATTTTCTTCATTTTTCTTCCTCTTCTCCTCATCTTCTTGTCCTCCTCTTCATTCTCCTTTTCCCCTCTCCTCTCCTCCCGCTCTTCATCCTCTTTCCTCCTTTTCATCCTCCTCTTCTCCTCCCCATTTTTTTCATCCTCCTCTTCTTCCTCCTCTCCTCCTTTTCATCCTCCCCTTCTCCTCTCCTTCTCCTCCCTCACTCTCCCCCTTTTCCTCCTCTTCTTCATCCTCCTCTTCCTCCTGCTCTCCTCCTCATTCTCCTCCTCATCCTCCCCTCCTCTCCTCCTCCCCTCCCCTTTCATCTACTCTTCCTCCTCTTCCTCCTCCTCTTCTTCCTCCTTCCTTTCTCTCCTCCTCCTCTCCTCCTCTTCATCCTCTTCTTTCCTCCTCCTGCCCTCCCTTTCTCCTCCCCTCTCCTCTCCTGTCCTCCCTCTCCTCTTCCTCCTCTCCATCCTCACATCCATCCAGCATAATCACACACTCCACTCACAATACTCCGCCTGTCCGACCCCCCGCCCACTCTCCCACTCTTTACCCCGAGACAATAAACAATTCCGCGTTCAAATCCCATTTTTGGAACAAAGTCTTCACAATAAAACGAAATAAATTACAACCGAAGAGACGAACGAAAAGTTTGTACGTTTTTTTTTTTTCCCTTTCTGCTCCTTCAAGGCAAGATTGGTTTCCAGAACCGGGCTATTATCTCAAGTAGGAAGTTAATTAAAGCGGTTGAAATCTATGGGGGAATTTTCCGATGGACTCACGGACATGACACCACTTCACAAGAGGAGATTAGCGCACAGACAAAACCGCCAAACCTAGCGAGCGTCAACTCCCTCCTCCAGGATTAGCTAGCTATTCATTGTATCTACGTCGCCCTATCCGTCTTCATCCCTCGCCCCAAATGAGAAAATACAAAAATGGGGGTTCGTCTTCAAAGCTCTCCCCCCTCTTTCCGTGGATCACTTTTGGTAATTCCTTCAAATCATTACCAACTTCGGCGAAACTTCGATTGAGCAATTACAAGCCCAATCAATTATGAAATGCGCTGTCATTACTCTCCCTTGATACAGTGGAATAAAGAGCTCTTAATAGCGGATTGGAGGAGTTAGCGTTAGACGTCCGAAGGGAGGGAGAAAAAGAAAGTTATGGTGAGCGGAGAGGGACAAAAGAGGAGCGTAAGATCAGTTGACCGAAACAAAAGATGCGGGATGAGGAGAGTTAGCAGTCCAGTGGAATTATGCATTAAAAGGAGTGAGTTCTAGGTCAGGACAAAACATATGTAGTGCGCATTGTAAGAGGTGAAAGTCTTCATTGTAATGGTCAATTTTTGTCCCTAAAACTCAATGAATTTTCTCATTTAATTAACAGTTCAGTAGAAACAATGACAATGAGTGATACCATTTTCTCACTGGAACATTTTGAGTAAGTTTTCAAAGTGGCAATGAAAAGTAAAAGATTCAGATTTTTAGCTCAGAATCGCTAGCAGACTTTTGCATAGCGTGTGTTCTATTAATTTAAAGAAGAACCACTTCGGAAACCATGGGAATAGAAAGTTAAAACATACTTCGGAACATTCTCCATGGTCCTGTTTCGGAGTTTGAAACCAAGTCCAAGTCAGCTCTGTCTGGTCAGATTGTGTTCAAATAAAGCTCAGAATAAAGTCTATCTTGAGTAACAGAGCTTCAGACAGAGCAGTGCTCCCTGTTAGCATCAAACCCGCAGGGAATGTTGATGACATCAGCGGCAAAGTGTCAATACTGTGGGAAATTATGGCCAAAGGAACAACATTTCCATGGAAACAAGCAGTAAAAGGCCCTCCTCCTGGCTAAGTAAGAGTTAGGTTTGCGGAGATGCAAGCCCGCTCTCAGTTGGGACACGTTTATATGTTTTCAGTGCAATAAAACATGTATATTGTTGGCTAAAAAGTTACGTGGTACGGCTTTAACTGTGTCACTATAGGAAGAAACGTCAAGTAGTATTTTTTTTTCCTATAGTGACACGTAGTGGTGCAGATAGTTTGGGGATTCTACATTTTTCAAAGAATTCCAAGTACAGGGCTGTGGGCGGAGACAGGGGATAGGTGAAAACAGACATTTTCTAAGCACTCAAACCTCAAATGCAGGAGAATACAGGATTACTCAAACATGAATCAACCAAAATACTAGGGCTAGAGGCCTTTAGTCGTTTAATTAATCGATTAATTGTATTGTTGGTTGTATTATAGTTGATTAATCATTTTGAGTGAATTAGCTTTTTTGTATTTTTTGGTATTTATCTGTAAAAAGTCAGATTAAACTCACGATTCACAAATTTAATCTGTCTTTATATGAATACATCTGTATAAATAGTAGTTTTGCATGAGCTCCCCCTGCAGGTGTAGTCTTGTGAGTGCAGTTTGGGTCAGATACACAGAGGTGCTTCATAGTTTTGACAGCTTTTGCCACGCCCTCTTTTTAGTTAACCAGTCGATCCGCAGGACGTGTCTTTAGTCCACCAAAAATGTCTTCAGTCCACTAAAGCCCAAAATACAACTCTGAGCAAACAAACGGTGAGGGTAAACCATGGTAACATAGATAATCAGTGAGGTCCATTTTGCATAATACGTCTCCTTAAATGGACCTTTGTTGTTGCTCTTTACATCAAAACTATGTAGTGTGTGTTGCTCTAAACACATTGTAATGTTTTTCTATGACAAAACAATCCTGAAAACTGAATCTTAAACAGTGAAATTAAATGTCTTGCGTGTAGCTCTAATGGGAAAGCCACGCTCAGGTTTAGCTGTTATGTGATTGCTGACTCACTTCTCACCTGAGTGGGCCAAACGTAACATGAGCTGTGTGTTTGGATATCACCTTTCTGTGTGTGTGTGTGTGTGTGTGTGTGTGTGTGTGTGTGTGCGTGTGTGTGTGCGTGTGTGTGTGTGTGTGTGTGAGCCTGTGTTTGAGTGTGTTGAGAGTGTTTGTGTGTCTGTATGTCTGTGCGTTTGTGCGTGTGTTTGTGTGTGTGTTTCTGTATGTGAATCTGTGTATGTGTCTCCGTGTGTGTGTGTGTGTGTGTGTGTGTGTGTGTGTGTGTGTATGTGTGTGAGCATGTGAGCTGGTGTCTGTGTGTGTGTCTGTGTATGTGTCTACGATTGTGTGTGTATGCGTGTGTGTATCTGTGCATGTGTGCATATGCTATCTGTATGTGTGTGTGTGTGTGTGTGTGTGTGTGTGTGAGGGCCACTAAACTCAGTCTTTAACCTTTAGGCCCAGGTTCAGACTCTAATGAGCTTTCCACGGTCTGAGCTCCGAGTGGAAATCCAACCTGGACCGAAACCCGACTCCTGGACAAGCTGTGCACACGACACACGGGCTCAGGGTTACATCTGTAGCACCACTCACTGTGTTCACATGACACTGGAGAAATGTGCAAACACTGCTGTCAAACGCACACTTTTGTACTCTGCTGGAGCACTTTAAAGAGTCCATATTACGCTGTTTTCTGATCTGTGTTCTAATGTCGTTTCCTCATCACAAACAAACCTGGAGTTGTGTTTGTTTCATTTATACATGTTTAACACACAAACCCTGCAGATTTAGACTGAGTTCTTCTCTCAGACAGAAAACACTCTGTTCCACCTTGTGATGTCATGTGGTAATCCAGGAAATGCTCCACACACCTTCACTAAGAATCATTTGGATAATTTCAGCTCTGGAATTGCCGATCTTTACTGAACTAAAGGTAACCTGAAAAACTGTTAACTTGAAAATGACCTCCATATGACATCACAAGGTGGAACAGAGCTTTGGAGATGTAGACAGACTAATAATACAGGGTTACTCAAACATGTGTGTGGATTATTATAGCCAAAGAAACAACATTTCCATGGAAACAAGCAGGCCAAATAAGAGTCAGGTTTGTGGAGATGCAAGTCCACTCACAGTCAGGTTATTCAGTTCAGAATAAAATGATCCAAAAAAACAAAAAAAAAACATGCTTTTATTTTTGTCTATTTTTTTTTCAAGGCAACATCATCACAAATGCATGGTAAAATGGAAAATTTCAGAAAGTTATGAATTCTGGAATTGGTAACAGTATTATTCAAGTGTTGAAATGGAAAACCAGATGTGGCTGAAGTGGAGTCAAAGAAAATTGAAAGTTCCCCGGCCCCAGTGTCGTGTGTTCTGATGTACAGTGTTCATTTACAGCCGGGATCTGGTGTTACGGAGACTCAGAGGAGGAACTGAGCGTCTCATGAGAGCTGCTTCCTGCTGGGGATGAATTAAACATGAGGGTTAAAACAGCACTCAGGGTTAAGAGGACAGAGACACAACAAAACAAACACAACACAACTTAAAGGGCACATATTACACTGTTTTCTGATCTATGTTATATCACAAACACACCTGGAGTTGTGTTTTGTTTCATTCACATGTTTAACGCACAAACCCTGCAGATTTAAGCTGAGTTCTTCACACAAACAGAAAACACTCTAATCCATGTTGTGATGTCACGTGGTAATACAGGAAGTGCTCCACTGTGTTTTTAAACTCCACACACCTTCACTAGAATCATTTGGATGATTTCAGCCCTGGAATTGCCAATCTCTATTGAACAAAAGGTAAAAGGTTAACTTGAAAACTACCACTTCATGACATCACAAGGTGGAACAGAGCATTTTGAGCTTTGGAGCCCTTTGAATTAAACAAAACACAACTCCAGGTCTGTTTTCGAGGAGGAAACAACATGCTAACACAAGTCCATTTTGTGTAATATTGGACCTTTAATGCTCTACTGTGGAACATTCTAGAGAAGGAGTGCACCAACCACCCAAAAAGTTCCACAATGCATCTTTAAAACCACCTCATCTCCTGCCCCCTCTGTTCTCTGCATACCTCCACACCTGCACCTGCTCCGCTCCCCATCTTTACTCCTGTCAGCCCCTGCTCCTGCCAGTCCCCACATCCGCCCGTCAAAACAAGCGTCTTTTTTACCTGCAAAAAAGGCCAATTCCGTGAATTAAAATGCTTAAATGACAGTCAATCAGGCTTGTAATTCCGCCTGGCATAATTAGAGGCTGGGGAAACTAATTACAACGGAGAAACCTAACTCTCCTCGCGCTCCCGATTCTCCCGCTACTACGGCAACCCTCATCACGGAGATCAGGTGACAGCTATCAAAACTGTGGTTCAGCGCGCAGCCAGGCCACAGAGATGGAGGGATGAAAAAATATAGAAGCAGAGAGAGTAATCAAGGAAGACAACAAGACTACGTGTTTAATCAAACGCAACCCACACCTGTACAAGGAAACAGGTTCAACAAGTGGAACGCTCCGAACAGAATCCACAAACTACTCAGGATGCTCCGAGTTGCTCTCAGACGCCTGATTACAGCTGGAAAAGGCGGTTTGCTCGGAAAAATAAAGCGCTTTTCTGATTATGCTTCAGTTTTAGCCAGATACTAATTAGTGATGGCTATAATTATCTACAGCAACTTCAGAGGAGTTTGAGCGAGGGCCACGGGAGACAAAGGGAGAGGGAGCTGAGAGGAGCATTGTCTGTTTTGGGTGGATTCTTTTTTTGGGGGAGTTTCTGAATTTGCATTATCCAAGAACAGAAGAGATGGGACGTAAACTAAAGATAATGCTGGTTAGTGGTGGTTAGAGTATCTGAGCATGAAATGATCCGACTTACTTGAGTGTTAAAGTGGCATGCACTTTAAAAACACAGAGGAGCCACACTGTTAATACAATAAAACACAACTCCGGGTTTGGTTTTGATGCGGATACAACATTACAACCAAAAAAAACACAATATAAGACTTAAAGAGGGGGTATTAACTTCTAAAACATAACAGCTCTGAGCGCTGAGTCAATTTGCTCCCCGTGCTAAGTCGCTCCCCCTTCAGAGTGCTTTCACAACATCAATGTGCATCCTGCTAATGAAACTACCACACATCGCATCAGATTCGTCGAGTTATTGTGAGTTGAGCGTTGGGCAAAATCTTACAGCTAAACGTACGGAGGATTCGAATAGGACCCTGGAGAGATCGCTAGATGACTCAAACATGCTTGGATGAATCTAAAACCTCCTCAGACATGTTTTGTTTTTTTGTTTTTTTTAATGAGGGAACAGGTAGAAAGCTCTATGCCGTTAGTGTACCTGGTTATACTTCCAGGAAAGGGCAGAATTAGTGGGAAAAACATCAGGTTGCAGGTTCAATTCCAGGATCAGTTGTGGCCTTTCTGTATCAAATTTGCATACTCTCCCTGTGTCTGTGTACATTTCCTCCAGTTTCCTCTCAGGGGTGTGTGTTGTCTGTGTAATCCTTCAGTCGTCCAGGTAGGTTCCATCTCTAAAGACAAAAGAATTCTGTGAAAAAAATGTCACATATCCCTGTTTCAACAATAAAAACACATTAAAATCCGTTTGTTGGAACGTAACTCTGCAGGGCCTGTCTGTGGTGCAGTGCTGAACAGGAAGTCATTGCTCCTGTTTTTTTTTCCTAAGCTGTTTTAGATCCAAATTGCTGTTTACACCGAACACAATGTAAAACTGTGAGTTAACTTCTGTCTTAAGTTACCACCAATGTCACATGTTACTTTACCTGAGCATATCCAGCTATGTTTACAGTAAACACATTCACTCTCCCTCTGTCTCTCGCTCCCTCTTTTTCTCCCTTTCTCTCTTTCTCCTCTTTTCTTCCTCCTCTCTCTTTCCCTCTGTAACTAGACCCTAATGGTGTAGCTGAGGTAAACACTTGGACACATTTAACCTCATTCACACACTCCACCCAGACAATGCTAATGAATGCTAATGCTAAATATGCTACTCCGATCATGGAATAGTGAAAGATCCAAATTATAACCACAACACAACTTTTGTAATGCCTCTTTGTCAAAGCTTCATCCCGTCAGATCTCGGAACATAAGCAGGGATGATTAATGATTTATTTAATTTTATTGTACTTTGCCTTGTTGTTTACAATCACTGTTTTAATTTTCCAGGATTGTGTCGTCAAAGGTAGAAAGGGTTCTCCTGCTCTGCCCATAAATCATCTTACATGTGTCATATATGTGTGTCTTTTGTTCAGTAGAGATCAGCAACTCCAGGGCTGAAATGATCCAAATGATTCTAGTGAAGGTGTTTGGAGTTTAAAGTCACAGTGGAGTATTTCCTGTATTACGTATATACATGTATTGTATAACATCACAAGCCCAAATATGGAGGGGTGGTGATGAGGAAAATCAACCTCATAACATAGAAAAGTGTAACATGGGCCCTTTAAATCCTGGTTTAACTCGAGGAAGTGTTTTGTTTGTGTTTAAATCTGAGAGCAGAGCATCGGTTTCCTCTCACTTGGCTCAGGGACATTTTCTGGGGCAGTGTCTCTAATTTGTCACCTGTGTTAACCCTTTTAACCCTCCCATCTCCACTTTTACACAGGTGTCAGCAGGTCACATTCTGTGCTTTTTATTATAAGTCCATGCAGCAGAAATGTAAAGAAACTTAGACTCAGACCACAAAACACTTTTCTATCAGACTGTGGAGTGAAGAACAGCAGATTTGGAAGAGGGAAAATGCACAAAAAAGCCTATATGTTTTCATGTGATAGCTGTAAAGCTCATATCATTTATTGGTTTATTTATTGATATAATTCAAAGACATTATAAAGGTACAATTATTAGTAGCTTTTCTGTTGGTAGGTAAATGTATTGCATTACTATGGAACAGTGCAGGTAAAGCAAGCACATCCATGGAGACAAGTAGTGGCCCTTCACCTAACAATGTTTTTGATTTTTATTTTAAATTATTTTTAAAAGGCTGTGACCAAAATTCGTGTTGATGTATGGTTCAAGCAGCTCTTTGGGTCAAAATGATACAACTTTGTGCTTTCTGCTGTCTGCATCTAATTATAAAGCTTGTATTTATTGTACAAGAGCCAGGAAGTGCACGGTTAGCATGCTATTTGTTTTTAGTTTTACAACAGGTGAGCTGAAGTCCCTCAAAATCAAACTCCTAAACAAGGACCATGAACGCTTGTATTGATCACGGGCTCCTGAAAATGTGCTGTTAAAATACATTTTGTATTTTTTCTTGAAATTTCAGACAATCTTAAAACATTTTTAACAATGCTAATGTCTGCACATTAACTGCTGAATATTCCGCCATAGACCTACATGTACAACACCCCCATGACTTTGGATGTCATTCCAAAGTATCAATATGGCATAAAACTGAATTATCGCCATACCATTAGCTTTTGTTTAATCAAATTAGCAAAACTTTAATTAGTCTAAAACAATAAAAATAATAAATTTAAATATATAATTAAAAAATACTTAAATGTGCATTGTGTAACTTTTCTGGTGGAGGGTCCGTCAAATGCTTTTGTCCCTGGAGATGTTATTTCTTTGTCTGGAATGTTTCACAGTATGGCATTAAACGTTTTTATCGTTATGGAGACCAAACCAGAACAAGATACAGGTCAGATCTGTGGAGAGGCAACCCCGTTCACAGCTCATAACACCTGTTTTTCAAAGTATTTTTGAGCTGTTAAACCACCTGTAATTTTAAAAACGTAAGGTAGACCTGTTTCATGTCATAATGCTCGACCTGGAACATCTCCATAGAAACAAGCAGGTGACGGACCCCCCAATCAAAAAAGTGACATAGTGCACCTTTAATATACTTTTTGAACACCACACACAGACCGTGGATGAGACGGCCCCTCACATGTCCGTGCACCTCTCTCCTGCTCCGGACCACGTAATGGAGGTGGGCGGAGAACCGGTTTCCACGGCGACCGCAGTCTCAATTTTCGCCAGAGGTCCATTCCCAACCTGTTACCAAATGATCCAAGCTTCAAAGCGCAGCCAGGGGGGGAGCAAATGTCACGAAACTCAATCCACACCGCCATCTCTGCAACCCACCGCCAGCTAGTCGAGTGTTTGGGCTCGTTAGCATCATAATACCAACTTTATTTGCTCTATCGGCCAATCAAATGGTCTTTTCTCATCAAGTCCCAGGTCCTCCGTGGAGAATCCGAGCGGGTTTTTGTGTGTTGAAGTTTTGAAGTAACTTTTGCAGAGTGGCTGTGTGATTTTAGCGGCTGCCCCTGGGTTTGCGCGTAGCTTCAAAGTTTGTATTTTGGTCCGCGTTAAGGTGAGGTGGATGCTTGAAATGGGAAAGAGGACAGGTGCGGGGGGAGAGACTGTCAGAAGTTTGAAGGAAGTGTCCAAAGAAATCCAAGTTCCAATTAAAGTGTGAGGAGCAGAGGCACAAACATGAAAGTCAAAGTTGAGAGGGGCCAAAACTGTTTCAGAAGTTTATAGTTTTTATATTGATAGAAAAATATATATATACTGTATGTTTGTGTAGATTCAACCACATAACCTGAAAGAGTAAAAACATGGAGGATGATTTAAAGAAAATGCTTATGTAACTAACTTTTCTGGTGTTTTCTGGATCCGTCAAATGCTTTTCTCTGTAGAAATGTTATTGTTTTGTCTGGAATGTTTCACAGTATGGCATTAAACCTTTCATTCGTCATGGAGATCAAATCAGAGAAAGTTACAGGTCAGATCTGTGGAGAGGCGACCCCGCTCACAGTCAGAATGCTTGTTTTTCTAGTTATTTTTGAGTTATAAAATCAGCTGTAATTGAATAAATGTAAAACTGAGCTGTTTAATGTCACACTGTGGAACATTCCAGGCAGAGCAATAGAAACAAGCATGAAAAGTTACACAATGCAGCTTTAAACTGGCACAGGTATTAGCATCATGGAGCTAACAGACATCGCATACCTGAACTTTATTTTTTTATCTGTCCAATTTTTTATTTATTTATTTATTTTTATTTTTTATCTCTAATGGAAATATAAGATCAAAATATGTTTGTTTATTTTTTTCAAATGAAACAGAAAATGCACACTAAACTTCTTGTAGAAGTGCAAATGCAAGGAGCAGCAATCGAAAAGTAAAAAAAACTGCAAAGCTGCAAAGCTTTTTTTATTTTTAATAACAAACTGGACTTATTTTGATCTCAAGAGCTGCTTTTACAATAGATCTGTACTGAGGCAAGACGACGTTTGTTAAAATAGATTAAAAAAAATTAAAAAAAAAAAAAAAGCAATATCACACTCAGATGGCCAATGTCCAAAAGCTTTATTTTATTTTTAAATAACTTTTCTGCAAAAAGCCTTCATCAGATCATTTTTCTTGCTTTATTGCTTGATCTACTGGGTAACGTTTTATAATAACTACACCTTATTGTAGCATGAACAAAGACTTAATTCATAATGAGCATATATAGTTAATTAAGAGTCATTCAGGTTTAATAACTATGTAAATACTACCTTAATTAGCACTTAACTTGCACTTATTTAGCGTGTGCTGTAAATAGTTACTCATAAGGTGTAGTTATTATAAAGTGTTACCACATACTGTGGTCCAAAGCAAGAAAAATGATCTGACAAAGGCTTTTTGATAACAAACGTCATCTTGCCTCAGCACAGATCTATTTAAAAGCAGCTCCTGAGATCAAAATAAGTCCAGTCCATGCTGCGCGGATCTAATTATAAAGTGCTTTAATGTGCGATTGTTATTGTCAGGAAGTGCACTGTTTGCATGCTAGTTGCTACCAGCATCATCGGGACGGCAAAACTCATCATGCTAAACAGTTAAAGGTGCACTATGTAACTTTTTTGGCTGGGGGTCCGTCACCTGCTTGTGTCTATGGAGATGTCATTGCTCTGCCTGGAATGTTCCACAGTATGACATTAAACAGCTCTATCTTACATTTTTAAAATTACAGGTGGGCTTATCACTCAAAAATACCTCGAAAAACAAACATTCTGACTATGAGTGGAGTCGCCTCTCCACAGATCTGACCTGTAACTTGGTCTGGTTTGGTCTCCATGAAGATAGAAAGGTTTAATGCTATAGTGTGTGTGAAACATTCCAGACAAAGCAATGACATCTCAATGGAGAAAAGCAATTGACGGACCCTCCACCAGAAAAGTTACACAATGCACCTTTAAGATGCTCTGACTGCAGAAGGTAAATGAGGAATAACTTTGGACCACTGAAAATGAACTTAAAACGTCAGTTCTTATTAAATCTCAAATGTTGCCCGCAGAACTCCACACAGGACCAGCCCAAAGCCGTTATACTGGTTAATTATGAGTCAAGTGACAGTTTTGTTGGTCTCCGATTTCACTTTTTAAACCAGGTCTTCTTCTGTCATGAGTCCTCTGTCTCCATTTCTCGGCGTCTGACTTATCCTCACATGGGCAGGTATTTAACACACTGTGGGGACTAAAATCAGTTAACACTCACGTAATGGGGACCTGCTTCAGGGGTCTCCAACCATTTTCCTCCAGTGAGCTACTTTTACAAAACGAAATGCCAGAGAGCTGCTACTTTTAGTGGTCACAAGAAATGCAGTAAATATAAGAGCCACGGCGAGCCTTAAATGAAGTACAGTTAGATGCCTGTAAAACATAAACCATTATTCATTTATTAGTTCAGAAAGTTAGGCATCAGAGTGATACATGTACAATGGTAACAGGTATTTAAATAATCAGATTTGACTTATTCAGCACAATACGGGTAATTCAGAAATCTCTTGGAGAGCTACTTGGAAGGGGGTGGAGAGCTACCGGTAGCTACAGATTGGAGACCCCTGATTTATGGTGACCAAAATCATAATCTTTTATTATTAGATTATTAGACAAAATGGGTCCACTACTCCACTAATAGTAATTGTATTTTGGTAAGTATTATATTCTGGACCTTATGTATTGTAAATGTCCTTAAGTTTAACGCTGCTACTGCTACTGCTACTGCTGCTGTAACTGTTTTGAGGACTTCCTTGAAAACGAGAGGGGTGATCTCAAGGGGTTTATCCTCCTATTAAATAAATATCAAATTGTTATCACAAAGACATAATTAATGAATGATATCAGAAAAGAATAAACAATTAATGCAGTTGTGAATATGCTTTATTTAGAAGCATAGAATATCAAAATATCAGTGTATATAAAATGACTAATTGAAAACGTAATTACTGACTAGTCAACTAAGAAAACTGTTAATTGTTAGTTGCAATAGTCAACTTAAAGGTGCATTGTGCTACTTTTCTGGTGGAGGGTCCGTCACCTGCTTGTCTCCATGGAGATGTTATTACTATGCCTGGAATGCTCCATTAATTTTCCATTATGACATTAAACACAACTATTTAGCATTTATTCATGATGGGTGTTTCTGTTGCTCAAAAATACAATAATTCTCTCTGTGAATAGGGTCGCCTCTCCACAGATCTAATCTGTAATGTAGCCTGTAGTTGTTTACCTTGAGATAGGTTTAATCTCTAAGCAATAACATCCCCATGGAGACAAGTTTTGTAATGCACCTTTAAGATGTTGGTTAAATCCTTTAAGTTTTGGTTGGATCACAGACTGTATATATAAATGGACATAGCTAATTGAGCATGGGTGCACTTCAGGCTCCACTGATTCCAGCTCCAATTCACTTTGTATTGAGAAATCGTCGCACCTCTCTCTGTAACTGCTGCTGTCAGACTCCTCATTTTGGTCTTAAAATGTTCGTATTAACCCACTCTACATGATCCCGGTGTTTTTATTTCGCTATTTTGTCAGTAAATCAATTCCTATCCCTATTATGGAGCTGTGGGTGACGTTGCACTCTCTTAGTCCACTCCTTTATACGGTAGGATTGGGTTGAGGTTAGGATCAGTCTCAGGAAATGAATGTAAGTTTACGTAATGTCCCCGAAAAGCATAATAACCCAGCATGAGTGTATATGCGTGTGTGTTCAAATCTAGGCCAGAGGGAGAGCTGATATTCCGTGTTTTGTTTTGTTTTTTTGTTTTTTTTCCACACTTCCTCACATGGATCTGTTTGTCCGATAAACACCTTTCTTATCCTCTCTCTCTCTCCTTGTTCAGAGTGGTTAGCCTGGTGCCATCTCCCATCTGCTCCCCAGGCCCGAGACACTTTGAGCGGGTTGTTTTTCCTCCTCGCTTCCCTCTCTGTGGAGCTTCTGTTCTCTGGGCGTGTGAAGACAACAGCTGGTCAATGTGCTTGGCTCCGTTTCTCCTCGTGCGCCTTCGCTGTTATCTGGAAGTTTTGTAAAGTTACAGGTAGAAGCTTTGTAAACAGTTGACTTCTACTTTGTTTAAGGCGCTGTACTTGATTTTTAATGTTTTTAAAATGAGAAAAACAGAACGAGTTCCATTTTAAACAGTTTGCAGTGGTCCAAAGTTATTCCTAACTTACCTTATGAGAGTTTTTAAGTGCTTTTCAATTTTCAGAGAACAAAGTTGAGGTTTGTCATGACAACAACTAGCATGCTAACACACACTTCCTGACCATAAAACATGCTACAAGTTGAAGAAGACAGTACACAGTGGACTTATTTAGCCTTCAAGAGCTGCTTAAACAAAATATCTGTACTGGACAGAGCAGGTACAGGGCCTTTTATACAGATTTTCCCCCTTTATATTATAATGTTTTTTTGTTTTATTCATCATCATATTTTGTCTGTCTCCCTTTCAGAGGTCCATATTTGTGCGCACATTTGTCCTGGTTTCAGTTTCAGCCCAGTTTAGTCCTGATGTAGTCCTGGTCTGATCCTGTTCAAGTCCAGGTTTAGTTCTAGTTATACTAGTATTTTGGGCCTCATCAAAAACATACCTGGAGTTGTGTTTTGTTTCATTCACACAAATCCTGCATATTTAGTTCTTCTCTCGCACAGAAAAAAACTTGTGTTCCATCTTGTGATGTAGTACAGGAAGTGCTCCACTGTGTTTTTAAACTCCATACACCTTCACTAGAATCATTTGGATGATTTCCACCTGTTGGCTGTCACTTGGCTTTCTGGGTGCCTGTCCTGTCTCTACTCTGTCCCTCTCTTCTGTCCCCTCTCTTCTTTCCCCTCTTCTGTCTCTCTCTTCTGTCCCTCTCTTCTCTCCCCTCTCTTCTGTCCCTTCTGCCCCTCTCTTCTGTCTCTTGTGTCCCCTTTCTTCTCTCCCGTCTCTTCTGTCCCTCTTCTCTCATTTCTCTTTTGTCCCTCTCTTCTGTCTCAACTCTTCAGTCCCTCTCTCCTATCCCTTCTGTTCTGTCCCCTCTCTTTAGTCTCTCTCTTCTGTCCTCTCTCCTCTGTCCCTCTCTCCTGTCCCCTCTCTTCTGTCCCTTCTCTCCCTCTCCTATGTCCCTCTCTTCTGTCCCCTCCCTTCTGTCCCCTCTGTCCCTGTCCCCGTCTTCTCTCTCACAGGGTTACATTTCATCCCGAGCGGCGTCTGTAAGCTGAGCACAGGCCTGTGGCTCACACCAGGCTCCAGGGAGGGGAGAGGGGCGCCTGGCCAGGTTTCATCCCAGGGAGGGAGCGGCGTTCTGGGGTTAGGAGTGGCCCGGGGCCCCTCTAGGCTGGGTCCTGGGACGGATGGGTGGATCCACTGACTGATGATTGTGTTTCCCCGGAGGCAGAGGCAGAGATCAGAGCCGTGCCGGGGAAGAGGATAGCTCCAGAGTTAGCGCGTAGCTGTTAGCGCTGACAGTGACAGGACTGACCTAGAACTTTGCTCACCAGGTCTGATCACTTCACGGAAATATGACGGAGATGTAACTGGAAGAGTTTTAGGTGTGGAGAGTCATTCATTGGCAAGATATCCATTTTCAATATGGATGCCAATTAAAGGGATTGTCTTACTGTTTTAAAAAGGTATTACAATCACTACTGATTGTGGGTTGCCAGTGCCTTAAACTGCAGATAGAGAACACATCCAAGTTTTGGACAGACCATGCTTCATGTGATGAAAGCTCAGAACCTCCAGAATTCCCTCCCTGAGCTGCAGAGGCTGCACTAGCATTGATTCAGGATTGACTGCAGGTGCTGAGGTTTAGGTAGTGACCGTTCAGATCAAAGAGAGACATTTTAGGTTTAAACCAACTGGATTCAGCATTGAAACTGGCAACGCATATGAATAGTACAGGATCACCCCTCACCTGTGATCCATCTGCTTCTGGTACATTCACTTTTGCCCACCTGTAACTCTAGAGCTCTCAGTCTGGATCAAAGATGTCTGCATGAAGACAATGATAAAAAAAAATAATAATAATTAAAAAAAAGACAGCAGACTGGGATCCAGAACACACATACTCTGGTCCCCTCTGGTCATTGGTGAATCTCCCTGAGTTCAGGTTATTTGAATCTGATTGGTCGAAGCGTCACAATGAAACAAGATGAAAACTCCAACTCTTATGATTCTTTGATTCCAGTTGAGAGCACAGACATCTTCTGTCACTTGGGCACTTGGCCTTTGGCTTCCACACAGACTTCAGTGTTGCTCTATGATTTGTCCACCCACCTGATAACATTATAGCTAGAGTCTCTCAAGATTTTGTGAATTTGTGAACTCACAAATATTGAGAGAATCTGCCTTACTGTGAAAAGTTATACAAGAGCAGCTGTGGCTACAGTTTCACCTGAAAGGCACCATAGATTAAAGTATTATTAATGTTAATTTGTTGTCAGTATGGGCTCTATTAATGCTTACGTCACAAAACCGGCTCTGTTGGCGATAGTAACTTTGACAAAATCTGGGAAAACTGAGAAAATGGCTCCGTTTCCTTGATCTAGATGTCACAGTATTCTTTTTTTTTACTTTTATAAATTGCCTATTAATTTGTGTTTTATAATTTGTCCACGATAGACACGATTAAAGTCCCGTCCCCCATGGAAAGCTTTGGCAGGTTGTGAAGACGCTGCTGCTGAATCCACAGTTTTATCACATGTCCAGTGGCGGGAACTACACCAGAAGTCGTCATCCGCATGTTTCCAAACGTTTTCCGGTAAGCGTGAATAGACTATAGCCCAGGTTATGACAGTATGGAAGTATGGTTAAAATAAATTTTTAAAAATACAAAAAAATTCTTTGACTAGAACTGCAAGGTGTATATACCCTTGATCAGTAGAAAAAAGTGCAAATTCTCTCTATTCTCTCTGAATAAACCTGAAAACAAAACAATATGAACACACATTGACTGATATGTAGGCGCTTCATATCTCCTATACTCTCCAGTGAAACCAAAGGCATTTAAGCGGCTCTAGTCATTGGAGTTTAGTATGGCTAATTTCTGATCATATAACATAATCTGCCGTCCCATAGGCCTGTTGCTATGGAGACCGTGGATCAATTAGCCGTAGCATGTCTCTTAATCCTTCCTAAATCATAACCAGCTCTTTAGGATTAACTCAATTACAACTCACTGTTATTAAAGCGAGGAGTAGAGACTTAGCCTGTGCGGTTGTGCAATAGAGAGCAGCACACACCTTCTCACTAAATAGACTTTCTCATTCAGACGGTGACTCTCATAGGACAAAAGACAGGATGTACAGGCAGGGCTAATCCAAGTTGTCAAACCAGCATCAAAGCTTTGGCACAGGCACAGCTGAGGAAGAGTGCTTCTTTAGCATTTCCTCTTATTGACAGATTGACAAACAGACCAATAAATCACAGAGATAATGACTTCCTCGCGGTCCGGAAGGAGGTGAAGATGTTTTGTCTGTTCGAAGTCATGACCCAGACTTGGATATTAATGTTTATGTTGGTCGATGGTATTCAAATCACATTGCATAACTGGATTAGCATGCTTTATGTCGCTAGTGCAGCTGGAGTCTTACCTGCAGGTGATGGGGCTAGCCTTAAGTTCAAGAGGCTTTAAAGGAAGCAGTAGTAGCATGTATTTCTGCTTATTTAAACAAAATACTACAATTGCAATTTAACCTAAGCTTCCATTAGCTGCCATAATGTAAACTCAAGTAGAAGTTTTAGCATAGCAACCAAGAAAACAAGCTCTTTCAACTTTTTCACTGGATTATGGGAGAACAATAAGTCTATGTGAAGATGTGAAGACCTTGCCTGGGATCCAGAACACACACTCCTCTAATACTTTATGAAGATGCGAGTCTGGTCGCTGGTGAATCTCCCTGAGTTCAGGTTATTTGAATCTGACTGGTCGAAGCGTCACAACGGAAAAATATGAAATATCAAACTCTTATGATTGTTTGATTTCAGTTGAGGGCATGGATATCCTCCCTGTCACTTGAACGTTTGACCTTTTGGCTTCCGCACAAACCTCAATGCTGCTCTGTGATTGGTCCGTCCACCTGATAACCTCACAGCGAGAGTCTTTTGTGAAAGATTTTGTGAATCCTGGTTGAATTACCTGCTCGACTCCATTGAGACAGATAAGATTAATGCCATACTTTTGCAGACTAAGCAATGGCATCTCCAAAACCCTTAATCAGAAACGTTACATTGTGCGCCGTTAAATTCAAAAGAGCCCAACAGAACTGCCTCCCCTCTGCTGTTGTCTTTATCAGTGACACGTTTAACAATGCACACACAACTGTACTTTTTTACAAGCACACAAACACACCCGCAGATTGAGTTTGAGTTATTGTAACATTTCTCATGCCTCAGACAGGACAGGCAGTTCCAGACCCCCCTAGGACCTCCGCGGGTCGGGCCCATAGGCTCCTGTCTACCTGCCTGGCACCGGGACACCTGAGCAGGCTTCAAAGGACAGCTGGACCCCTTCAAACCACCTCCACCCCACCCCCACTCCTCCAAACTCAGCCTGCCCCATATCTACACCCACCCTATAGCTTTGTGGGGACATTAAATTCACTTACTTTCATTGTTTTGTCTCCTTGGAAAATATATTGTTTTTCCTATAATGTCCCACAGTATGGCATTACACATCTGCATAGTAACAAACACGTGACGCCTCCAGACCAAGTACAGGTCAGTATTGAATGTTTGTCAAGAACAATTTAAGTAAACAACTGTAACTGATTAATTGCAAGATAGATATGTTTGATGCCATACAGTGGAACATTCTTCGAAAAAAAAATCGGGGACTTGATTAACAGCACAGATCAGCTCACCTGTAGTTCCAATGAACTCTTTCTGGTCAAAACTTTGAGAAACAAAGCTTCAGACAGAGCAGAGCCTACAGTTAGCATCACACCACCAGGGAATGTTGATGATACCTGCTGTATACCTGTATCAATAGAGATTTCAGTTCCCACAGTGATAAACACCCACCCACTCCCCAAAACTGAGCCTGTCCCATATCCTCTCCTGCCTCCTCCCTTCCCCCCCATGTAACCTGTCCTGCCTGGTGACAAAGTGCTCCTGTCAGTCTGAGTTGGAGCAGTGAAAAGCTCGGGACAGGGGCTGTGTTCTGGAGCTGTGTGTTATACTGCTGCGGTGTTGGTCTTTGTGGTGGAGACATGAAGACGTGAGATCTTTTGTGTTTCGTTCATTCACTGAAGAAGTAAGAAATCCATGAGAGTCTGAGGGCTTTGAAGAGTGAAACATGAGACTTTACTGTATTGTTTTATATTTCTGTGATAAATATTATATTCCCACTTTAGTGACAAAAATATGGGCATAACAGCATACAATCAGCTGTGCCAGTCCTTCCTACTTATGACTATTTCTTTATTTCTTTGTATATTTATTTCCATTTTGAAAACCTACATTTCAGACTTAGAAAAATTATATAATAATTATAATAATACTAATAATAATAATAATAATAATAATAATAATAATAATAATAATAAAGTTGTATTATTATTATTATTATTATTATTATATTTTTTCCACAATATTTTTTTTATGAAAAGTTGAAAAAAATATATATTTATGCTTATTTACTGCGTACTTTATTTTACTTTATTTTCACTATTTATTAAACTTTTTTTAAACTAAATTTTAAAATTTCATTTTTTTTTATATTTATCTCATTTATTTTATTTTATTTTAATTATTTTTGAAATATTGGAAATAATTAATAAATTGTTAATACAAAACTTCACCTTGTTTATTTAACAAGCTTTTATTGTATATTAACTTCTAACTTCAAATTGTATAGAGTCCTCTTCTTTTCATCTTTCTGCCCATACTTCACCTTTTCTTAGACTCTTTAACCCAAAAATTAAATCTAAAAAGAGAGTATGTATAAAGCTTTTAAATAATTGCACACCTCTGATTGAGAAACACTGCTCTAAACTGTTATTTGAGGTAATGACAGTGTCCTCACAATACTTAACAGCCCCGGTACATTTAGTTTTACGACATATAAGAAACCACAAAATTCTCACACCTTTACTTATGTGTTTATCTCACCATCAAAGGAATTAAACCCCCAACCGTTAGGCTTCAATTATACAGGAGTGTGCCTTGAGCCTTTGAGCCTGTTGCCTGAACACCTGCCGTCTACTCCACCTGTCGCTATACTCCTATAAATCAATAAAAATGTATTACGTGACATTGCTCAATGAAACTCCAATAATTAGTAGTACGCTATTATAAACAGTTTTTTCCAGTAGGACAGAAAGTAGTTTTATGGGCTGTAAATAAAACGGGTGGAAATGGATCACCTTGTCTTGTACCCCAGGCTATGTGAGTGTCCTGGGACAGACAGGTACATCCCTCCCCCTTTCTTCCCCACTGTCTGCCTCAGATGCCCTACCCCTCCTCTCTATTGCCCCCCTCCTTGTATCAGATGCCCTACCCCTCCTCCTTCCCTGCCGCAGACGCCCTGAGGCAAAGGGAAACTCACCAACAGCATATGGAAGAGCTGAATTCTGCTATCAGGACATCTCTAAAGTGCACTGTTTCCTCCAACTATTGTTCCTTATCTCATCTCTGACACCTTATTTTGAAGTCCTTACCTCATCCATTGGAGTCACGGGTCAGCGAAACATGATTCAAAGCGGTAAATGTGTTAAAAATATCAGATGTGCAGGATATAGGTTAATGAGGTAAAAAACGACTCCCTATAGACTTGTGTATTGTACGAGGAAAAGAAAGTTAGCGCATCATTTCTACCATTTAAATCTCCTTGTTTTTACATGTTGCTGTCAGTTAATCAATGTTTGCCAACTTTTTCTGGTGGAGGGTCTACATTGTTATTACTTTGCCTGGAATGTACTAAAATATGGTATTAAATGTATTTATCTTGCTTTTCATATAATTATGCATTATTTGACACCATTCTCTTGATATTTTTGCTACTTATTTAGAATTTATTATTACCGTTTATATTTTTCTCTTTCTTATTATAATATATTGTGATGTTTGAGCTACTGCGGCCAAATAATTTCCCTTGTGGATCAGTAATGTTTGTCTAAGTCTTTTTTTTTCAAGACTTAGACATGTCTAAGTCTGTACTTTAAAAAAAGAAGGATTAAAAAAAAAGAAAGAAAGAAAATAAAATACTAGTACTTGAAAAACCTGCATTCTTATTTATCATGTAACTTGGCCTGGTTGTGGGCTTGTTCGTTTCCAAGGAGATAGATTAGATAGAAAACCATACTGTGGAATATTTCAGGTAAAGCAATAACATCTCTTGAGAAGCAACCAGGTGACTGTCGCTCCACAAGAATAGAAACATAGTGCACCTTTAAGGGAGTAGCAATACTAAAGTTTATGGACTAAATATGAGTAAGAGAAGAGGCTGCTGATTGGTCGGTGTTACCTGGAGTGGGCGGAGCATCATGAGACTATTTTCACAGGTCTCTGGCGCCTCTAGTGTCTGTAACATGAATGTATTTGTTTCAATACAGTTCATTACACACTATGGCTGCCACACCTTCGTTCATAAGCCCCGGGGCAAATGTGGCTACAGAAACAGATTAACGCTATACGGTAACTAAAGCAAGGCAAAGTAATTCAATATTTGTAATTCAAGTAGTTTATAGAATAAGAAGGGTGTGTTAAAGTTGCATTTAAAATCACTAAACAATGATTACAAGCAATGTATATGTGTAATAGTTATATTACACACATACAATACACACAATGTATATGTGTAATAGTTATACGCACAACCAAACAGCCTGGACTGAAGCATTGAACATTTTTACAGTAGAGGCCTGTCTCGCATCTCTACAAAGACTGTTAGAGATTTTAGCTGCATAAAACACAAGAAAGATAAGTTTAATTTCCTACTGTGGAACATTTCAGGCAAATCAATCATGTCCATGAAGACAAGCTGGTAGAAGACCCACCACCAGAAAATAATAATATTACATTTGTTTTATATAGAGCTTTTCACTGTAACTTAAATATGTCCAAAAAACAAGGACAAGACAAACAAAAACAAGTAGTGATGAAGCAGTCATTCATGCTGGCGGGGTTCTGCATGTATCTCTATGGCAGAGTGTTCAGCAGTTACCATGGTGACACAATGCACACATTAGCAAACATAGCCTGACAAGTTAGATCTGACTCTGAAAACTCAAGAAAAAACACAAAATGGATTTAAACAACACATTTTCCAGAGTCTGTGATCAGTACACGCGTTCATGATCCCATCTAGGTGTTGGATTTTCAACAAAATACTTGAAAGTGACTAACTGAAAAACTGTTGGTTAGCGCTAACTGGTGGCTCTAATTTTGTGTGAATCAGCAGTTCCTACAGTTAGCATCACACCCCGAGGAAATGTTGATGACAAAAGCTGCAAAGTAACAATAGGCTATGAGGAAGATGTGAGTTTTGAGCTGTGAAAAAAGTTGCATACTCTCTCATTTTGGTCGTCATGGAAAGCATCACAGTCACACCTGTATATCTTTATATCAGCTCCATTGTCTCTGTTACTGCTCCTCAGGGTTGGCTCTTGGATCTTCTCTATCACCTGAACTTCCTTTGGGCCACGAGGGATCTCTGCCCCACTGACCTGCCTCCACACACCTGATATGAGTTCTCCTCCTCCGGTTTCTCACCTGCTCCTCTGCCTCTCCTCCTCCTCTCCTCTTCCCCATCCTCCTCTCCGTCAGCTGGGTTTCCGCTGCTGTAGATCTGGTTTTTGTCTCATGTAAAGAATCTGACAGATGAAAGCACCAGGACAATGGAAGGACGAGGCTCACCTGATACAGCGGCTGTGCCCAGTCCCTGCGGGTGTCACCTGGGAGGAGTCGAGCAGGAAGCAGCACCTGGCTTTTACATCAGGGTTTACACAAGAATAAAGACACTGTCAGTATGAGTTAAAGGCATAAAGAACGTAACTGAGTCCAAATGTTTACAGTTTGCAACGGTCCAAACTTATTCTTCACCTTCCAAACACATTTCAAGCGTTCTAATTAAGTGAGTTATAATAGTAGTAGGTCTGTATTACAATGGACACTGCAAAAGAATGTAATTTCAATTAAAAATCTTCATCTTTTGTTTTCTGTTCCAGTTTAATTGATTATTCACTTTTATTTCTATTTTTTATTTTCTCAGTTTTCCCAGAGTTATTATCGCCAAAGGAAGTCGTCAACTAGGATGCTAACAGTGCATCAAACGACTGATTTGCAGATGATAAAAATGCTTTAGAATTAGATGCGGACAGCACACAGTGGTTTTATTTTGACATTAAGAGCTGCTTTTACAATATATTAGTACTGGGGAGAAAAAAATATATATGAAAAGATCAGGTTAGTTTTATGGGGATGGGTCTGAAATCTATAGCTTTTCCTGGAATGTTCCACAGTGTTGCATTAAACATACTGTATATATATCTCCATGAAGACAAATCATAGTCAGATCTGCGGAGAGGTGACCATGGTCTCAGTAAGAATGCATGTTTTTCATAATCCAATAACCACCAATCCATAACCCAAACCCAAACCCTTGGATTTGGAAGTTTGTGTAGTTTTTAGTATTTTGTGGTTTTATTTTATTTTTTTAATGCACCTTGACATTGTTATTAATTTTATGTGTGGGGAAAAAAAAACAAAAACGTGCAAATATACTGTGACTTATGTGGAAGGAAAAAAAAATGTTTTTCCAAGTAGTTCTGAGCGATAATGAAATAAATGCTTTTGTTTTAGATTATATTATATTATTATTATTATTATTTAGTTATAAATAATAATAAGAGATATGAGATTGGATCCATAAGAACGAAACCAAGACTAGATTTTGACATAATTCCTAGTATATACATTTTGTGATTCAGTTTCCAATTTTGGCCTCACCAAATTTTTACATTGTATTTAATTTTTTTTTTCATTCTTGCTTTTTGGAACTATAAGGGATGCAACTCACCAATGCGGAACTCTTTTTTGTCCAGTCCAAATGTAAAATCTCACAAGATCATTTTTCTCACGTGTGCACAATCTTGCGGCACGAGATCTTGTACCACCTCTAGTTGAAATGTGCCGCTGTGGTGCTTTAAATTCCCATCTCTCTCTCGCATTGGCTAATCCATTCTTTTGCTGGCCCTGGTGTCTGCTGTGCGCTCCAATTACAGTCACTATTCTGTTTTAGTTATTCTGTTTAATCCATTTCTAATAGACTTCCACGGGGTTAATCAAATGTTCGACCTCAGATAAACCACGTGTTGTATTCTATTTATAATAAGTTGTTTTTGCAGATAAAACAATTGTCTGTAAGTGGTTCAGATTAGCTGTGAATGCTCCAGACTCAATTGTTCTTCTTGACTCCTCTTGTGCTGTAATCATACCATTATATAGACTCTGATATGAAGCAGGCCAAGTCATAAAAGGCCATAAAGAACACTGTTTATAACGCAGGGAACTAATCTGCGTGTATGATAAGTGATAAGAATGTGCGTGGTACTCCAGTGATAATAGTAGTAGGTCTGTATTACAAAGAAAAAGAAATGCAAAAGAAAATGTATCATGATTTTTTATTATTTATTTTTTTTTCTTAATGGTGCGTTGTGTAACTTTTCTGGTGGAGGGTCTGTCATATTCTTTTCTCCATGGAGATGTCTGGAATGTTTCACAGTATGGCATTAAACCTTTCTATCTTCATGGAGACCAAGTTACAGGTCCGATCTGTGGAGAGGCGACCCCGCTCACAGTCACAATGCCTGTTTTTCTAGTTATTTTTGAGTTACTGCTTGTAATTTGTAGTTTTGTCGTGACAGTAAGGCCAACAACTAGCATGCTAATGTGCATGTCCTGATTATAAATAATGCAATAAAAGGCTTTATAATTAGACAGAGACGGCACACAGACTCATTTTGAGCTCAAGAGCTGCTTATACAAGACAAATGTTGCTCAAATACATGGGGGAAAAATCAGGAACAAGACCTTCTGAGTTTAATATTACAGAAAACTGACTCTTGTGAGCTTTACGGTATGTTTTAATGCTGTTGCCTCATCAAAAACATACCTGGAGTTGCGTTTTAATCCTGCATTATTAGTCTGGCAACATCTCCAAAGCTCAACAGACAAAGTTAACCTCTCCTTTTACCAGAGCTGAAATGATCCAAATGATTCCAGAGTGTTTTCTGCTTGTGAGGAGAACTCAGCCTAAATCTGCAGGGTTTGTGTGTTGAACATGTGTGAAATAAACAAACACAACTCCAGGTTTGTGATGAGGAAACAACATTAGAACATAGATCAGAGCATAGTATAATATGGAGCCTTTGATAAAAGACATGGCTTCGTGATGAGACCTAAATTAATGGTTCAAACCTATTTTGGACACCTCTTGACATAGATCTCTTGACCTTTCTTCACCCAAAATTATGAAATTAAATAAGAACATAGTGTACACAACCTACCACAGATAAACTCTCATGTTAGACTTTAGACTCTAGTCCAGTTTGTGATTCCTCCCAGCCCCAGAGGAGTGAAACCTGAAGATTTGACCAGTGCAAGACAGGGCCGATCTGCTCCTTTTGTGCTCCTCTGAGTCCTGTGCCAACTCCACTAAACTGATCTGTGTGGAGCTCAGAGATAGTCCTGCTTTTGTCCCACTTTAGAACCCACTGGGACCAGACCGAACCAAACCTGTCTCCACATCTACAGGTGTGTACTGCCGGGTTTGGGATCGTCATAGCAACAATCGGATCCCATCACATTTGTCCTGGAAATGCTGTGTGAATTTGTATGGTTCAAAGGTAAAACAGAAATGCTGATGAATAAAAGGGCCGCTTACTATGTGTAGTCACGTTTTCTCCATGGCATTTATTAATTGATGCTAATTTTGACACATGGAGTAAGATATCATCAGTGAGTTAAACAAAAACAAATGGACTTGCTTCACGTTTTGAAGCCAGTTTTTGACAGAGAATAGACAGAGATTGAGAATTTCAGGTCTAGGAATGTCTCTATGAATGAGAGTGACTAACTGAAAAACTGTTGCGTAGTGCTAGGTAGCCTTTACTTAGCCAGCCAGAACCACACGCTTTGACAAAACTTTACAAAGACGTGTGGATCCGGAGCTGTCCTGTCTCCCTTATTTCAGAGGGAGTGATTGACAGGTGGATTAACCAATCAGAAACGCATAAAAAACACTATTTACACATAAAAAAGGAAAAAAATTTACATAAAGGACTGAGGAACAGAATTAACAATCGAAGCACCAAACTATTACTTATCTCAAATAAAAGTAGTTACATAAATTTGTTCTGAATCTTACAAGAATTTTCCAGAGGAGATATATTCCGCATTTGAGAGACCCGTGATACAAATTAGCAGTTGTGGTTGGACAGAGGTTTTTCACGCTCCATAGTCCAATTTCAGACCCTTCTGGATGCAATCAGAATGTAAAAGGTCTGGCTGTTCAGGCAAAGCTAGCCTGTGACTGTAAAGTTATTTGAGAGGGACTTGTTCAACAGCACAAAGCAGCTCACGTTTTAGTTCCAGCTGCAGCAGTTCTTTCTTTCTGGTCAGATTGTGTTGAAACAAAGCTCAGATTAAAGTAACCGCTTCAGACAGAGCCGTGCCTCTAGTTAGCTTCACCTTCCCAGGGAACGTTGATGACATCAGTTGAAAGGTATTCATAAATAAACATTGTAGGTGAAGGGTAAAATCAATGACTTCTAATGTTGCCGTTTCCACTCACTCTGCAAAT
Source organism: Taenioides sp. WSHXM2023 (assembly GCA_029959045.1). Lineage (NCBI taxonomy): Eukaryota > Metazoa > Chordata > Actinopteri > Gobiiformes > Gobiidae > Taenioides > Taenioides sp. WSHXM2023. The sequence goes on along the minus strand of CM057095.1, from coordinate 29,791,109 downwards.
GATCGTTTCTGTTTAATAAGACCAAAACCTGAGCGTTAAAACATCACAGCTTTTCCCCGTCAGTGTGAAGTGTGAGTTCTGGGTGAGGCATTTTGTGTATGTCTACCTCATAAGTAGGGACACAGTTAGGTAATAATTATCCAAATCCACTTTATTTATATACCACATTTTATAACCAAAGCAGCTTCCAAAGTGCTGCACAGAGACCAGATTTATAGAAATTTAAAATCCAAATATTACACAAGCGCTTTACGTAAGCATTAAATAATGAGGAGCTGTGCGTTATGCCGTTTAAACGCATGCTGCGGAGTCGTAGAACCTCCACAAAGTATGTCCTTTAGCTGCAGAACGCACGGCTCCTCGTTGTTTAATGCATTTACACCACGGCTACAAACTGAAAAATCTGTGAATGTGAAAAGTCTGTTTCCTGTCTATAAATGTGTCAAATATCACTTATTTCAGTGTTTTAAATGAAGCTAGTCCCTACATTCTACTCAGAGCAGCTGAGGATGTGTTTACTGTTGCTATGGTGATGTCACGGCAATGGCAGCTTCTACACACATCTCCTCTTCTCCTCATTTCCTCCTTGTCTCCCCATCTCATCCTCTTCCTCACATCTCCTCTTCTCCTCCTCTTCTCCTCATCTCCTCCTCATTTCCTCCTCTTCTCCACATCTCCTCCTCTTCTACACACATCTCCTCATCTCCTCCTCTTCTCCACATCTCCTCCTCTTCCCCACAGCTCCTCATCTTCTCCACATCTCCTCCTCTTGTACACACATCCTCATCTCCTCCTCTTCTCCACATCCCCACATCTCCTCCTCTTCTCCACATCTCCTCCACATCTCCACATCTCCTCTTCTCCACATCTCCTCCTCTTCTCCACATCCCCACATCTCCTCCTCTTCTCCACATCTCCTCCACATCTCCTTCACATCTCCACATCTCCTCTTCTCCACATCTCCTCCTCTTCTCCACATCTCCTCTTCTCCACATCTCCTCCTCTTCTCCACATCTCCTCTTCTCCACATCTCCTCCTCTTCTCCACATCTCCTCTTCTCCACATCTCCTCCTCTTCTCCACATCTCCTCCTCTTCTCCACCTCTCCTTACAGTTTCATCCTTCACCAGAGTCAGTGCTGCCCCACTGTGGCACCTGTATCCCCAGTGTCTCCCTTCCAAGAACTAACCATCCCCCAACTCTGATCAGAGTTTTTTTTTTTTTTTTTTTTTTTTTTTTAGAATCATGCATCCATTGTGTTACATTTTTGGAGATAATTCTGTAATTTTATGTGTGGTTGTGGTTTATTTGTCAACTAGTTTTAGTCATAGGAACTGGCACATGCTGATTATGATTGGATCTAATCATCTTGAAAACCAAAACTCCAAATGAAAACAACAATTTGGCCATTATGTACAAACTCTTTATAATTACAATAATAATAAACATTTACCATGACCATTATTATGAGAAAGAAAGTCTTATAATTTGATATTTTTCTACATCTTTACTGGAACATTCAGCTCCAACATGCCTAAAGAGACACATTCATCTTTGTTGCCAGGTTTAAACAGACAAATTGGTCACATCCCTCCTTTGGGCCATTACCTGTGTGGGGCTGCTGCTTCCTGTGCTCTCTGGTTTCGGCACAGGTCAGGGTGCATGAGAATGACCCCGGCAGGTGAGGTCAGGGGTCAGGGGTCGCAGGGTCGTGGTTAGGGTCAGGTTTCACAGGAGACAGGAGAGGGCTGTGTCAGTCACTGTCAGCATATCCCAGCAATGAACCAGAACCACCTCCTCATTCTTCACATCCCCTCATCTCCTCCTCTTCTTCACATCTCGTCTTCTCCACATCTCCTCCTTTTCTCCTCATCTCCTCTATTCCACGTCTCCTCATCTTCTCCACATCTCTTCATCTCATCTCCTCCTCTTCTCCACATTTCCTCTTCTCCACACCTCCTTCTCTTCTCCACACCTCCTCCTCTTCTTCACATCTCCTCCTCTCCTCCACATCGCCACTTCTCCTACTTTTCTTCACATCTCCTCTTCTTCTCCACATTATCCACATCTCCTCATCTTTTCCACATCTCCTCCTCTTCTACACATCTCCACATCTCACCATCTCATCCTCCACATGTCCTCCTCTTCTCCACATCTCCTCTTTTCCACACCTCCTCCTCTTCTCCACATCTCCTCCTCTTTTCCACATCTCCACATCTCCTCCTCTTCTCCACATCTCCTCCTCTTCTCCACATCTCCACCCCTTCTCCACATCTCCTCCTCTTCTCCACATTTCCACCTCTTCTCCACATCTCCTCCTCTTCTCCACATCTCTGCCTCTTCTCCACATCTCTGCCTCTTCTCCACATCTCCACCTCTTCTCCACATCTCTACATTTCCTCCACATCTCCACATCTCCTCATCTCCTCCTCCACATCTCCACATGTCCTCCTCTTCTCCACAGCTCCACATCTTCTCCTCATCACCACATTCTAACAGGACTGACCTTTACTGCTGCTTTAAAATGTAGAGGTTTGTGCTGGTTAATGGTCTGTGTCTGTGTCATTTCTGGGCCTATTCAGATCTGGGGTCTCATTATAAAGTGTGTGTATGTGCAAAAATGTGACATACGCTAGTTTTACTGTGGAGTTTGTGATAAGACACCTCTGGTCCAAAAACACTGGCCTTTCAATGAATTTCCCTTGTGGATCAATAAAGTCTGTCTAAGTCTGTCTAGTAATAATCTGACGTAAATGTTTATGAATGAGACCCCTGGACTGGTGGATTCACCTGCTTGTCTCCATGGAGATAGATGAGTTTAATCCCATAAAAATATGGCATTATTATAAAATAGTGCAGAATGTTGAAGCATTAGATTTGAATGCTGGATTTTTATTCCTGAGCTTCAACTTCCAGTCGACTGTGACATTATTATTATTGTATTATAGTGGGTCAGGGGTTAGAGCGTAGTGTCCTTAGGCAAGACTTCTCCCACCCTATGAATGTGGTGTGCGTGTGTGTGTGTGTGTGTGTGTGTGTGTGTGTGGTGGTCAGAGGGGCCTATGGTGCAGATTGACAGCCTTGCTTCGTTCAGTCTGTCCCAGGGCAGCTGTGGCTACAATAGTAGAAGTAAAACACTTTGAAAAGTGTCGACAAGCCTGTATAGAGCATTACAACTGTACATTATTATTATTAGCAAAAGAAGATCATCCAAGTAGCTTCTTCTGGTCAAACAACAGAACTGAATTCTTCTTTTGCCATGGATCCTACCTGGACGACTGAGGATCCTACCTGCACGACTGAGGATCCTACCTGCACGACTGAGGATCCTACCTGCACGACTGAGGATCCTACCTGGACGACTGAAGCATTACACAGACATTATTAATTATGTAGTTTTTAATCCTTATGGAAACAGTCTTAATTTTAGCCATGAAATTAAAATTATTCATTAACATTCTTTATCAAACCATACTAGTTCTATGCTCATTCACATGTCCCTGTCCCTTACAGTCACAGTTAAACCTGAGAGGTCCAGATTTGCGGGCGGCTGGAGCAGAGGTGAAAGTGGATCTGTAAATGGTGCGGAGGGAGGCGGGCTGTTATCAGAGCCGCGCACTCCGGTTTCCTGCCGGGGTCATGTGATGGCGGCTCCTGCGCTGTGATTGGCCGACGGTGCCGTGCTGCCTGTAATGATGTAAGGTGAGTGTGTGGGAACGAGGGGAGTGATAAAGAGCTTTGTGAAGACGGGACGGGCTGATAACCTGTTCTCACCACTCTAACTCTGCTGTAAAACTCAGAGCTCACTGTGTCTGTGTGCAAGAAGATTCAGAGGAGGGCTGTCAAAAGTATCGAAAATCAGGAATTAATCAATACAAAAACTAGTATCGAAACTAGATACTCATTTGAGCAGGTATCGATACTAAAACAGTCCCATTCACAGGACAGAAATGAACCTTTCCTGAATAGTTTTAGACATAAGAGCACATAGACTAATATACGTCCATGGACCAATATGGCACCTACTGTACAGGACCACTGAGGGAGTACACACATATAACACCACATGGGAATAGAAAAGATGTTGAAAATCACATTCTATTGTCTTAAGAAATAATGTTTTTAACTATCCTTGTGGTGTCAGAATTGGTATGGAGTATTATTATACTTTAAATCACAATATTTATTTAAGACAACTTGACAAAAGAAACAAATCCGCTGAGTTCCACGTTAGAAAACTGCAGTATCCAGTGAGCACCGCTGAATCCTACGTGTATCACCGAAAGAAAATAAAACTGGAGAACAGTTACAGTACAGATGAGTGGAAGAATTACTATCACAAAATGAATCTTAGTGTGTCCCTATACAGATTTATATTTGCAACTTGAGAGAAAAACATGTAAATATTAACATCAATTTCTTTTGCAATTATTTATTTAGTCTGAAACCAAGCAGATAGATAAACAAATATAAAAATTAGATAACTTTTTTCCAATTTCTTTTCTACCATCACCAGTTCCCCCCCCTCCTCCTCCTCTTCCTCCTCCTCTCGCTCCTCCTCCTCAGTCCTGTTCTCATCCGAGGCCCGGCTCTTGGGTTGTGTTTGAGTGTGGGGCTTTTACGGGGGCCAGAGGAGGAGGAGGAGAAAGAGGAGGAGGGACAGGGAATTCTGGGAAAGGACCCTCCTCCTCTCTACATCTCCTCTTCTTCCACCTGTCTCACCCCCCTCTCCCTCCACCTCTCCCACCTCTTTCCTCCTCTCTCGTACTGCCTCATCCCATTTTCCTTCCTCTTTCCTCCTCCCTCTCTCGCCTCTGTCCACCTCAGCCTCTTCTCTCCACTCCCTCCCCCTCTCCTTTTTCTCCCTCTCTTTCCTCCTCTGTCTCATTCCCCCTCTTTCATCCACTCCCACTTCTCAACTACCATCTCTCCTCACCTCGTCTCGCGCTTCTTCTCCTTCTTTTTACTACTCCTTCTCCCCAACTCTTTCCTACTCTCTCCCTCCCTGTTTTTCATTTCTCCCTCTCGCCCTCTCTTTCTCTCTCTCTCCTCCTCCTCCCTCCTCCCTCTCTTCTTCTCCTGGTTGGCTGTGGCAGTAGCTGGCTGCCTCTCGGACACCTGGTCATTACCATTGCTAATTAGTCTCCATTAATCAGAGCCCTTCTCCAGCCCTGTGTGAAAAGTACAGGCAAAAAGACTGGATTTGGGACTTTTCAGACTTTTGAGCTTAACACTAACACATTTTAATACTCACTCTTTAATACTGATTTAATATCATCTGTTACTGTTACTTCATTTGAAATAAGCAACAACTAGGAGTGAAACATTTTGACATCTTTGTAATCTCCCTTTCAAAAATAATGAACAAAGTGACTGTGGTCCCTAATTAGTGTCCATGCTATTTTAAAACTATATATGTTAAATAAAAAGTTATTACTGATTAATAACTACATTTTAGTTAAAGCAGACCTATTTTGTAAAATCGACTTTGTTTACAGCGACGTCAGCTCCGATTGGGCACCACTGTTTTCTAATGCAAAGTCACTGCACATGTTTATTTTATGAAGTAGTTTTAGATTAATATTGTCTGGGCACTCCGGTTTCCCCCATCAACCCAAAACATGCTCCACAGGTCAAATCCTCCAGCTGAGGTACTCGTGACCAAGCCCAGCAACAAGATCATGTTGCTGGGCACCCCATGTGCTGCCCACTGCTCCTGAAAGGATGGGTCAAATGCAGAGGACAATTTCCCTGCAGGGATAATAAAGTATTACAAAAAAAAATTAAATAACTATAGAGCAGACACAAGGACAATATGTCTTCTTAATTAGTTTTTTTGGCAAACATATGGTTATATCATATATACTGTATACTTCTAGCAAAAATATAATATCATTTTAATTCTTTTCAAATATATTTATATAGTTTTTCACTTTTTCGCTTTGTGGTTACAACTATTTAATGATTAAAGTAAAGGATTTCTTAATTATAATGTATTAACTTAGTAACTGCTGCATCATCATAAAAGCCCTGACTGCAGTAAAAACCTGTTTAAAAGTTCCATCTGTAAAAGTGAAAAACATACAGTTTATTTAGAGCAGTGACCCAGAGCAGCTGAACCACAGGGGCGTCTGTGTGGGTCACAATGAGAGAGGGACCAGGGCTGGCTCTGGACGGGGCATACAGGGGCGGGGTGTGACGGGGGGGCAGAGGGGAGAGAAGGGGGTGAGAGGGGCAGAGGGGGGCATGAACAGGGTGAGGAGCATGAAGGGGGCATTCCTCTGGTCTGGCCCTGTCTCAGAGCAGACACGCCTCCAAAACAAGGGAGAAAATTAAAGCTGAGCCTGATTTCTGGATGAAGAGAAAAGTGAAGAGGCAAGAACTGTAAGACAGATCCACAGAAAGACAGATCCACGGTGAGACAGGTCCACAGTGAGACAGGTCGACAGAGAGACAGATCCACAGAGAGACAGATCCACAGTGAGACAGATCCACAGTGAGACAGATCCACAGTGAGACAGATCCACAGTGAGACAGATCCACAGTGAGACAGGTCCACAGTGAGACAGGACCACAGTGAGACAGATCCACAATGAGACAGATCCACAGAGAGACAGATCCACAGTGAGACAGATCCACAGTGAGACAGATCCACAGTGAGACAGGTCCACGGTGACATTGGAGTATTGTGAGTTGGCTGCAGCTCAGAGCTGAACACTGCTGCACAGAAAAGGCCTTGAACATGTGAAGAAAAACAACTACAGCAAACAAACAGAAGAGAGAAGGAGGGGAGGAGAGGAGGAGGAGGAGAGAAGGAGCAAAAGAGAAAGGAAGGAGAAGAAGAGGGGGAGCTATGGATAAAAGGGAATGAGGAGAGAGGAGAGGAGGATAAAGAGGAAAAGAACAGGGGATTAGAAAGTGGAGGAGGAAAAGGAGGAAAAGGATGAGAGGAGGTAAAGAGGGAAAATGGGATTAGACAGTGGAGGAGGAGGAAAAGAACGAGAGGAGAGGAGGGAGAGGAGGATCAGGTGCAGAGAAGTACAGGAGGAGAAAAAGAAGGAGAGGGAGGGGGGAGGTAAAGGAAAAGAGGAAGAAATGATGAAGAACAGGGGATGAGGAGAGGAGGAACAAAAAAGGATGAGAAGCAGAGAAGACCGAAAAGAAAAAAGACATGTAAGGATGATGAAAAGGTTGAAAAAACAAGGTATGAAAGAAAGGTGAGGAGATGAGGAAGAAGAGAGGCAACAGACAAGAAGAAAGTCTCCAAAAGGAGATGGGGAAGAGGATGAGAGGATGGAAAGAACAAGGGATGAGAAGAGAGGAAAGAAATAAAAGGATAGAAGTTAGTGGACAAAATCTAAAGGATATGGTGGAACATAAAACAATAGATAATGAAATAAACAAAATCACTTAAATACAAGTTCTGTCTTATTTAGTCCATTAATTAGAACAAAACACATTGGAGTGTGGATTAGCAATTAAAATACAAACGAATTCTCCAAAAGCCTCTTCTGTTTTGTCTTTTCAGTGTGTTTTGTTTACAGACGTTTGGATTCATTTAGTCTCAACCAGAGTCCGTTTATTTCAGATCAAACTGTGTGAGATTCTGAGGACTTTAGAGACAGAAGGAGGGAGCGTTAGGGGGCTAATTAAGCCCACACAAACTGTACTTACAATACACAATACACACAATACACACAGTACTCACACTGTACACACAATACTCACACTGTATTCACAATACACACAATACTCACACTGTACTCACAATACACAATACTCACACTATACTCACAATACACACAATACTCACACCGTACTCACAATACAAATACACACAATACACACAATACTCACTCTGTATTCACAATACATACAATACTCACACTGTACTCACAATACATACAATACTCACACCGTACTCACAATACAAATACACACAATACTCACACCTTGCTCACAATACACAATACTCACATCGTACTCACAATACACAATACACACAAAACTCACACAATACTCAGGTTTGTGTGGCCTGGTGCGAGGGGAGAGGAAGAGAGAATGAGGAAAGGAGGAGGAAGAGGAGGTGCAAAGTGCTGTTTGAGGGACACACATTTGATAAACTATAGTAGAGAGATAACTTTTCCATTTGACGTGAAGAATATTACACGAAAATCCTTTAATTCTTACTGTGAGCAGGATCGCCTCTACACAGATCTGTCCTGTAACTTGATCTGTTAGCATCACCTACTATTCACCAAGGAGATGGAAAAGTTGAATGCCATACTGTGGAACATGCAAAGCACATCTCCACAGAGACAAGCAGGTGTTGGACTCCTTCACCAGAAATGTTACATACTGTAGTGAACCTTCAAATTTCTGCTTTACATCTACAAAAAAATCACTGTACAACCTGCAGTGGAGGAACAAAGTAAAAGTAGTTAAATGCTGTACTTAAGTATAAATTGTTTACTTAAATACATTTTAAAGTAGACATTTTTTACTTTTACTACACTACGTTTGAGACAAAGTATCTGCACTTTCTACTCCACTACATTTTTGGGACTGAAAAGTAAAACTATTTTTCATGGTTTATTTTAACAAGTTTGTGGTTTGAGCAAACAAAAATGCAGAAATAAAAGAAATCAATTCAATCGTTTCCGTGTGGTAAGAGACTTTGTGTAATAAGAGATTTTGCATTTTGACCAATAATTACAGGTAGGGGTGTGTAGATAGAAAGACAGAAAGATGCTGTACCTGATTTTTACTGCGCTAAAAACATGAAAAACAGACCTAGTTCACCATAAACTGTTTGCAATGGTCCTAAGTTCTCACTTACCTTATGCATTCTGAGCATCCTAAATATTCATCATGAAGAGTTTATAAGCTGTTTTTACCACTCCCAGAGAACAGATTTTTGCTATTTTTGCTAATGCTGACAAGAACTAGCATGCTAACAGTGCACTTCCTGATTCTCAGACGATAAAACGCTTTATAATTAGATTCAGACGGCACACAGCTGACTTATCTTGACCTCAAGAGCTGCTTATACAATATATCCCTACTGGGGCAAGACACATTTTCCACAAATACATGGCAACAAAAATCTGGTACAGCCACTTTAATATTGGTAATGGTCCAATTTCTTTGCTAGCGAAACTGGAGCTCAAGATTATAATATTTTCTAATTGCCACAAACATCTTCTTGTGAAATTATAGTGGTTTCACAAATTAATAAAAAGCAAATTGAAGACTTGCAGCCAATATTAAAAGTGCTTTACAAACAAAACAGGGACCAGAGAAAGAAATCTACGCAATCCACTGATCTACTCTGCAAACCCCCTTCTTACGCACACACACACACACACACACACTCACAAAGACCCGAGAATGAGCCTGGTGCTTATTCAAACGCATTATTAATACTACGTTTCAATGGTGGCCTCCCAAATGGATGGAGCAGTCATTACCAGTAAGAGCATTGGGAGTACAGGGGCGCGATGGAGAGCAGGGTCAGGGAGGGGGTCAGTCTAGAACAGCCCATTAAGTCATTTATGTGAAACTGTTAGCTTGTTAGCGAGGCACGGGTTCATTCATTTCACACATGCACGCGGCGCCTCGATCATTTAGGAGGAGGGCGGGCTCTGCATCCTTTTGAGAGAAACATTACGCACACAGGGAGAGGTATATGTAGTGCAAGCTGTGGGTAAGAATATGAATTATGGAAATAGGTCGGGAAAAAATACGGACAAGAGCTGCAGATGTACGGAGAATTTCAGATTGGAAACTCCAGTTCTGACAAATAGGGATGTGTCAATAACAGGAATCAAATCGTGTGTCCTCACAGTATATTGAATTACAAGTCTGTGTAAATTCTTTGTTATGGTGCAGCATCATCTTAAAAGGTAAATTGGATTACACAGACCATGATCCTTTGCTCCAGTTCAACACAGACAGCATGCAGAAAGTATGTGATCAAGCACTTTTAAACCTTAGTTCTCTGGAAGATGTCAGAATATTCACAATTCTCCACAAATTATCATAATAAATATCATACCGTGAGATGTATATCGTGAAAATATTGTATCGAGGGATTTGGATTTCATTATATCCCTAAAAAAATATTGGAAAGTTTGGGAATGAGTTCAGAGTTTGGTCAATTAAATGAAATGTTCTATTTTTGTACTTAAAGGGCTCATACAACACTATTTTCTGATCTGTTATAATGTTATTTCCTCATTAAAAACAGACCTGGAGTTGTGTTTTGTTTCATTCACACATGTTTGAGTAACTCTTTAATATTTGTACTGGCTGCCTGAGACTAGGATCTCCTCCCTCTTCAACCTTGGTTTTACTAAATATCAAATTTTGTAAACTTCTTTTAATTAAACATGTGCGGACTCCATCTTGTCTGAACCCTGAGCCAGTTTGTGACACACCTTGTGACATCATGAAGTGGTAGTTTTCAATTTAACAGCTACCTTTTATGTTTTTTCAGTAGAGATTGGCAATTCCAGGACTGAAATCATCCAAATGATTCTAGTGAACGTATATGGAGTTTAAAAACGCAGCGGAGTGAAAAACTCAGCCTAAATCTGCAGGGTTTGTGTGTTAAACATGTGTGAATGAAACAAAACACAACTCCAGGTCTGTTTGTGATGAGGAAACAACATTAGAACACAGATCAGAAAACAGCGTAATATGGACCCTTTAAATGTTAAACAACTCATTAACAAAACTCCGTCCACAAAGTTTTAATTTCTCTGTCATATTTTGTTTCTTTTCAACTCTTATAGAGAAAAAGAATACGACGCACAGCTCCTCTGTTCAGATCTGAGACATTTGAGAGCCAGAAAACCCAATGTTCTGCTCCAAATCATGAAGCCCAGGCACTTACTCTGTCATTAGAAAAACTGACAGGATTTATAGCATTAATTAGCCGCTGATGTTAATCTGCAGACGAGGACTTATTTCTGAACTCATTTCACACCAAAACCAAATGGGATTTTTCTGACACTTTTGACACAGGAGGCGTGTCTGAGCCTGTGAGTTTGTATGTTAACTTAAAATATGTACACACCAGAAAACAGTTAAATCCTCCAGCTAGGTACTCCAGACCAAGATGGAGCATTGCCTTCCACTATTCAACTTTATATCAGACTCACTTTTATTCTCTGGCTTTTAACACCGCGTGAGTTGTGTGCTCCTTTGTGTCTTTTATTATTTTATTTATTTATTTTTTTTTTACCTTTTTATTATTTATTGGAATTCTTGCTCTTATTTGATTTTACTAGTTTTATTTGTCTTAATGAGGACTACTGGAGTTAAACAGAGCTTTATTTTATATTTCTCTTGGATATGTTTTATCTGTTTTGTGCAGCACTTTGGAAACGGTTTTGTTTATGAAATGTGCTATAGAAATAAAGTGGATTGAATTGTTTCAAGCACTGGTCCTTATCATAGTTTGAGACCTGCAGAAAAGGCTGCGGAGGTTCTTTTAACACATTTGTAGTATGAGCAAAAATATAAAAACAGCTAGCAGAAAAAAAATATCAATACAGTGTAATAACAGACTTTGTGTAGTAAGACCAATAATTGTTGACCAATAATTACAGGTAGGGGTGTGTAGATCGAAAGACAGACAGATGCTGTACCTGATTTTTACTGTGTTAAAACTTGAAAAACAGAACTACAGTACTTCTTTTTCGACAATTTGCAGTGGTCCAAAGTTATTTATCACTTACCTTATGCATTCAGAGCGTCCTAATTATTCACCACGATGAGTTTATAAGCGCTTTTCACAGTAATGCTGACAACTTTATGCTGACAACTTTATATCAGAGCTGGTTGGAGCAATGGTCCCTCAACGAAAATGTCGGAGGATTGATTCTTGCTCAGACCAAGTTGTGTCATTGTGTTCTTATGGAAAACACTCATGGTATGAAAGGTGTATGAGGGATTGGTGATGGTTGGATGGCGCGGATCAGCAGCCTCACTTCCATCAGTCTGTTCCGGGTCAGCTGTGGCTACAATAGTAGAGTGTGAAGAGAATGAATACTGAGTACAGAGCTTTGAGAGATAAAGCCCATTACAAGACAAAGCATTATTATTATGATATAAACGCCCTGTCCACTGTCCTAACTGAAGGTAAGCATGAACCCACAGTGGTGTCTGGAGCGAAGTTTATTCACTTTTTTCACTTATGAGTAAAATCAGTGCACGTGACAGGGCTCAGAAACATAAGTCATGCATGTAGCACACTTCAGCGGCTTTCTCGCTTTAAATTTGCTAGTAAGAGTCTAGAACTACTAAAATTAAGATTATTTTTTCATTTTTGCAATGTTTAGAGACATTGAGGACCACCAGACAAAGCATGTGTACTGATGATGGCACCAGCACCACTGTTTGAGAAACTCATCTCTCGAAATCCTCATCTTCCTCCTTCCTTTTCCTTTTCCTCTTATGAGAAGTGCTCCACCATCATCAAGCAGAAGCAATGAGTCTGTGATTAAAGAGCTTGTTTGGGACAGTGGACCCTCTCTTCTGTTTCCTGCCCCCCTCATACCCCCTTACCTCACATCTTACCCCACTCCTCCTCTCTCCCTCCTCTCCTCCTCTTCTCACTGGGAACCTCCTCTCCTCTTTGCATGATAAATCTGACCGGGTCCAACAGTCCACTCCACCCAAACGAAGGAGTCTGGAGAGGAGCCAGGAGGTAAAACCTAGCAACAAAATTAGCCTTGGCCCAGAGCAGGGAGCTGAGGGGTGGGTACATGGGGGTGAAGGGGTGGCAGAGGAGGGGTGAGGGGGGCTTGGCACGGGCACAGTTTGGGCATATGGGGCTTTGTTTGTGGGGTTGGGGCATTTAGTCATTCTGTCACAGGACTGGCATCAGAGCAGAGGCTGTCGATGCTTTGAACAGTGAAAGAGAGTTCAACTGTAACTAAGGCTGTGTGGGTCAGTGTGCTGTTGTAGAGAGAAATAAACTGTTTTGAATGGAGGTTTGGAAAAAGAAAAACAAGACAAAATATTTAAAAAAAGACTTAAACTGAATGTGAAGATATTTTAAGATCCTATAATACGCTTTTAGCTATGTTAGAATGTCATTACCTCCTCAAAAACAGACCTGGAGAATGTTTGAGTAATGTTTTATTATTAGTCTGTCTACATCTCCAAAGCTCAAAATGTTCTATTCCACCTTGTGATGTCATGAAGTGGTAGTTTTCAAGTTAACAGCTACTTTTATCTTTTGTTCAGTAGAGATTGGCAATTCCAGGAGTGAAATTATCCAAATGATTCTATCTTAAAAACACAGTGGAACACTTCCTGTATTACCATATGACATCACAAGTTGGAACAGAGTATCATGTTTGAGAGAAGAACTCTCCTAAATATGCAGGACTGCACGTTCCATCGATTCTTTTAAGTCTTGTTTAAAAACACGCTTTTAACACGGCGTGAGAATTGTGTGGTCCTCTTTTTTTATGTTTTTTATTGACTTGCTTATTTATTTATTTTATGCTTTATTTTATTGAATGTGTTCATTTATATTGTGCCTACTCTGTGCAGCACTTTGGAGACTTTGTGTTGGTAAAATGTGCTATACAAATAAAGGGGCTGAGGGATTCTACACACATCTATACAAATAAAGTTGAACTGAAAGTTGGATTGGAGGATGTGTGTGTTAAACATGTGTGAATGAAACAAAACAGGTAATAACATTATAACACAGATCAGAAACTAGAGCAACACGGGCCCTTTAAAGAACACTTATTACGGAAAATTGACTTCTTCTGACCACTGTACTGGTGTTGGCTCATCAAAAACATGGTTGTATTTTGTTTCATTCACGCTTCTTTCATAAATCCAAAGTTGTCTTCTCTGAACCTCAAAAATGCTCCACTTGCATTTTGCCAGCTTAGTTGTGTCATAGATAAAACTCCAGACTTCTGTGCCGTTTTTCAGCCCATAAACCATCACCGGGACTCTGTATGGTTAAATTGTGTTTACAGCAAACGCGTGGCTCTATTAGTGTAGCATTCACAGGATTGGACTTCATTTGCTTACTTGCTGATTGTTGATTGTCTAAATTTTCATTGGAAACGGATGAGTAGTTTATAAAGTGTGTTTTCCAAAAAATGAAAATGTGAAAAATGAAAAAGCATGTTTTTTGTCAAACTTTACCCTTGTTGTTGTTTAAAATAGAAGATAATTTGAGGGGTTAAATTGCAAAAACAGATATGTCATTTTTATTAAACCAAAGATGTTCATTTTGTCTTCTTATGTACTTGAACTTCTTGGGTTCTTTTTTAAAGACAATACAGTAACGTGTATTTACCTTGTTAACATGTTTCGGCTGCTGCTGCTGCTGCATCTTCAGGACTGTCCCCGGTGTTGGTGGTGATGTGTCGTATATCAGCTGTTGTTACTGTTCCCACAAGAACAACAATGCAACGCCATCTACGAAATCCAAGGTCAGGCTTTTCAAATCCAAAAAAAGGAACACCAACAGGAATGTGAAAAGGAAACATCAGGGAGACTCACCAGAACATAAAAAAGACAAAACATTGCAGGAAAACCTAAAATCCGCCATATCAGACCAGTGTAAAAGAAATAACCACATTATGGCAAAAGGAGAAGTTTAATTTGTCAACTGGACAGAGTTTATTTGGTTGAATACGTTTCGCAGCTCATCCGAGCTGCTTCTTCAGTTCTGGTCAGATGCTGGCGGACACTGCTTTATATCTGCTTGAAGGGAGGAGCTTAATTACAATGAAAATTACTCTGAGACAACACATATTTATTTACAGTTTCTGTTAGTTAGGTGGGTCTATTCAATATGGAGTGGGAGTGGGGGAGTAGTTAGCATATCCATTCAAGGCCATGATGGTGTTTTCACACCTCTGGACATGTCCTGGCTGGTCCCATTGTTTTCTCTGTTTGTTTTGATTTAGGTTTGAGGATAGAGTTATAGATGGGAGACAAATGATGTCTGAGACCTCCATTTCTGTTCAAGGAAGGATGCTCTTTCTTGATAAAAATAGCCTCTTTAACTCCCCTCTCAAACCAGTTCTTTTCTCTGGCCAAGATCTGGACCTCACTGTCCGCAAAGGAGTGGCCTGTGGCTTTTAGGTGGAGATGTACGGCAGATTGCGGCCCACCCTGGTTTTCCCGTCTGTGTTGATACATTCGTTTGAAAGTGGCTGTTTTGTTTCTCCAATGTAGCGCTCACTGCAGTCTTCAGTACACTGAATGGAGTAGACCACATTGCTTTGTTTGTGGCTCGGTGTTTTGTCCTTAGGATGGACCAGTTTTTGTCTTAAAGTGTTTGTGGGTTTGAAATAGACTGGGATTTCATGTTGTCTGAAGATCCTCTGTAGTTTTTCAGAAACGCCAGCCAGGTAAGGAATAGTTACACCCTTTCTCCTGGGCTCTGGTTCTCTGTTGTCCAGAGGTGTGAAAACACCCATCATGGCCCTGAATGGTTATGCTAACTCCACCCCCACTCCCACTCCATATTGAATAGACCCACCCAACTAACAGAAACTGTAAACAAATATGTGTTGTCTCAGAGTAATTTCATTGTAATTAGCTCCTCCCTTCAGGCAGATATAAAGCAGTGTCCACCAGCATCTGACCAGAACTGAAGAAGCAGCTTGGATGAGCTGCAAAACGTATTTGACCAAATAAACTTTGTCCAGTTGACAAATTAAATTTCTCCTTTTGCCATGGATTCTACCTGGACGACTGAGGGATTCTACACATAACCACATTCTGGATTGGGATGGGTCATGGGTCATTGGATCGGAAAACAACAAGTTCAAACGCTGAATCAGGGAGGACAGTGAAATCAGGAAACGAGGCACAGACAGAATTAACCGTGATGACGGAGCGTTCCTCCTTTCACACACCTGGAACACCCTCCTCTAGAGAGCACCAGGCGACGGGAGGCGTGGTCAGTCTGAGCGACCTGCCAGGTCCATCAGGCTGTAGGCGTGGTCATGAAGTAACAACAGCTGACCACACCAACTACAGGAAGTAACAACAGCTGACCACACCTACAGGAAGTAACAACAGCTGACCACGCCCACAGGAAGTAACAACAGCTGACCACGCCTACAGGAAGTAACAACAGCTGACCACGCCTACAGGAAGTAACAACAGCTGACCACGCCCACAGGAAGTAACAACATTTGGCTTTTGAAAACATTTGGCTTGACAAAGAGTAAACTGTAAGCTTCTGATGACCTTGTGAAATGGCTCTTATCTGTTTTTGCAAATGAACTCGTTGTATGTATTTATGTATTTGTGAGTGTTGCCATGATTGTGTTTGTTAAAATATCAGTCTATCTAATATTATGTGGAATACATTCCTTTACAGTGCAGGTCTGTACCTCACACAACCACACAGAGCCATACCTATTTATCAGGATTACCTTGTCCAATACTGACCTCATTTTCCAAACAGAAGCTTAGCAGAAGGACCTGAGGGTGTATTTGATTTGTCACACAGGACCTCCCCAAAGCCTCTGCTGCTCTGTGTCCACCTGAAGGACAAAATCACTTTAGAATATGTTCAAAATCAGAGATAGCTAATATGAACTGAGAGGAACGGAAAGGTAAAAAAAAAAAAGAATTTTAGAACATAAAAGAAATGTTAAAAGGGTAGATCTCTGGAAGAGTTTTACAGATGACCTCAAATTATATAGTGCTCTCTTCCACTTTAAAAAGGTTTAAAAAAAAAAAAAAAAAAAAAAAGTTTTAAAGGGCTCACATTGCTCTATTTTCTGATCTCTGTTCTAATGTTGTTTCCTCATCACAAACAGACCTGGAGTTGTGTTTTAACACACAAACCCTGCATATTTAGTCTGAGTTCCACCTTGTGATGTCATGTGGTAATACAGGAAGTGCTCCACTGTGTTTTTATGTGTTTTGAAACTCCATACACCTTCTCTAGAATCATTTGGAGGATTTCAGCCTTGGAATTGCCATTTCTACTGAACAAATGGTAAAAAGAAGCTGTTAACTTTAAAACTACCATTACATGACATCACAAGGTGGAACAGAGCATTTTGAGCTTTGGAGAAGTAGACAGACTAATAATAAAGGAATGAAACAAAACACAACTCCAGTATGTTTTTGAGGAGGCAACAGCATTAGAACATGCCTTAAAGTTCGCAAGAGTCCATTTTGTGGAATATAGGACCTTTAAAAATTAGTTAACTCTTAGACCAGAGACTTCTACTTGAGTAATTTTATTTTGAAGTAACATTACTCTTACTTAAGTACAATTTTTGGCTACTCCACCCACCTTAACTAATAATTAAGCTTCACTCTGTGCTCATTTTACTGTTTTAGGAATAGCGTTCAAATTTACCTTGTCACTAAATTAAACTAATCTAACGATGTCTCTGACCCCTCCCTTATATAGACCCCGCCCTCACCCCTATATAGACCCCGCCCCCCTCCCGTGTGCCCGGTGTTTGCCCGGTGTTTGCCCAGTGCAGCTGCAGTCTGTGTGGCGTCATGGGGCAGGCCTGCTCTCTTTCATACTGAGTCAATATTTGCTGATGGAGCTTCAAAAAGATGTTCACCGCGTTTCAGCCTCGTCCATTGTCACGGAGACCACTTTAGAGCCGAGGACAAAAGGTGTGGACAGAGGGAGCAGGGAGGGGCTCAGACCAATCAGACACATTTACATTCACGTATGAGACATTTAGACTGTTGTGCAATGTCAAGTTTGGCATATTTTGACAGTTTTCTTGGATATAATTATTTAATGGGCCCATATTACGCTATTTTCTGATGTTCTAATGTTGTTTCCTCATCATAAACACACCTGGAGTTGTTTTGTTTCTTTCACATGTTTAACACACAAACCCTGCATATTTAGGCTGAGTTCCCGTCTCAAACAGAAAATACTCCAATACTCCTTCTTGTGATGTCATGTGGTAATAATGAAAGTGCTCCACTGTGTTTTTAAACTATGAACACCTTCACTAGAATCATTTGTTTGATTTCAGCCCTGGAGTTGCCATTTCTACTGAACTAAACGTAAAATGTAGCTGTTCACTTGAAAACTACTGCTACACAACATCAACAAAGTATGGAACAAAGTATTTTGAGCTTTGGAGATGTAGATAAATTAATATTAAAGGATTACTCAAACATACAGTACCATACCAACTTTATTTATAAAGCACTTTAAAACTTTACAGCTGGCCAAAGTGCTGTACATAAACATGGAACAGACAAGGACAATCTCAGTCAAAGTCACAATACAACTACTAAAAACATAGAAAACAATAAGACACTCAACAAGAAATGTACATCACTTGTTAAAAGCCAGTGAAAAAAGGTGCGTTTTTAGGCGTGATTTAAAAACAGGTGTGAATGAAACAAAACACAACTCCAGGTCTGTTTTTGACGAGGTAACAACATTAGAACATGGTTTCATTCATTCATTCATTCATTCATTCATTCATTCATTCATTCATTAAAAGTTCACTTTGTAACTTTTCTAGCTGAGGGTCAGCCTCTTGGGTTTTCCTGGCATATTTCATCCATCCATCCATTTTCTTCCGCTTATCCGGGTCCGGGTCGCGAGTCTTTGCACTCTGAGCAAAGACTCCGAGACTTCCTTCACCCCGGACACTTCTCACACACAGCTCCTCCTTCTCCTCCTTCCTTCCTGGGATATTTCAAGTCAGTTTTATTTATTTTAGTAATTAGAAAGTTAGAAATGTTCCACAGTATGGCATTACATTTGCATTCATTCATTTAGTGCTTTCATTGCTCAAAATACCTGCCTCTCCACAGATCTGACCTGTGAAAATGATTACATCTTAATGTATTGATTTTCTGTCACCTAGGAAATGTTACATAAAATTAAACTGAAGGGACATTTGTTTTGTTTGCACTAATGTCAATATTATGTCTATATTATTTTCCATTGTAAAAAGAACAAAAATGCTTTTTTGCCCAAAATAAATACATAAATAAATTAAAAATAAATAATGAGGACAACATCTAAGCTTTGGGTACTTTTAGAAAATGTATATTGTTTAGTTCCATTTTCCATTAAATTTATTCAATTATTGGACTGAATTACATGTTGATTAATAGATAAAACCAAAAACTAAATCAAATATTGTGAAATTTAAGTATATGAATTACCCTGTTTACTGCATGTGGCCCCATCTGGAACACTTGGAAAACCATAAATGTTAAAAAAAAAAAAAAAATCTTTAAACATCGTACTTTCCAAACTTTCTAAACTTTGCTGACTCAGAAGCGCAGTCTGAGAATGATTGGTCTAAAACTTTAAAGCGTATGAGGGGAAAGTGAAGCAGAAGTGGCTTTTAGGAGTGGAGCTCTTCTAAAATGTTGGTAAGTGGGTTTGCTCAGAGCTCGTGTCACTCGTGCGCTCTCAGCGTGTCACATCTGTGGGTGTGGACTGCCATCATGTGGTCAAACGTGTAACTACAGCGTCTCAATGCAAGAAGGTCAAGGATATCTTTCATTCTGGGCAGTTTTTTAATCAAAAGACCCTAACTTGTCAACACAAAACTAAGTATGTCTTGGATGAATCAACCAAACAGTGGGTGCGTTAATATAAATTGCGTTAATATTAAACTTATCTATTTGTATAGAGACAAGCACCAAGCCAATTTACAGGTCAGATTTGTGGAGAGGTGGGCCGATAATTAAAGAATAAGCAAGTTTAATGCCATATTGTGGTATATTCCAGGGAAAACAATCTATCTAGCATATCTCCATGGACACAACCAGGTGCTAGACTTATACCAGAAAAGTTACATGGTGCACCTTTAAGTTTTTGTCAACGTATTGGCCAGTAGAGTCAGAATTATTTTGTTGAATTACCTGCATTTCATAAGGATCAAAGCAGAAAAAAGACATGGAGTAACTGGAGTGTATGGAGTGAATTTAACGTTTTGCCTATTAAAGGTGCACCACCTTTTTCCAGAATGTTCCACAGTGTAGCATTTACAACAGCTTCTTGGTGGCACAGCAAGCAAGCATGTGCATGTTTTTCAAGGTCACGTGATCATGTCTTGTTGCCAGATAAGTCCGATTTTCTTATTGTTTACATTGTACTTTACCATGAAATATCCAAAAAGTAAATGCACAAATGTTGAACCTGATCATTTCTATTAGTTACTAGACACTAGAACTCACTGTGTAAATAAATAACTGATATTTTGGATGTTTACACACAGGGAACAGGCTTTTCGCGTTCACAAGTGACACATTTCAGTTTGTAGTTGTGTAGTTGAGCATTAAACAACATGGAGGCGTGCGTTCTGCAGTTTTTTACAACTCGAAACTGCAGAACGCACACCTCCTCATTGTTTAATGCTTACTTATCGGGCTATAGAACGTTGTGACATCATCTAAAACCCACTAATAAAAACATCTAAGAGTTAAACACCTTTGTTGAATTGACATTTTTTTTGGCTGATATGTTACACAGTGGGGTTTTATCTCATCTATTTTGTTTCTATTCAGGTGTGCACTGCTAAAAATAATACCACATGCCCTCCCCGGCCTGTGTCCATGTATCAGTGTTCAGTCTGCTTGGTCTGATACAAGTGGAGTCAGGTGTG
Organism: Taenioides sp. WSHXM2023; assembly: GCA_029959045.1. Lineage (NCBI taxonomy): Eukaryota > Metazoa > Chordata > Actinopteri > Gobiiformes > Gobiidae > Taenioides > Taenioides sp. WSHXM2023. Next base: position 29,770,483 of record CM057095.1, on the reverse strand, counting down.
TGGAGCAGCTCACCTGCGTGTTTACTCAAAGCCGCTATCACTCGCAGACCAAACAACTGCTTCCTGTGCCCCCCTCGTTTACCCTCATATCCTCCTGCGCCTGGCCCCGTGCCCCCACACCCACACCCACACCCACACCCAGCCAGCACCCACATACCCTCGCCCACTCCCCCACCTGCCCACGCGCCTCAGACACGCAGACAGAACACCCACAGACGAAGGGCATTTCCCAAACTGTCTGCTCCACACGTGTGCACTGAGGTCAGGTTTGATATGAGGAAAACAGAGACGAAACTCAAATAGTGAAATTTTCCCCAAAATGTCATTATATTTGTTATTCAGTTTGCCATACAATCTTGAGAATGCCTGCTCTTGTATGATCTTTAAGCTGTGATTCACAACACGAAATCAGTGGATTGATTCTCCTGTCAGAACAGTGCAAGCTGTTGTTGTATCGTTAGGCAAGACACGCCCCTAGCCTTGGTCAGGACTACCTTAGCTTTGGTACATGGGGGAAACCAGAGTGCACAGAACTCCACACAGAAAGACCTGTGCAAACTGGGATTGAACCCAGGACCTTCATGCTGGTCAACCGTGAATTTCTGTAAGTTCAGATGGTCGTGATTGACAGGTGGTTTAACCAATCAGGGATACACATGTTCCATTCTTATGAAAACAAATATGGCTGCTTACAAGGAAAAAATAAAAAAATATAATATCACAAGGGACTGAAAAATATCACGCATTTCTACAGAATCAGTACACGAAGCACTAAACTCAAACATCACTGAAAAAAACAAATGTGACTTGGACGCTCAGGTTTGGTTCTTGTTTGAGACGTGACGAGGGGAGCGGTGACCAGACTGAAAAGAGAGATATCAGTCTGGAGCTGCCAGGCTATAGAGGCAGTGTTTGAGAATCCATATTTGAATTCTGATGGACATTAAATCACCTGCTCACGTGTCCGTCCTCCGTGTTACGTCTGTAACGTGACCGTACGTCCTGACGGCTCATATCCACTGTTCTCCTGCGATTATGACCTCATGCGCTCCACACCTTTTTATTCTCCTGCCTCTTTCCCCTCTTGTATTTTCAGCTGTTTGTCGCTGAAATACCTGAACCTCCTTGAAGTCTCAGCGCGATAAGGAGAGTGTGAAACCACCTCTCCACCCCCTCTCCCTCCACCCTCGCCCCACAGAAAAGACCTGATAACCGGGTTCATATACTGACAGGCCATGGGGCGATGTAGGTGGTCCGGACCCCCCCCCCCTCCTCCTCCCACCGTCTGCTGTGCTCAGGTGAACACACTGACGGACAAGTATGTGTGTGTGTGTGTGTGTGTGTGTGTGAGTGAGTCAGTGTTTTCTAATGGCGGTAAACTGCAGTAGCACTGAGTGAATAAATGAGTCAAATCTAAATAACAATTGTAATTAGGGGATTTTTGCATTTAAAGGTGAATTATGGAACTTTTCTGAGTGCTCCACCTGCTTTTCCATGGAGATGTTATAGCTTTGCCTGGAAAGTTTCACAATAGAGCATTAAATGTATGTGTTCAATTATAACTGTGTTTATTGTTCACCTTGAAAAACATTGTTACTGTGAATGGGTTCGCTTTGCCACAGATCTGACCTGTAACTTGGTGGTCATGGTGTAGATAGATGAGTTTAATGCCACACTGTGTAACATTCCAGGCAAAGCAATGGCTCAGGAGATGACCACCCAAAAAAGTTATATGTTACAAAAATCAAAAGTCTTACAAACCTAAAGGAACAACAGTAGTCCAGTAAGGTGTTTGTCCACTGATCCGAAGGTTGGCGGTGCGATTCCAGCTCCCACAGATGAATACTGTTGTTGTGTCCTTGGGCAAGACACTTAACCCACCTCGCTCCTAGTGTCTGCGTACACTAGTGTACAAAAGTGTGTGTGAATGGGTGAGTGTTTTCTTGGTGTAAACCTATAAAGATATTATACCTTTGCCAGAATGTTCCATAGTATGGCATTAAACTTATGTAACTACATAGACCAAGTTATGGGTCAGATCTGTGGAGAAGTGACCCACCACAAGAATGTTTTTCAAGACAACAAATGCAGCTGTAATTGAATACATAAGTTAAACATTACAGGCAAAGGAATAGCATCTTAGAATAATCAAAAGTCTCTGAACAATGCATGCCGACTTTGTGTCCTTGTGCACGACATTTCTCCACCAGTAATGCCTCAGAGATAAGCAACGAAAGAGGCTGTGTACGATTTGCTTTTTCCCCAGCACAGATCTGTTGTAAAAGCAGCCCTGTGCACTGTCCGCATCTAATTATAAAGCATTTTTTATCGTCAGCTAACCAGGAAGTGTGTTGTCAGCATGCTAGTTGTTGACGTTAGCTTTACCGTGACAGCATAACTCCATTCTGATCTCTGAAAGTTGTATAAAGCGTTTATAACCTGGTGAATAATTAAGATGTTCTAAATGCCTAAGGTAAATGAGGAGCGCTGCAAACTGTTTTACAATGAACCACTTTTGTTTTTCAAGTTCCAAAAAAAACGTTCCTGAATGTGTCTTTAAGTTAGGACATGAGATAGACAGATAGATTAGACTTTACAGTATTTGTCTTGATGACGTGTGGCTCCATTACCCCCTCTGTTAAACCTCTTGAGGGCCCTGACAGCTCCTCTTTAAGACGCTGTAATGTTGTCTGTTTGGACTCAGGGCGCTTTCATGTCACTGCTTGGTTTTTCTAACTACATGACTTTAAACTGTGTAAGCCCTCACAGCTGTATGTACGTGTGTGCGTGCGGGTGTGTGCGTGGGTGGGGGGCCTATGGGTGCACTTGGGTGGGGGCGGAGGGGGGCGAGGGGGGCCTTTGGTGCTGTTCGTACCTGCAGAGGTGCTCAGTCTAATCCCTGTGTTCTCCTCCAGCTCCAGCCGAGAATGTGGAGAGCAAACAAGCCACACCTGTGAGAGAGAAGAGAGGGAATAACAGAGAGAAGAGAGGAGGGGAGGGGAGAGGAAGACAGGGGAGGGAAGAGGAGAGGAGGAGAGGAGGAGGGAGGAGTGGAGAGGGTAGAGGAGAGGAAAGGAAGAGAAGGAGAGAGAATAACACACAGAAAAGAGTAGAGAGGAGGGGAGGGTAGAGGAAGACAGGGGAGGGGAGAGGAGGGGAGGAGAGGAGGAGGAGAGGAGAAGAGGGAAGGACGAGAGGATAGGAGGGGGGGTAGGGGAAGGCAGAGAAGGGAGGAGGGGGAGGAGGGGAGGAGAGAGGAAAGGAAGAGAAGGAGAGAGGAGAGGAAGGAGGAGAGAGGAGGGGAAGGAGGAGAGAGGAGGGGAGGGGAGGAGAGGTGGAGAGGAAAGGGGAAGAGAGAGAAGGGAGGAGAGGGGAGGGAATAACAGAGCAGAGAGGGAAAGGAAGGAAGAGAGGGGAGGAGAGGTGGAGAGGAGAGGGAAGGAGAGGAGGGGTAGAGAAGACAGGAGAGGGGAAGAGGAGGAGAGGGGGAGAGCGAAGGGAGGAGATGGGAGAGGAGAGGAAAGGAAAAGAAGGGAGGAGAGGAGAGGGAATAACACGGAGAGGGACAGGAAGGAGGAGAGGGGAGGAGAGGGAATAACACACAAAGAAGAGAGGAGCACAGGAGAGAGGGGGAGGAGGAGAGGGGAGATTGGAGGAGAGAAGAGGAGGAGAGGGGAGGAGAGAGGAGAAGAGTGGAGGAGAGGCTCTCTGGATCATTAAATACAGTGAGTGAATCCTGGAGGTTCTGAGCGTTCACATGAGGCCTGTCCAAACACTGAGAAAACCACATGTCCTCTGTCTGCACTTTAAGGTTCTGCCAGCTCAGGTTCAGCCGTGAGAGGAGAAGAGCAGACAGGTCCTACAGACAGGTTCTACAGACAGGTCCTACAGACAGGTTCTACAGACAGGTCCTACAGACAGGTCCTACAGACAGGTCCTACAGACAGGTTCTACAGACAGGTCCTACAGACAGGTTCTACACATAGGTCCTGCTACAGACAGGTTCTGCTACAGACAGGTCCCTCCTCAGGATCTCAGCTCTGTCAGAGGGTTCCGAGAGAGAGAGAGGGGCCAAAGGTCAAGGTCCAACCAGGCTGATGTCACCATGGCAACTACAAATCTTCTTACACTGATCAGAAAAGGAACAGTGCACAGTAAATGAGAGCTCCAGGTGTGGCTTTTCTGTGGAGTTTGAGGATGGAGCATGTGCTTGTGGTTTTCCCCCTGTTACTGCAGTCTTCTCTATTTGCTGTTATCAGTGTTCTCTGGGGGTGTGCTGCTAACTAGAGGCACTGCTCTGTTTGAAGCTCAATTAGACTTTCATCTGAGTTTTGTTTTAACACAATCTGGCCAGACAGAACTGGTTTAGTTGGAACTACAACCATGAACGCTCGGTCTCAGTGTCCTGAAAATGTGTTTTTTAAATCCATTTTGTATTTTTTCAAGCGATCTTAAAACTTATTTGGCTGTGTTTGCTAATATGTGCATTGTGTCACCATGGTAACAGCTCAACATTCCGCCATAGACCTAAATGTAGAACCCTCCAGCGCGATGCCACTGCTTCCTAACTTCCTTCCTACTTTCAATGTGATCTTAACTTGTGGTCTAAATAATAATTAAACATGAATTCCTCATAATCATTTCACATGATTTCACACGTTTCCAGGATATGTGCTTCAAAATGTTCCGTAATGATGTATTTCTGACTTTGTGTTGACTTCACCTCGACATGTTGCTGTTGCTGTGATGAGGCTGTGTGGCCAGGTGGGTCGTATTGAGTTTCTGGAGCTCCTAACTCTCCACCTCCATCACCCCCCCCCCCCCCCCCGACCTCCTCGTCCTGTGACCCAGAAACCCATCACTCCTCTGGGCTGCTCTGGGCCCGTCAGGGGGGTCCAGGGAGGGGCTGCGGAGCGGAGAGCTGACCCGGAGAGAGGGCACTCCTGTGGGCTGGGGGCAGGTGACGTGGCCCAGGGCAGTTGTTCCAAATTGACACTTTGCAGCTGATATCATCCACATTCTCTGGTGGTGTGATGCTAACTGTAGGCACTGCTCTGTCTGAGGCTTTGTTACTCAAGTTAGACTTTAATCTTAGTTTTAATGTAATGCAATCTAGCCATAAAGAACATCCACTACCGTATCCACTATAAACTTTGTCTCCTCACATATCGGTGTGTCCATGGAACAGCCCCGGCCTACCTCAGTGAGCTCCTCACCCTGCACACCACCTCCAGACATCTCCGGTCCACCTCCACCTGCTGCCTTCACCAGTCTCGGACCAAACTCTCCACAGTTGGAGATAGAGCTTTTCAGGCAGCTGCCCCTCGCCTGTGGAACGCACTCCCAGAGTCCCTGAGGGCTCCGCAGAGTGTTCAGGACTTTAAAAAAGGTCTAAAAATGTTTCTTTTTAAAATGGCCTATTAACACACTTTTATGATATGATTTTATGTATATGTAGTGCTTTTCCTTTTTGCATGTTTTTAATTGTGTTTTATGTCATTTATCTGCTGTGTAGCACTTTGAGATTTCATTGAAATGTAAAGTGCATTACAAATAAAATGTATTATTATTATTATTATTATTATTATTATTATTATTATTATTATTATTATTATTATTATTATTATTATTATTTAGCTGGAACCACAACAGGTGAGCTTACACAAGTAGCATAATGAGACATCACAAGTATCACAAGTAACAATATTATTGTTATTCCAATACCTTTTCTTTCTGCGACCCCTATTTTACCAGTGGATGAACCAACAACCCCAAAATTTATGAGGACAAATATGGTTATTTTAGGGTTAAAGGTCCTATATAACACAAAACTGACTTGTGCGCTTTAAGTCATGTTATAACGCTGATATCTCCTCAAAAACAGACCTGGAGTTGTGCTTTGTTTCATTCACACATGTTTGAGTGACTCTTTATTATTAGTCTGACTGCATCCCCAAAACTCAAAATACTCTGTTTCACTTTGTGATGTCATGTAGCAGTAGTTTTCAAGTGAACAGTTTTACTTTTCAGTGTAGATTCACAATTCCAGGGCTGAAATGATTGTAGTGAAGGTGTACGGAGTTTAAAAACACAGTGGCGCACTTCCTGACATCACAAGGTGGAACAGAGTGAGAGACATCAGCCTTAATCTGCAGGTTTGTATGTTAAACGTGTGTGAATGAAACAAAACACAACTTCAGGTGTGTTTGCGATGAGGAAACAACATTAGAACACAAATCAGAATATAACATTAACATTGTTTATTTGAAAAAGGGAATAGAACAAAATAAACCACATGAGAAAAACAAATGTCAGCTTTTATTTTTGTTACGAATCTCACATTATTTGTTGAAACAAATGAACTTAAGTTACTGTCTAATAGTCTGTGACAGATGTGAAAACATGTGAGTTACGCTTCAGTAGTTTATACGAACACAGATGTGCTCAGACACGTTAGACTGACAGGAGCTGGAATCGTTTTAATTGTCTGTTATTGCAATGACTCTTTTCAACCACAAGAGGGAGACAAAACATTCATTATCTACTCACCTCGCGCTCACTGTCTGCGTATTTGTAAAAGTTGTGTAATATTTATTTTTCAGGATTAGTAAGTAGTAAGTACACCATTGTGGCCAGCAGAAGGCGTAAGGACTCAACCTGCTAGTGGGCCAGGAGTGAAGCAATCTAAATAAGGCAAAAGACAATAGCTGCTGGCATCAAAGCTGGTTAGCCGTGTAGTGAAGGCGTCATAACTGAGTAAAAACACATAAATAAACGGAAGGTGTACGGGCTTTATAAAAGCACTTTCTTATCACCTGATGAGGTCATGCTGTGGGACCGAGTGTTTTGAGCTCTAAATTATTATGAAGGATTATTTTAAAATGTGCAAATTAAACCAAAACCCAATTCTAGGTATGTGCTATGAAGAGGAGGCAAATGTAAAGGTGAACTATGTAACTTTTCTGATGGGTCTGCCCCCTGCTTGTTTCCATGGAGATGTCAAGTTACCTGTTCAAAGTTTGGCATGGAACCTTTCTATCATGGGTTAAAGCCCGGTGTTTTTATTGCTTAAAAAGACACCCTTAACATAATCAGCCCTGTAACTTGGTCTAGTGGTGTCACCTGCTTGTTTCCATGGTGATAAAAAGTTTATTACCATAAAGAGAAACAGTGAAGGTGCACTGTGTAACTTTTCTGGTGGAGGGTCCGTCAAGTGCTTTTCTCCATGGAGATGTTATTGCTTTGTCTGGAATGTTTCACAGTGTGGCATTAAACCGTTCTATCTTCATGAAAACCAAACCAGACCAAGTTCCAGGTCAGATCTGTGGAGAGGCGACCCTGTTTTTCGAGGTATTTTTGAGCTATAAAATCACCTGTAATTGAATAAACATAAAGTAAAACTGTATATTGGGGGACAAGAGACAATAAAGAACTTAAATGATCGATCTGAATAATTTAATTACCACTATCTTGTTTTTTTATACTTTATTTTTTAAACTTTAAGAAACATTTTCTATACAATTCCCAATCACAAAATAAAGCGTATATGCACAATAAAATAAAATACTGTAATAATAATAATAATAACAATAATAAATTTAAAATACAAAGAATACAAAAAATAATGATAGCAAAAATAACAACAACAATAATAATAATATTGTCATTACCCTTATCATTCTTTAAATAAATAAATAAAGTAGGACTACCACTATCTTGTAATCTTTGTGTATATTATTTATCTGCTTTCTTGTATGTGTGTTTATAATAATTTGTATGTATATATGCAATAAATTTGATTTTAAAAAGAGCTTTTCCTATTAATTATATTGTATTTTGCCATGAAATATCAGAAAGATAAAATTCCCAAATATGGAACCTGATCATTTCTATTAGTGAGTAGACCC